>OZ012735.1:610450351-611036218 GCA_963859935.3 Lathyrus sativus
GGAAACCTTCTCCTCTTCTATTTTTCAATTTTTTCACATTGTATATGCTTCCCATAATGATATCGGGAATTATGAGATTATTGAGCTTCATCAACACATTCAATTATTTATCTCCTTCACTGAGGTTTGGGGCAATTTAACGAAGCGCTTCGTGCTGGTGAGACCTTGTATTCAAGAGGCTCAATGTGCCTATGCTCTAGTTTCTCCGATTCTTCTCGCTCTTGTAAAAGTAGGTTTTGGAAATACTGGGGTTTACCTTATTTCCATCCTGAGCGTCACACATATAGTATCTAGCTAGATTCTTTTTCTCCCAAAGATGTTATGATAATGAAGGATCTGGAGTCTCTATACCAGGAACTCAATTATGAAGAAGGGTTTTGCCCTAGTGAAGTGTCATTTTCCTACCAGAGAAAGAAATATATTGATATCTGTGCCATTATGAGTGTAAGTTGTCGCACAAAGAGGAAAAAGATCTTTGGTGAGGATAGAATTCCATTTTTGACCTACTTAATTGTACTTTGCAGATAAAATGGATATTTTCAAAAACTCTACACCATTTCCTCTTCTCGAGGCCTTAAGCCTAGTCTCATTGTCCAGGTTGCTACTCTTCCTCCCCTAGTTTTGGTTTCCTTGCTGCGGCTGTTAAGATTTTTTCGGCCACCCCAACTCCTAACCAACCTTTATACATTACTTTGACTGTCGACAATCAGACGTCATCCCCTATCACTCAAACAAAGAGGGATTATGATCATAATCAAAGTGCCTCTCCTAGAGTAATTTCTTCTAAGTGGGCTGGTCTTTCTAGGGGCACCACTTAGGGTTGGCTACTTCTATTCTCAAACTGCATGCCATCCTTCCTACTTGGATTCCCCATACTCCAGAGAAAGTTATTACTGCTATGTTCGAGGAAGATCTGACCTACGTCCAAAATCTTCTAAAGGTATACAAGAGGAAGCTTTTTTGCGAGGCTACCTTCTACACTTACCGGGTGTCTTCTATGTTTTCACACTACTACGAAAAACATATACGATAACGGTTAGAAAAGGGATAACATCATGTGTGACCTGCCGTTGTTACGTAGGGTACGATTGTCTATACGCTACTTACAATCAGGATCTTATGACCATTGTAGAAAACCTGAAAGCACGCTATATATGATCACAGTTTCTATAACTAACCGTTGTAATATATTAAAGGTCCCATGTTCGATTCTCAACAATGCATTTTTTGGTGTAATAAATAATTCTGGACAACGTTTAATATACTGTCGCATTGCTGCGAAGAGGGCCAGCGGAAGACATAAGATTCGCCACCGTTCGTTATTTATCCTAAAGAGAGGGAAAGGAAACGACCAGAGAAAACCTACGAAAAAGGGAAAAGATATGTCATCGCAACCAAATCTCGGGTTCGGGAGTCGGTTACGCAAGGGGAAGGTATTAACACCCCTCACGTCCATCGTACTCGACGGAATCCATGCTTGTTATCTATCTAAAGGGTGTAAAACTATCTAAGCTACAGGCTCACGAGGGTAACAAAAAAGAAAAGAGACTCGATAGAGCATCGCCGCTTTATGCCTACGTATTCCCTCGTGCAATGGGAAAGTCAAAGTCAACGTAGTTCGGAAAACTACGTGGGGAGGTTGCTCTCCAAGACATCGTGTCTTGTGCCTACGTATTCTCATCTGGCATGAGAAATCAGAGCAAAACGTAGTTCAGGCTAACTACGGAAAAACAGGGTATTCTCGATCGCACGGGGAGCGAGAGAAAAAATAGACGATACTAGAAGTTAGGTGTATTGCTGCTCAACCATTGGAGACTTAGGCGTTACTTGTTTACGGTAGAACGGACGTAGAATGTCATTGGTTTAAAGGTACGGGTTACCTAGAGGTTTAGAACAACGGGCTAGTCTCGATTGCACGGGGGTAAGAGAAATAGAGATTAGTTGTTAGCGGGAAAGTCTCGATCGCACGAAGGCGAGAGAAGAGGGAAATTAGTTGTTAGTGTGCTCGCCAAGACATCACGTCTTATGCCTACATATTCTCATCTAGCATGAGAAATCAGAGCAGCTATAGTTCAGCTAACTATAGAAACGGTTCTCAATCGCACGGGGGCAAGAGAAAAGGTTCGGAACGGGACACACACGCTAAAACCTAAGATGTAGGAGTGAATGCGTCACATATCATCCAAAGGACATACGCTAAACACTCTAGATGGATGAGAAGAGGCTCCCCACTCATCATTTCCCACGTGTCTATCGCTTACGGTTAACAATACTCGGCGGTTGAATAAAAGATGAAATTAGAAAGATGTTACTGAACGGAGTGGTTCCGTTGACCCTTTACATTGCGTGCAAGCTTCCTTTCCAAGCTTCTCCTCCTCTTTGATCCTTGGAGATGATTGACCGGTAAAATAGCAAGTGTACTATTTTTACCGATGTAGTAATAAGGGGAAATTCCTCGAATATCGATCTCGCAGACTGCGTATGAACACAAGTTCTATAGTAATGCAATTGAACAAAAAGTCAAAGGGGGTTGGTTTATTGTTTGCAAAATGTAAAAGCTAAAAGGCAAAAGCAGTAAAATAAAGGTTTTAGACAGTTATGAGAAGCATGCTAGGGTAGGGTGTATGAAAAGCCTTGCAATAACCTTAATCCTTAGTTTTCAGAAATCACTGCTCAATTCAATCGTTACCGGTTTTAAAGATTAGTTGACTCTAATTCCTTAGCAGAAAACTCTTTGGTATTCTTCCTATGCCCCAATTCCTTGGCGGTATAGGAACAATCCCAAGCAATATATTTTATCTAAAACACTATGGTTACTATAGGGTATCCCTATTCCTAGGCAATATCTACTATAGTATTATCGTATAAACGCGTTAACGATCGTTTTTCCAAACCTAAGGTTAACTGTAAAACAAATCCTTATTTGTCAAATAAGAAAAGCCATAAGAAAATTATACAATAACAACGATGATTAGAAAGTAGTGAAATCCAATATTCAAAGGAAACAAGGTTATTACAGAGTCAATTCAGGGACACCCCCTAGCATTGGGGGGTTTAGCTACTCATAATAATACAGATAAAATCAACAATAAGACTAAACATTACAAGATAATTGGTTGCCTTGATCTTCAATCGCTTCCGCTCATGAGGACCTTCAGTTTCCCAAATTCTTGATCGCTCCAATCTTTCTTGTGAAATTATTTTCTGTCAAAAATTCGCTTTTCTCAATTCACAATGCGTCTAATATACCAGAATTCAAATTACAATGCGAGATGCCTAAACTTCCCTCCGAGATAGCACACCAAAACTTAATAAAACTAATGCTGCAGGTTCAGACGAAAATCTGGAAACATTTTCTTCGAATCTGACTTCGACTCCAACACGAAAGTCGTAGCTCTCTCTCTTAGCTTTCTGGAGATTATTAGAACGCCTCAAACGGATTCCCGGAACTCCAGTTATAATCGTTTCTGTGCAGACTACTAAAGATTTTACTTTCAGTGGCCCTGACACGGGCAGTGTCACAGGACACGGGCACCCGTGTTAGGCTACTGGTTTTTGGGTTGGCTATCTTTTTCTTCAGGGGCCCTGACATGGGTAGTGTCACAGGACACGGGCACCCGTGTCAGGCTCCTGTTCCACAATAAAACTCTTCTGAATTCTTGCCATTTTCCCCAGTTTTCGCTCTGCTTCTCCTTTATTGTTTACCTGAACCTAGAAACAAAATTGATTAACTGAAACAAACGGTAAAATCACGTGTAAAAACCACTGATCAAACTCCTCCAAACTTAAACCATTGCTTGACCTCAAGCAAAAAGCATGGATAAATACTTTTAAATCAAACAGCACATCAAGTGAAGGGCTCAGGGTGTAAGGCGTGTCAATACTCATACGTGAGTCTTAGTTCTGATCGGCTCAAACCAGCTCTCTCGGTACTCATCCGTTAATGAAGGCATTACATAAACACATACCGCGGTAAAATTACGGACCCAAATCCCCCTTTCGGCCACCTCTCCAACTATGCTTTGGGCTTAAGTCTTTTCTTTGATTTTCTACCCCTTTCATTCGGATAATCAGATTAAGGCATGTATAATTTTGCTCGAGACTTTTTCCGTGGCACCTTTATTCTTTTTTTCTCTCGCTCACAGGCGTTTATTAGTCCACTTTGGGACGACTATAGAGATTCAACCGCCATTAGGCTAAATAATCAGGTGAGGGTTACCCAACTTAGAAGGACAGGTTGTCTTTACCGTCATTATTCAACTTTTTTTTGGTGCCACAAGGCATTCTCATACTCATTCTTTTAATCATGCCGGACTATCACAATGAAAAAATTGGGGAATACTTCTCAAATCCAAGTACTATGGCACAAATCTACACGTTGGACTCGTTTCCTTACTCCGGGGAACCTAAGGTGTTCAATTTATACCTCAATTTCCAAACTTTCCCAAGTTCCTTAGTTCAAACACCTCTTCCCTTGAACTCTAAATACTTTCTTGACTACCTTACACACATACTAATCACAAGAAAAATTTTACGGTCTTCGTAGGGGAGAATTCGACGTGATTTCTACCGACTTTAAAATAAAAAGGTGTTTAAATTAACAATTCAAAATGGTAAAACCTCCCCCAAACTTGAACTAAACATTGTCTCAATGTTCAAGAACAAGAGAAGAAGAAGTTAACTCATAGAGATTCTCACAGAGGGGTCGACATGTAATGCAACACCTCTTTGCTGCTTCCACGTTTTCCCTTGCAAACTCTCTTTTATTCCTGCAAAAACAATAACCACGAAAAGGAAAACATAAATTCTTAAAATCCGTGGGTTGCCTCCCACGCAGCGCTTCATTTAACGTTGCATGGCTCGACGGTCGACTCCCCATTGTTATGGGGGGTACTTTAGCCTCCAAACTTTATTGCTTGACTTCTTCACCACATAATTTTTGTTAGGTTCAGAGATATGTGCAACTTGAAGTGGTTTTGATCGTTCTCCCTTCTTAGTTGTGTTGATCTTCCCAACTGAAGGTTTAACATCTTTCTCCTTACCTTTCTTCTTAACCTCCACAGCGTTTAAAGTGATTTTATCATCAAAAGATTTCAAGGTGAGCGTACCTGTCTCCATATCAATACTACACCGACTAGTAAGCAAGAACGGTCGGCCAAGTATGATCGAAGTCTCTTCATCTTCTGGAATATCCATGATTTGAAAGTCAACTGGGAAGGTGAATTTGTCGATTGTCACCAGTACATCCTCTGCTAGCCCATATGCGATCTTAGTTGTGTGGTCGGCAAACTTCAAGCTTGTTCCTGTATCGCTCACTTTTCTAATGTCCAACTTTTTGAAAATGGATAACGGCATGAGACTCACACTAACACCTGAATCAATTAGGACTTTCTTAAAAGTTCAATCTTTTATAGTACAAGGGATTACAACTGGTCCAGGTTCCTTCCTTTTGATGGGGATTCTCTTTTCTTGTGATATTTCCTTACATTGCTCAATTGTGGTCTTCGATTCTTCACCCATTGATCTCTTTTTACCTATAACCTCTTTCATGAATTTCTTGTACAACGGCATTTGCTCGAGTGCTTCAAAGAACGGCATGTTGATTTCCAATTTGTTGAACATTGCACTGAACCTTCTAAAGTATTTCTCTTTCACATCCTTCTTTGTAACTCTTTGAGGAAACGGTAGTTTGATTTTTGGTTTAACCTCCTCTTTCTTTTTCTCCCCAGTTGGTTTTTTAGATAGTACAGCTTCTTCTGGTTGTTTCACTTTTTCTCTTACCTCAAGTTCCACCTCTATGCATTCATCTTCATTTGTTTCCTCTTTTTTTATCATTTTCTGATTTCTTGTTGTGACAACATTAATACTCTCTTGATTTTTCGGATTCGGTATTGTCGCACTCGGGAGGGTTCCTTGGGTGTGTGATGAGAGGTGTTGGGCTATCTGTCCCATTTGCGCCTCAAGATTTTTGATGGAAGCTGTGTTATTCCTTTGAATATTACGGGTCTCTTCTTGGAATTGCATACTTTGAGCTGCCATTCTTTCAATAGCTATCTCCCATTGTGCTTTTTGAGGAGCCTGTTGATATTGAGGTTGGTATGGTGGCTGCTGATTTTTCCAACCTGGATTATATGTCTGGGAATATGGATTGTTCTGTCTCAACATATTAATTTGTTCAACCTGCTCTTGAGTTGCCACACAATGCATGGTAAAGTGTGGTCCACTACATATCTCACAACTCACAACTTAGACAGGTTGAACTTGAGCTACCGTTTCAGTACCCACATTCATTCACTTAAGTCTTCTTTCCACTTCAGCTTTGATTTGCTCTTCCATGTTCACAACTTTGTCCGCTAGCTTCAAATCAATCTTACCTTCTGGTTGATTCACCGTGCGATCATACAACTCAAGATGCTCATTGGCGGCAATTGCTTCTATGATCCTCTTGATACCAGTGGCTGTTGAGAAATTAGTTGAGCCACCGGCAGCAGTGTCTATAAGCTGTTTTGTCTTGAGTCGTAAACCATTCACAAAGTTCTGCATCTGCTCAGTGGCATCCATGTTATGAGTAGGACATGCCGTCAGACACCTCTTAAACCTCTTATATGCATTTCCTAGAGATTCCCCTTCTTTTTGTTTGAAATTGACAATGTCGTATCTTTTTCAAATAAACACTGAAGCAGGGAAATACTCATTAAGGAATGCAGTTTCCATCTCTCGCCATGTGGTGATACTCCCAGCTGAAAGTGAATAGAACTATTCTTCTGCATCATCAGTCAGTGTGAACGGAAACATAACTAGTCTCTTGGCCTCTTCAGAATGGCCTTCTATCTTCAAAGATGTGGTAGTCGTTAGGAGTCTCTGTAAATGCTTGTTTGCATCTTCGTTAATTCTTCCAGAGAAAGGCTTGCTCTCCAACTGGCGAATGGTGGAAGGATGTAGCTGAAAGTGTGCCACATTCACTAGTTGATTTACGATGGTCATCCGGTTTGGTTGAGCATTGGCCCCTCCATAGTCTCCAAGAAGTCTCTTTGCTGGTGGGAGATCCGCCATAGCTTCAGTGTCTCTCTCTGTTTCCGAACTTGAATCTGAATGAACAGAAACCCTTTCTTCTTCTGAAACCAATAGTCTAGCTTGTCTACGTCTTTCATGTAGAGTCCTTTCAATTTCTGCGTCCAAAGAAAAATTAGCTGAGGGATCTCCTTGCATGAAAATGTTAGACGCAAATTAGTAGTAACAAAATAATAATAAAAATTAAAAATAAAAACTAAAAATAAAATTTTGGCCGCAGAGCAGCAAAATTTCAATTGAATTAGAATCAAACTTATATTCTGGCAGTCCTCGGCAACGGCGCCAAAAACTTGACCGGTAAAATAGCAAGTGTACTATTTTTACCGATGTAGTAATAAGGGGAAATTCCCCGAATATCGATCTCGCAGATTGTGTATGAACACAAGTTCTATAGTAATGAAATTGAACAAAAAGTCAAAGGGGGTTGGTTTGTTGTTTGCAAAATGTAAAAGCCAAAAGGCAAAAGCAGTAAAATAAAGGTTTTAGACAGTTATGAGAAGCATGCTAGGGTAGGGTGTATGAAAAGCCTTGCAATAACCTTAATTCTTAGTTTTCAGAAATCACTGCTCAATTCAATCGTTACCGGTTTTAAAGATTAGTTGACTCTAATTCCTTAGCAGAAAACCCTTTGGTATTCTTCCTATGCCCCAATTCCTTGGCGGTATAGGAACAATCCCAAGCAATATATTTTATCTAAAACATTACGGTTACTATAGGGTATCCCCATTCCTAGGCAATATCTATTATAGTATTATCGTATAAACGCGTTAACGATCGTTTTTCCAAAGCTAAGGTTAACCATTAAACAAATCCTTACAATGCGAGATGCCTAAACTGCCCTCCGAGATAACACACCAAAACTTAATAAAACTAATGCTGCAGGTTCAAACGAAAATCTGGAAACATTTGCTTCGAATCTGACTTCGACTCTAACACGAAAGTCGTGACTCTCTCTCTTAGCTTTCCAACGATTATTAGCACACCTCAAACGGATTCCCAGAACTCCAATTATGATCGTTTCCGTGCAGACTGCTAAAGATTTTACTTTTAGTGGCCCTGACACGGGCACCCGTGTTAGGCTGCTGGTTCTTAGGTTGACTACCTTTTTCTTCAAGGGCCCTGACACGGGCAGTGTCGCAGGACACGGGCACCCGTGTCAGGCTCCTGGTCCACAACAAAACACTTCCGAATTCTTGCCATTTTCCCCGGTTTTCGCTCTGCTTCTCCTTTATTGTTTACCTGAACCTAGAAACAGTGGAAATACAAAATCGACGCATAAAATGTAATAAAAACAAATAAAATGCGATAGGACATAACAATTGATTAACTGAAACAAACGGTAAAATCACGTGTAAAAACCACTTATCAATGATACTTTGAATCGGGACCAATGTGACTCTGAACCTTCGTAGCTCGACTTATAAGAGAAATGAAACTATAGGAGGTCGCGTATTGATATTTGTGCTATGGACAAGATAGAGAAACGATATAGAGGAACATTCTCAAATTGAATCATGTCGCACAGACCGAAAACAGTGGGATCTCGTCTTAATCGCAAACATGATGTCGATTAATCGAAGGTAGCCTATCGCGATCCCAAAGTAAAGAAAATGACCCAAATGGTCATCTTCCATATATTTGAAATCGGGAAGGTTATCGACTTCGAAAATATGACGCGTACGAATACAAGACTTCATCGATCACGGAAAGTCAAAATAAAATCAGAAATAATAAGAAATGAGGAGAGAAAAGAAGTGGTCTCAGATCCAACATTATTCATCAATAATTTGACTTGTAATGGATTACGGAAATGTCGTCATCGACCAAAAAGCGGTGAAAATGAATAAAGATGAAATAAACGGTCAAAAATGAAAACGAGAAATAAAGTGGTCTCAGGATTGTCGTTTCCATCAATAATTTGACGTATAACAACTTGGAGGTCTCGTCATCGATCCAAAACAGATGAAAATGGGACAAAAAGCCAAATAACAAATGCGAAATGGAATCTAACTTCTAAAAGAAAATAGAATATAATAACGAAGTATAACATAATATAAAAAGGAATTAATATATTAACTAATTACAAAATGTTATTAACAAAAATAAAATATAAATTTATATAAAAAGAATACTATCAAATTAAATAAATAGTATATAAATTATTTCTCAAAAGAAAAAGAAAATGAAATGGGGGAGGGGGTCAGAAATGTAAACACGAGTGAACTGTAAACAGCAAAACGTGCCGGAGGCCCATCAACATTCAGCCAAGAAAAACAATAAAGAAAAAACAATCCAGAATTGACCCACTCCTTCGTACGCTTTCGTTTAACACAGTTTCTCTCTGTCACTGTTCAAAACCAATTTTCCTCTCCACTTTGTTTCTGTTTCCAGTATCCTCCCTCTCACCTGATACATCTCAACCTCTCCACTTTCATTTCCGGTTGGCCGTGATAAACTTGTGTGGGGTTTGTGGGTGATGTGTTTTGAAGAGATGGGTTGTGATTGGGATTTTGATCTGGTGTTTTGCTAGAGTTGGTGAGGTTGTTTTGGTTGTTCAACGATGTTTCTGGGTAACGAAGGTTGATGATGGAAATTGAGGATTTCACTGGGTTCTGATTTAAATGGGTTTCACGAGTTGATGAAGGTTGATGGTTAGGAATCATGGGTTGAGACGAAGAGGGGAAATGGGTTTCGTTTGGTGATTTCTAGTTTCATTTGAAGGTTTGAGTGAAGGGAGTTTAATTAATGGAAATGGGTTATCGTTTTGGTTGAGCGATGAAGTTGGGTGTGTTTCTAAAAGGAAGATGAAGGGTTACAGAGGGGTTAATGTTGAGGGAGATTGTTGTTTGAAGAAGGTGTTAGAAGGGATGAAGGATTTTGGGAAGGAGAACAAGAATGCTGAGGAAGAGGATATGGGTCGTATTCATTTTTCGGTTGAAGAATGAGTTTCCTGATGATGTTTGGTTGAAGTTTTGAAAATTATGATTGAAGATTTTGGGTTGTCTTCGATGAATGGAGGGTTTTCTGGGTTTCGAATGAAGATTTTCGCGGCTGTTGTTGATGATCTGAGTTTGGAATTTTGGGTTGGATTTTCACGGCGGTTGAAGGAAGTTCGGAGGGCTAACGGTTGATGGAGAAGTTGGTGGTTTAAGTTGTTGTTAAAGATTGAAGAGATGAAGATGATGAAGAAACTAGTTTGAAGGTGATTTTGAAGGTGATGGTGGGTAGGGCGGCCGAATTCTGGGTTGGTGAATGGGGAAGATGGAGAAGAATAGTGGTAGAGATGATGAACAGATGGCGGATTACTGTAGTGGCTAGGGTTTTTTGGTCTCAATGTTGGAGACAATCTACAATGCCTTTATACCCTCAAAAAACGACACATGACATACATATTAAGACTAATGATGATTAAATGAGTTAATTAAAATGTTGGCTAATGACTGATTAATGACAAATGAACGGTAATTAAATGATAAACATGCTGATGATAAATTAATGTTGACTAAATAACCAATTAATATGCACCGTTAAAAAATTCTAAAATCTTAATATTAAACTATTCTAATTAATAACTAATAAATAATTAATCCTAATTAAATCTTAATAACCCTTAAATATATCTATTTCTATAAAACCAAAAAAGATAATTCTATTTAAAAACTAATAAAATCTGTTCCAAAAATAAAAACCTATTCTAATTTCTAGTTAAAAAAATCTAATTAAAAACTTAAATCCTATTCTAAATAAAAATGAAACTATTTCTATTTAATTCAAAAACAACCATATTAAAAATTCTATTTAAACTATTTCTATATTCTATTTAAAAATGAAATAATTTAAACTATTTTCTAAACAATTAAACATGAAGCAAAAATAACAATAAAAATGCAAAATGCCATGGAAAAGCGGGCGAGCACTGAAATACACCGATATTATCGATACAGATTGAATCATAAAAAAGAGAGCGACTTTCGCTCAATTTCGACACTGAATTTCTCATTTGAATTGATTTAAATCGCCTGAAACGCGAGAAAGCGGCTAAAATCCAAATAAATTCAATCCGGCCGATGACACATGCAAAATGCAACCTAAATGATATGCAGATGAAAACAAAGCAAAAGCCAGTTAAAGCTAGAAAACTGGTGGGCAAATTTTAGGGTGCAACAGCTTCCCCAATTCAATCGACTTGGACCTGAAGGGATGAAAAGCAACCGCTTTCAAACGTTAAATGTAGATGGTGATTGAATACAAAAGAACCCATAAATTTGCAGTCTGTTGAGATGGTAAACTGTAGAATCTGTCAATCATGCTCGCCTGAGAAAAGTATCTGATAACTGAGGAAAATGAGCTAACTCATCATCAATACAGAAAGCATTGACACGCAGTCGGAAGAATCATCTGTTAACTCAAGCAAGCATTCGCTAAATAAAAGCGAGCATCGAACCCGAAGTCCGGCTCAACCCGAAGTTGAGAAGAACATCTGACCTCGCCGTCAGGCATCTGTTAAATAAAAACAGGCATTGAACCCAAAGGCCGGCTCAACCCGAAGTTGAGAAGAACATCTGACATCACCGTCAGGCATCTGTTAAACAAACAGGCATCGAACCCGAAGGCCGGATCAACCCGAAGTTGAGAAGAACATCCGTCGATTCACAATCTGAAAGAGAACTCATAGCCAAAATCACATTGTCTACGGATAGACGAAGTGAAAACCATATTCAAATCTCGCATCATCTAAGGATAGACGGAGATAAAACCATATCCAAATCTCGCATCATCTAAGGATAGACGGAGAGAAAATAATATCCAAAATCCACACCGTCTAAGGATAGACGGACAGAAAACCATATCCAAATCTCGCATCATCTAAGGATAGATGGAGAGAAAACCACAATCCAAATCTTGCATCGTCTAAGGATAGACGGAGAGAAAACCGTATCTGCTGGGGATGTCATCATCAGAGGGCTGACGGACAAAAATCGGCTAGGGATGTCATCATCAGAGGGCTAACGGACAAAGAAAATCTGCTTGGAGATGTCAACATCAGAGGGCTGACGGACAAAAAATCTGCTTGGAGATGTCAACATTAGAGGGCTGACGGACAAAAAATCTTCTTGGAGATGTCAACATCAGAGGGCTGACGGACAAAGCAAGACTGACATATGATCTGGAACCCAAAAGGAAGTAAGCAGACGAGCTGACTGAACCAGGACATTGATATATCACTGTCTTGATTGAAGAGTTGATTCATGTTGCCACAAAAGGCTAACAAAAACTGGCTTATGCTTCGCATGCATATGTTTGAAATTTTATATGGCGTAATGCTCCATACGAAATGGAAATTCTACGCATTTGAGGATGAAATGCAAATATGATGCAAATATGATAACTATATGCAGACATGCAAATGCAGGCTCAGGCTGCCGGGGAAAGCTGGATGCAAAAGAACCATTCCCGCAAAAAAATGCTGAAGTGGTAAAGCCAACTCCGCTGGGGATAACCGGATGTGCCAAGTATGATTGGACTTTTGCTGGGGAATACAGGTGAAAATCTGAAGGTTATTGGTTTTCTGTGAAGGGTCAGGTACGACTGACGTTGGAAAATGTCCTGTCTGGATACAAGTTTTAAGAAAACAGCTTGTTTGGATACAAGGTTTATGGTTGAAGGGTCAGGGGATGGTTAACATGACTTCCCGACATTCATCTTGAACTTGAAGGTTGATTGAACCTGCTTGAATAGCTCTGAGTAGCTCTAAAGATATGGAGAGGACAAGTTCCTTTATTTCCAATTTTGCCCCAGCCTGTGGGATATCGGTAGGAATCTTCCTCGAAAGGAGATCTGAAATCTCTGTACCCTGATGGTTAGATATGAACTGCCTCAGCATTTTGAACCTCGGAGAGGTGCTTCAGATTAACTTCCTTCTGGATAGGGATAACTTCTATGCTCTTGGGGTGACCTGCCCCAACCCTGAGGTGACTTTGCCCCTGATTGGCTGATTTGTATAGAAGTGTCTCTGACTTTGAGAGATTTACCGAATCTCGAACTGATTGCCCTAGATTAACTGAACTTTGGAATGGCCGGCTCCCATTATATGATCATTTGATATCGCTTTCCTTTGCTCAACAGAGTACTCAGGTGTTCTGCATCTTATCTTGATCAAGCTTTCCACTATAGGAACTCTCCTGATGTCAAGTGCTTACTCACAAGTAAACAAATTGTTTTGCAAAAGATAATACTAATGCGATGCATATGACAGTTTTGAAATCCAAGTCTGTTAACTGGAAAAAAGTTGTGACATATAGTGAACGAATCACTTATCAGGATGTCAATATCAATACCCATAGGGTAAGGAAAATCCTTTTAGGAGTCAGTTTCGACACGATCTTTACCGAAGTATACTTTTGAAACAAACCTGCTTCAATTAGGACTTTTGATGGTGGTAACTTGGCAAGGTTCATGGTTTGAAAGAAAGGATATAAGGCTCAAAGTTTGTTTAACCCACCCACTCTCCTTGATATTCTCCAATCCTATGTTCAGCTAATTCGACACTAGCGCTCACCTCTCAAAGGTTGAATGACATGAGTGATGGTTCAGGAAACCACAAGTTTTCGGAGTGACAATCACTCGCTTTTCGTCTTTGGTGTATGGGATCACACGACTTGTTCTTTTTTTCATTTTTGTATTTCCCCATTTTGCCTGGACTGACTCTTCTGAATATATCTTTTGATTTTTTTGAAGTCCAGCGGGATGCCCTAATTTTGCCTAAGTCACTTGACTTAGCGGGCTTTTTTATTTTTCTTTTCTTTTTTCTTTTTTCCGGAACAAATCATGTGACACCGGTTTGTCTGACTTGTTAGAAGGATTGTGACTGTTTCACTCCGTGGTCGGTGATGAATAACCACTGTGGTTTTTTAGGTACGACCTCTATAGGTATGATTGATCCTCGAGCGGGAACACTCTTTCTACAATTCGGATGCTCGGTCAAATTAATTGACACCTACCCTGCCCCAGGTTAAGATTAAGGGTTTTTCATTTTCAGAAAGAAACTCCTACTACTAGGCTCAACGGGGTTGACAAGGGATTATCATCCTTATAACTCCGGTGTTTAGGAATTTGAAACAATGCATGTACATCATCAGCAAAGGTTTTATTCAAAAGCATACAATCGGAAGTTTTTGTCTTTCAACTTTGTCATCCTCCCTCAAAGGATTTCGCTTAAACAAGCGTTTGACATCAATAAAAAGCATTGAGTGAACACAAATGGATTTAATCAAAACATGCATATTCATTTCATTATCATTATCAATTGAAAACAGACAAGTTTTACAGATAAAATTCGCACTTAAATAGAAAAGAAACTACAAATGCAAAGAAATGACATGATAAAGAGATTGCTAGTTTCGGGGAATTGGGATTTCAAATCTTAATTTGCTGCTGAACCAGCCATCTTCAGAATTGATCGTCGAAGTCAGTCTGATACTCTTCTGAACCCATATGACTGGATGAAGGGAGATTGTTGATCTGGACACCCTGAGGCGTGACAGAGAACATGTTGGAGTCAAGCAGAGTCTGAATCTTACTCTTAAACACATTGCAGTCTTCAGTTGAATTCCCCTGTACCCCAACATGATACTCACAATGGGCGTTGACATCAAAACCTGACGGATACAGAGGAAATTCTGGATTAATCTTCTTTGGCACTAACAACCTACCTCTGATCAAGTATGGCAATATTTGACTGTACGACATCGGCAAATGAGTGAAATACCTCTCTGGCTTCCTTGGTCTTCTTCGGGCATGCTGACGCGGCTGATGACGGTATGACTGTTGACTCTGAAGGGGAGCGGATATCTGATACACATACCCAACTGGTTGCTGACTCTGAACACTCGAAGTGTTTGAAAACTGAATCTGAGGTACCAAAGATTCCTGGATAGCATCATTTTCTTTCTCCCATTGAGAACAGTCCACTGATTCGCTTTCATAAACTGAGGTATCTGAGATGTCTCGAATCTTTCCATTATTGAGTCCGCTCTCAATACGTTCTCCCACTATCATTAAGTCAGAAACGTTTACTGCCCTACTACCAACCATCTTATCAAAGTAATGGCCTTGCAAAGTATCCATAAATAGGTCAACCAATTCTCTGTCCAGAAGTGGTGGTTGAACACGAGCAGATAGCTCTCTCCATCTCTACACATACCCTCTGAAGGATTCATTGTCGGCTTGAGATAATTCTTGCAACTGCATACGACTGGGAGCCATGTCGAGATTGTAGTTGTACTGCTTCACAAAGGCATTGGCTAAATCTGACCATGATCGGATGCAACCACTTTCAAACTGCATATACCAGCTTAACGATGCTCCACTCAGACTGTCTTGGAAACAGTGAATCATCAACTTGTCATTGTCGACATGTGAGGTCATTCTTCTGCAAAACATCACCAAATGCTGCTTCGGACAACTGCCCCCTTGGTATTTCTCAAAATTTGGCATTTTAAACTTCGGAGGCATCATTAGACCTGGCACCAAACACATGCTCGAAGCATTTAGATTAAGAGTATCCCGACTCATCATGGCGTCAAGCTTTTCCTCCAACAGATGACATCTTCTCATAAATTCAATAGTCTGTGAGTTCTTAGGATTAATCTTTGGAACATCCCTTTGAGAATCTGGCACAGGTAAAGTGAAGCTCTGATAGTCTAAGTCATTAAGAAAAAAATGAACCTCTATCTCGGACAGTAGTATGCTCTTGATCTCCAATAGGAATCTGCACAGGCTAAGCTTGAGCAACATTGTTCACTGGAGTCCTCTGAATACTGGTCTCTCCTCTGGTCATAGCTGTCATGGCCTCCATGAGCTGATCCAACTGAGTCCTCATCAATTCAAACTCTACCCTTGTAACAACTGGATTCTCCTCTTCTGGGTTCATGATTTTTCCATAAGCTAATTCAAATCCAATGCGAATGTCGGGAAATCAACTATGGGTTGGACAAAAGATGGGTAAGGTTTATGTTCTGATCGAGGATGGAAATGCAAACATGAGATGCAAATGCAATGCCATGCAAGATGCTAATGCAACAAACAAAGGATCAAAGCTTCCACAAAGCTCTGAATAACTGTTGTGCTGCTAAATGGACAAGTTCAAAAGTCCGCTCTGAAGAGAAAACCAGAATATCGGGTTGGTTGGAGGTCAAGTTTCTTGCATAACCAAATCCCTCTCACAGGTATGGACCTAATCTTTGATAAGGTTCAGCATCCTATGCGGTCTTCAGTGTCACAGACTTTTGAGAAACGATGATACGTTCATCATTTCTGGTTTGGCATCATAGTCTAACGAAGCAACCTCACTTAGCTGACTCCCAAATGATCGGTCTCCAGAGTTGTCAGTTTCTAGATCCAACATCCTTTTCCGACCAATGTACGGAATAGGATGTTTTCAACAGAAAACCTCGTCTGAACGTGAATTTCATGAGGATTATTGCATGCCTAGCGTGCATATCCTCACTACTTTCCGCTCTAATGCTACGGTTATTCTCAAGCCTGGGTTTTGGCTTATCACGCAACGGAACATCCACCCAACAACACAACAACAGTATAATAAAGTACGGAAAATGTAAATACAACAATATACAAAATACAACACACAAATATATACACACCCAAAGACAAGCATACAAACTCTAGGATTGACTCGCATAGGGGATGGGAAAGAGTCCCCAGCAGAGTCGCCAGCTGCTGGGGAGCCCAGACAGCCAGGAAACAAAGCAAGGCGAGACTGCAAAAGAAGGTCCCTAGCAGAGTCGCCAGCTGTCGCATTGCTGCGAAGAGGGCCGGCAGAAGACAGAAGAGTCGCCACCGTTTGTTATTTATCGCAAAGAGAGGGAAAGGAAACGATCAGAGAAAACCTACGAAAAAGGGAAAAGACAGGTCATCGCAACCAAATCTCGGGTTTGGGAGTCGGTTACGCAAGGGGAAGGTATTAGCACCCCTCACGTCCTTCGTACTCGACGGGATCCATACTTGTTATCTATCTAAAGGGTGTAAAACTATCTAAGCTACAATCTCACGGGTGTAACAGAAAAGAAAAGAGACTCGATAGAGCATTGCCGCTCTATGCCTACGTATTCCCGCGTGCAATGGGAAAGTCAGAGTCAACGTAGTTTGGAAAAGTACGGGGGGAGGTTGCTCGCCAAGACATCGCGTCTTGTGTTTACGTATTCTCATCTGGCATGAGAAATCAGAGCAAAACGTAGTTCAGGCTAACTACGGAAAAACATGGTATTCTCAATCGCACGGGGAGCGAGAGAAAAGGTAGACGATACTAGCGCACATATTCTAGCAGTTAGGTGTATTGCTGCTCGACCATTAGAGACTTAGGCGTTACCTGTTTGCGGTAGAACGGACGTAGCATATCATTGGTTTAAAGGTACGGGTTACCTAGAGGTTTAGAACTACGGGCTAGTCTCGATTACACAGGGGCAAGAGAAAGGGAGATTAGTTGTTAGCGGGAAAGTCTCGATCGCACGGAGGCGAGAGAAGAGGGAAATTAGTTGTTAGTGTGCTCGCCAAGACATCGCGTCTTTGTGCCTACATATTCTCATATGGCATGAGAAATCAGAGCATCTGTAGTTCAGCTAACTACATAAATAGTTCTCAATCGCACGGGGGCGAGAGAAAAGGAGAGTCTCGATTGCACTGGGGCGAGAGAAAAGGGTCTCAATTGCAAGGATGCGAGAGAAAAGGTTCGGAACGGGACACACACGCAAAAACCTAAGATGTAGGAGCGAATGCGTCGCATATCATCCAAAGGACATACGATAAACACTCTAGATGAATGAGAAGAGGCTCCCCATTCATCATTTCCCACGTGTCTATCGCTTACGGTTAACAACACTCGGCGATTGAATAAAAGATGAAATTAGAAAGATGTTACAGAACAGAGTGGTTTCGTTGACCTTTTACATTGTGTGCAAGCTTCCTTTCCAAGCTTCTCCTCCTCTTTGATCCTTGGCGATGATGCTTTCAATCGGGACCAATGTGACGCTGAACCTTCGTAGCTCGACTTGTAAGAGAAGTCAAACTATAGGAGGTCGCGTATTGATATCTGTGTTATGGACAAGATAGAGAAACGATATAGAGGATCGTTCTCCAATTGAATCATGTCGCACGGACCGAAAACAGTGGGATCTCGTCTTAATCGCAAACATGATATCGATTAATCGAAGGTAGCCTATCGCGATCCCAAAGTAAAGAAAATGACCCAAATGGTCATCTTCCATAGATTTGAATTTGGGAAGGTCATCGACTTCGAAAATATGACGCGTACGAATACAAGACTTCATCGATCACGGAAAGTTAAAATAAAATCAGAAATAAGAAGAAATGAGGAGAGAAAAGAAGTGGTCTCAGATCCAACATTATTCATCAATAATTTGACTGATAATGGATTACGGAAATGTCGTCATCGACCAAAAAGCAGTGAAAATGAACAAAGATGAAATAAACGGTCAAAAATGAAAATGAGAAAGAAAGTGGTCCCGAGATTGTCGTTTCCATAAATAATTTAACGTATAACAACTTGGAGGTCTCGTCATCGACCCAAAATATATGAAAATGGGACAAAAAGCCCAATAACAATGGCGAAATGGAATATAACTTCTAAAAGAAAATAGAATATAATAACGAAGTATAACATAATATAAAAACGAATTAATATACTAACTAATTACAAAATGTTATTAACAAAAATAAAATATAAATTTATATAAAAAGAATAATATCCAATTAAATAAATAGTATATAAATTATTTCACAAAAGAAAAAGAAAATGAATGGGGGAGGGGGTCAGAAATGTAAACATGAGTGAACTGTAAACAACAAAATGGGCCGGAGGCCCATCAACATTCATCCAAGAAAACAATAAATAAAAAACAATCCAGAATCGACCCTCTCCTTCGTATGCTTTCGTTTAACACGATTTCTCTCTGTCACTGTTCAAAACCAATTTCCCTCTCCACTTTGTTTCTGTTTCCAGTATCCTCCCTCTCACCTGATACATCTCAACCTCTCCACTTTCATTTCCGGTTGGCCGTGATAAACTTGTGTGGGGTTTGTGAGTGATGTGTTTCGAAGAGATGGGTTGTGATTGGGATTTTGATCTGGTGTTTCGCAAGAGTTGGTGAGGTTGTTTTGGTTGTTCAACGGTGTTTCTGGGTAACGAAGGTTGATGATGGAAATTAAGGGTTTCGTTGTGTTCTGATTTAAATGGGTTTCACGAGTTGATGAAGGTTGATGGCTGGGAATCATGGGTTGAGAGGAAGAGGGGAAATGGGTTTTGTTTGGTAATTTCTAGTTTCATTTGAAGGTTTGAGTGAAGGGAGTTTGATTAATGGAAATGGGTTATCGTTTTGGTTGAGCAATAAAGTTGGGTGTGTTTCTAAAAGGAAGATGAATGGTTACAGAGGGGTTAATGTTGAGGGAGATTGTTGTTTGAAGAAGGTGTTAGAAGGGATGAAGGATTTTGGGAAGGAGAACGAGAATGCTGAGGAAGAGGATATGGGTCGTATTCGTTTTTCGGTTGAAGAATGAGTTTCCTGATGATGTTTGGTTGAAGTTTTGAAAATGGTGATTGATGATTTTGGGTTGTCTTCGATGAATGGAGGGTTTTCTGGGTTTCGAATGAAGATTTTCACAACTGTTGTTGATGATCCGAGTTTGGAAGTTTGGGTTGGATTTTCACGGCGGTTGAAGGAAGTTCGGAGGGCTAACGGTGGATGGAGAAGTTGGTGGTTTAAGTTGCTGTTAAAGATTGAAGAGATGAAGGTGATGAAGAAACTAGTTTGAAGGTGATGGTGGGTAGGGTGGCCGGATTCTGGGTTGGTGAATGGGGAAGATGGAGAAGAATAGTGGTAGAGATGATGAACAAATGACAGATTACTGTAGCGGCTAGGGTTTTGGTCTCAATGTTGGAGACAATCTACAGTGCCTTTATACCCTCAAAAAACAACACATGGCATACAGATTAAGACTAATGATGATTAAATGAGTTAATTAAAATGCTGGCTAATGACTGATTAATGACAAATGAACGGTAATTAAATGATAAACATGCTGATGATAAATTAATGTTGACTAAATAACCAATTAATATGTACCGTTAAAAAATTCTAAACTTTTAATATTAAAACTATTCTAATTATTAACTAATAAATAATTAATCCTAATTAAATCTTAATAACCCTTAAATATATCTATTCTATAAAACCAAAAAAGATAATTCTATTTAAAAACTAATAAAATTTGTTCCAAAAACAAAAACCTATTCTAATTTCTATTTAAAAAAATATGATTAAAAACTTAAATCCTATTCTAAATAAAAATGAAACTATTTCTATTTAATTCAAAAACAACCATATTAAAAATTCTATTTAAACTATTTCTATATTCTATTTAAAAATGAAATAATCTAAACTATTTTCTAAACAATTAAACATGAAGCAAAAATAACAATAAAAATGCAAAATGCCATGGAAAAGCGGGCAAGCACCGAAATACGCTGATATTATCGATACAGATTGAATTATAAGAAAGAGAGCGACTTTCGCTCGATTTCGACACTGAACTTTTCATTTGAATTGATTTCTCCTGAAACGCGAGCAAAGTGGCTAAAATCCTGATAAATTCAATCCGGCCGATGACACAGGAAAAATACGACCTAAATGATATGCAGATGAAAACAAAGCAAAAGTCAGTCAAAGCTAGAAAACGGGTGGGCAAATTTTAGGGTGCAACATATACAACCACTGTTATATATTACAACCGTCGTTAAATTATATGCTTTTTCTTAAATAATTTTTCTACATTTTGAAAATTTTCCATTTTTTAACCTGTATTTTTTTGAACTATATCAGAACAGAAACAACAATTGTATCATAATGAAGAATTGTATTGTATTACATCAAATTCATACATTGGACTAAGAACCAAATATTGTATATATATTACATTAAAATAAAAATGGCACAAAACAAGCTACAAACATTATATAACATCACATAATTGTATCTTATAGTATTTTTGTATCTTGTCTCTTGGTGTCTTGTCTTTTGGTGTATTGACTTTAAACACCTACAATTTCAAATAATCATACTTGTTAGTAAATATACTTAGAAATAATGACTTACATTAATTAAATTATGAATAAAGAATAAAATACTAATTACTTGTTAATTTTTCCATATGCCTTTATTATGATCGATACGAATATAATGCACACCATCTCTATCGACTTCATCATAAGTGGTAGGCGCTTTTGTTATGTAAGAAGGAGTGTAAGGAATATTAAAAATTTCATCACTACTAGGAATGTATTTTCCTTGGAGAACGATTGACCATTTCCTCGATGTGTCCGAAGGGCCCGTGACATAGAAAACTTGTTTTGGTTGTGAAGCCATGATGAATGGTTCGGTCATATAGTTTTCCTTGCCAAGGTCAATCCAGGTAAATCCTAAGTCATCAGTTTGCATACCATTAATATTATTGGGAACCCACTTGCATTTAAATAAAGACACTCTGAAGATAACGTAATCAATCTCACAAATCTCCTGAATGACACCATAGAATGCACTAGATGTCAATATTGGATTCTTAGATTTCGAACTAAAGAAATACATGGATTCGGCCTCAACCATAACCCCAATATTTTGCATTGTACTACAATCATCTTTTAATTTTGTATAAAAGGTATAATGACCAATGTCATATGCAGTCCAAGTTATCACATTAAATTTTGGCATGAACGACAACCATTATTGTCTTAGATGCACTATGTCGCAATTGCGAAAAATACCCGGCGGAAAAATAGAAGAGTCACCACCAAACTTTATTTATCCCAAAGAGATGAAAATAAAATGATCAAAGAAAACTTGAAGAATGAGAAAAGACAAGGTCATCACAACCAAATCTTGGGTTCGGGAGTCAGTTACGCAAGGGAAAGGTGTTATCACCCCTCACGTTCCACCCCTCACGTTCGTTGTAATCAATGAGATCCATGCTTGTTGTCTAATCAAAGGGATTGTTTATCTATAAGCTACTGCTAAATGGAGACGAGAATAAAATAAAAAGAAAGAGACTCGATAGGACATCGCCTCCCTATGTCTACGTATTCCCTCGTGCAATGGAAAAGTCAGAGTCAACGTAGTTCGGAAAACTACGGGTGATGGGGGGAAGGTTTCTCACCAAGACATCACCGTCTTGTGCCTATGTATCCTCATCTGGTATGAGAAATCAGAGCAAACATAGTTCGGAAAACTAAACCACAGGTTGGTTAAGTGTTTTTTATGAGCGACGTTAAGCTCCCATTCCAACAGTTAGGGACAATGCTTGTTTGTGGTAGAATGGAAAAATAACGTACTCTTTTCTGAAAATGAGTTTGAACACAAATCCCAAAGGATAAAAGGTTTGACTTTTGTTTGTGAGTTTTAGTGAAGTGATTTGAATTTTCTTGGTATTCACGTTGCACTAAAGACTATGACATATGAGCGAATGTGTAACGCCCATTTTAATTATCTCGTTTTTCTGTGTATTTTATTTGTGGTGTGCCTTCTGTGTTAGGGGTGTGGTTGAGTGTGATAGCGTGTAGCCCTTAAGTTGGAGATTAATTGGTAATTTTGGACGTTAAGGTTAATAATAAAATTATTAATGATAATGATGATTTAATGAATAATAGTAATATTGTTAATAATATTATTATTATTATTATTGTTATTATTATTATTATTATTAATATTATTATTATTAATAAAATGGAATAAGAATAAGTTAGGGGTTGTTTGGGAAAAAGGAAAGGAATTGGAAAAGGAAAGTGGAAGGAGAAAGAAGAACACGTGAAAGAAGAGGAAAATTGGAAGAAGAAGAACAAGGGCAATTGGAAGAAGGTTGAAAGAGAAGGATCTTAGAGGAAGAAGAAAGCTAGAGTTCCGAGTCATCTTCTTCAGTTGTTCGAGTTATCGAGGTAGGGGGGGGGGGGAGAGAATCGGGTCGAAATTGGTAGAGTGCATAAATATTAGGTAGAAGGGGATTTCCCCTAACCCCATAAGTTTGATGATCATGTTTTAAATGATGTTGTGATTCTGAATTTGATGTTGATATGATAAAACCATTGCATGTGTTGTTTGATCGATTTGGGGGAGTTTGGGTAGTTTACACTTTTATGCCGAAATTGATTAATTGAGTAGAGCTGATGTTTAATCGGGTAAATTGAGAATAGATTCTGTAATTGAGTGGTGGAATATTTGTCTGATGTGGTAGAATCTGGGTTGAGTAGAATCGGTTGAGTTCAGAGCGTTTTGCCGACTCTGAGTAGTATGATGTTTCTGAAATCGCAGACGTTCGCCAGCTGCTTCGCTGAGCGAGCGAGAAGCAAACCTTCGCTAGGGATTCGCTGGGCGAACTGGGTAGCGAGTGCTTCCAGTAGCCACTGTCTGGCTTCGCTAGGGAGCTCGCTGAGCGAGCAAGTAGCGTGCATTCGCTGATGCTTCGCCTAGCGAGTGAGCCAGCGAGCATGACAATATTTTTTTTTTGTATTTTGTGCTGTGTTGTTCTGTTCTTTTGTGCTGTTGGACCTTTGTTGGTCGTGATTGATTATGAGATAGACGTTGAACTAGGGAGAGTGTATGTATGGTGTGGGAATGTGATTTCCGTGATGTTCACGTAAATATAACATTTGAATTGATGTGGATCATGTATGTATTATGAATGAATGTGGTGTTGTGTGATATATATATATATATATATATATATATATATATATATATATATATATATATATATATATATATATATATATATATATATATATATATATATATATATATATATATATATATATATATATATATATATATATATATATATATATATATATATATATATATATATATATATATATATATATATATATATATATATATATATATATATATATATATATATATATATATATATATATATATATATATATATATATATATATATATATATATATATATATATATATATATATATATATATATATATATATATATATATATATATATATATATATATATATATATATATATATATATATATATATATATATATATATATATATATATATATATATATATATATATATATATATATATATATATATATATATATATATATATATATATATATATATATATATGATAGATGATGGAATGTGATCGGATGGATCGTGGGCACCTTGCGTGTGTGGATTGTTGTTGTGCATTGGTGTATGCATAGCATGATGCATGAATTAGTGCTCAGATGGAGTGTGGTAGGAATAGATCATTGCTCGGTGGAGTGTATGTGATCTATTCTGAGTTTGATTTCCTGGTGCTCCGGAAGGGAGTGTGGTAGGGATAGGTCATTGCTCAGATGGAGTGTATGTGATCTATCCAGAGTTTGATTTGCCGAGGCTCCGAAAGGGAGCGTGGTAGGGATAGATCGTTGCTCGGATGGAGTGTATGTGATCTATCCTGAGTTTGGTTGACGAACCTGTGAGTCGGTACCGCATATCATGTGTTGAGTTGCATGTGTTTGCATTATCTTATATGCTGTGTTGGTGTGGGACAGTAGGTCCGGGTTGACGTATGTGAAATGATGTTTTTATGTTTACTGCCTTTCATTCATGTACGCTATTACCGTTATATTTTGATCGTGATTTCTCACGCCTTTCCTGTTGTTGTGGTCTATGCTTCTTCGGAAGTACAGAAAATCCAGGTGCGTAGCTAGCTTGGATTGTGGCGAGTCGTGTCGTAGGGATGCTCTGATACGTAACACCGGGGCTTTGGGGAGTTGTTTGTTTATCTGATGATTTTGTGTGCCCCTGTGGCGTATCATGTTTTGATGATTTCTTTTAGTGAATGTATCTCTGGTGTATTTTGGGCATTTGGCCGAGGATGATGTATATGACATGTATATGATGTTTATGGGTATACATATATATGATGACGAATTTTCCGCTGTTTATTATTGTCGATATCATTTAATGAAAATGTTTTGTTTGGTTTTTTCTGTGACATCCCGTGTGTGGTGTGAAACTCTGATAATTGTTTATTTTAAACTGCATTTATTTTATTTTGGGGAACGGGGTGTTACAAGCTGGTATCAGAGCAGGTCAGTCCGTCTGGCCAGTGTAGTAGTTGAGTCTGTCTGTAGGATAAAGTTGTTTTTCTGTTAACCTGACGTTGTTGTTGTTGAGCAGTATGGCGGGAAGGAATGATGTTGCGTTGGCTGCAGCTATGCAAGCGATGGTGCAAGTGGTTGCTAATCAGAACCAAGCTGCGGGTGCGCAATTCAGGGATTTGGCGCAGTTTCAGAGTAACAACCCACCGACGTTTCAAGGAGGAACTTTGGACCCTGAAGCGGCGCAGAAGTGGCTCAAGGCGATTGAGAAGATCTTCAGAATGATGGGTTGCAGCGATGAGCAGAAAGTGAGGTTCGATACTTACATGTTAGAGGGAGAGGCTGAAGCTTGGTGGGACAACAGTCGCCAGAGGTTGGAGACTGCGGGAACTCCAATTACTTGGGATGTGGTCCAAACTAGTTTTCTGGAGAAGTATTTTCCGGAGGATATCCGAAGTGCTAAAGAGATTGAGTTTCTGGAGCTGAAGTAGGGAAATTGGATGGTGGTTGAGTATGCGACTAAGTTTGAAGAGTTGGTGCAGTATTTTCCTCATTACAATATTGACGGAGTGATGACCTCCAAGTGTTTGAAGTTTGAGAATGGGCTGCGTCCGAAAGTGAAGATGGGAATAGCTTTTCAGAAGATCAGGGATTATCCTGAGCTGATAAGCAGAAGCAGGATTTATGATAATGATAATCGGGCGAGGATCGCGCATTACAAGGCTGCACATGACCATAAGGGTAAGCTGAGGTTTGGTGGTACTCCTCACATTGTCCCTACTGATAAGGGGAAGTTTAAGACTGCTGCTGACAAGAAGCCCAAAGAAGGGAGGGCGTTCGCTGGTGGGAAGTGTTTCCGGTGCGGTGGCGCGGGTCATCGTGCCATTGATTATCCTCAAGAAGTGAAGAAGCGTTTCAAGTGTGGTAAGCCAGGCCATGTGATGGCTGATTGCCGAGTCGCTATATCTACCTGTTACAACTGTGGTGAGAAGGGTCACATTAGTACGCATTATAAGAAGCCGAAGTCGTCTCAGGTGCCTTAGACCAGTGGTAAAGTGTTTGCGGTGGTGGGAACTCAAGCTGCTAGTGAGGATCATTCTATTCAAGGTACTTGTTTCATCAATAATATTCCCTTGTCTGCTATGATTGATACGGGTGCGACCCACTCGTTCATTTCTATGGATTGTGTGAAGAGGTTAGGTTTGGTGCTGACTACTCTTGAGCGGCGGATGACTATTGAGACTCCCTCTATTGGTTCAGTGACTACTTCTTTGGTGTGTTTGAAGTGTCCACTGACTATTTTCGGTAGATATTTTGGAGTGGATCTGATTTGCTTGCCGCTTGGTAAGTTGGATGTTATTCTGGGTATGAACTGGTTAGAGTTCAACCGAGTCTACATCGATTGTTTTCAGAAGGTGTTGTTGTTTCTTTCTCCCGAGGAAGAAGCATTGGCGGATTCCTTGTCTTGTAAGGAATTGAGGACTTTGTTGGAGGATGAGGCTAAGATGTTTGCTTTTGTCGCGGTGAAATTTGGATACCAAACTATTGATTAGTTTGAATCTTATTCATTTGCAACCGAACTTTGATTTGTCCAAAGGAAGGGATAAAGGTCGAAAATCCCACAATGCAATGCAAATGCAAGCTAGAGAGTTATAGGTTCGGGGGTCGGTTAAACTTAGGGAAGGTGCTAGCATCCTAAGTTTCTGTAGTACTCTACAGGAACCTCTTGTTTTATGTTTGTTTATTGCTATGTGTTATCTGCTTAAGGTATAAAAGACCTAGGGGTTTATTTCTAAATATACTCGATAAGATATCGCATCTTATGCCTACATATCCTTATGGGAGTGGAATCAGAGTATCTGTAGTTCCCCTAAAGGGTTTGAGGGGTTCTTTAACTGTGGTCAAAGTTCCTACGAGTTTAGGGTAGTTGATTGATTGATTTTAGGAGAAAAGATGAGTTATCATTTTAAGAGAGATTTAACCGCCACAAATTGTAGGAAAATAGTCTTTGCATCGTCTTAAGAGAAGGGCTCAAGTACTCGGATTGTCAACAAGTACGCCTCTATCTCTCTTAAGGCAAAGTCTCTACATATTGGTTGTATTGTGTGGGGTGGAGGTTTTATCTCACTTAAGATGATTAACATCTATTTCTCTATTGTGTTTGAATATTGTTGTATTGAGTTGTCTGTGTTTATTTCTATGTTATAAAAAGGTCCTCCCTATGGGGTAGGATCTAACCTGGAAGATCGACTTGAATGGGATCAAGGATCAAGTGGGAGTATGATGCAAATGATGTGCACTACACACAAGCGTTGAATCATGTGTAGGTTTTTCCTTTGGACGGAATGCGATGCGAGAAAAGTAAATTGCTGTAATGTTAAATTGCAGAAGATAAATTACGAGAAAATAAAACCATACACACGCATGAAAGCGCTAAGGTATGTCAAAGTGAATTGTGAATGGAATCGGAGCGGAGGCGTGCACGATGGTTGTTACAATGTTGATTAATTTTAGGTGAGATGATTTTATGAGAAATTATATTTTGGTGAAGTTATATTAAATTAGGCGAATATTAGTTTTAGGAAAAGTTGGATTAATTTATTAGTTTAAATGAAAAAGTTTAAGTGATAAATCAATTCTAAAGGGGTGACCTTTAAATAAAAGGGATTCTTAAAATACTAAGGGATTTTATTTTATATTTTTAAAAGAAAAATGTTTATTATTTTTATAAAAGTTGTTATTGTAAGCTAATTAGATATAAGTTAATCCACTTAAGAAAAGGTTTTCTAATATTAAAAATAGTTTTAGTTATTATTATTAAATAAATTTATTAAATAAATAAGAGTCATATTAGATTATATGAAATAGTTATTAGGTGAATAAATGTTGATGAAACACAATTAATTAGTTGGGGAAAGAAATAAAATTCATTAAATGAATAGATATAAGTTAATTTTATAAAAGAAGAAAATGACTAGTTAAATAATAAGAGTTAATTTAGACAAAAAAGATTATTAGCTTAATTTATAAAAAAACTGTGGATTAAATTAATTATTAATTGATTGATTAAATGGTTAATAAAAGGTTTTAGTTTACTTTAAAAAAAACTGATTAGAGAAAATATTCATTATTGGTTCAATTAATTAAAAAAAGGGAAGTGATTATATTAATAAGGTTATTTAATGGTTTTGGGGTATATTAAACGTTAGTGATGATGACTTAGTTGTTAGATGGCAGATTAACAGGCTAATGAGGGATTAGAGGCGGATTGATTGTGTGCGGTTCGTTTAGAGGGTTGTACCGTGAGCGTGGGATCTGGGTCGCCCGGTCTGATCCGTTGGAGATCAGAGGGCCGTGTGTGAGGGTGCATGGTTGGTTATCGTGGGGCTGCATACACTAGATTACATATAAAATAAGAAAACCCTAAATCCTAAAAAAAAACAAATCACTCTCCTTCTCCCAGCCGCTCGGCTCTCTCTTCCCCCTCCATTCCTTCACGATCTTCCTCTCCTCGTTCGATTTCCTTCTCCATTCTACTTCCTGGACTCCCTTTCTCTTGTTCTATCTTCTCCTCCTCATGAAACAAAAATCCTGAGCAAAACCTAAACAATGAAAAACACAAATCAGTCGAAAATAATAAAAAGAAGAAGGTTACGAGGACGACGACAGTGATTTTCCTGTGCTTTGGCGAAGACGGCGATGGAAGTAATTGGTGGTTCGCGGAGGTGGTGCTTCGCGATGGATTGGAGGCAAAACTTGTTGAGGTTCGCGGACGGAAGCGCGAGGATGAAAGGGATGACGTCGCTTTAGAGGGTTGAGATACTGATTTTTGCGGTGGAGAAAAGATAAGTTCCTCTTCTTCTTTTGATTTTTGCTCTATATGTTAGGCTTTTTCAATTTGGGATTTTCTGGCGAGTTTTTGAGAACTGATGTGTGTGTTTCTGAGAAAGGCTCCCCCTTTTTGTTGTATGATTGTTGCTACTTTTATAGGCTTTTGCTGACGAATCTTTGCATTGAATGCGATAAACATTGTTTTGAATACCTTCTACTCTCGTCCCATGATGTCCATAATTTTATTGAATGTGTTTTCTTTGAAAACCTTCGGCACTGCGATACACTCTTTTTTGTTACTAAGCCTGTGACTACTTTGTAGAATGGTTGTGGCAACTGATAACAGCTCTTCTTTCATATACCATATAGGGAACCTGAGGGTATTGCTCATCTTTCGCAAGTTTACGACCGTGCCCGCCCTATTTCTAAGTTAAAAGGTGTAGGTGCGCTACATAATAGCGGATTCATCAACCATGTCGCCCATGCCGTACAATACAAACAGGTTGTTTAATGAGGGCTTGCTTTTATTAGCTTTGTTCAGATTTCAACGTTTTAAAGCAGATATCGTTACTTTGTTTAACAGCTAGTTAACATGTGCAGGAACTTGGCAGGTCAATTCTAAATGGTGTCTTTGAAAGAACACAATGTTTTCTGGAGTATTGTTGGAAGAAGACGCGTGGTTCAAAAGCTACGGTCTGTAGAAGAAACTTACATTTGGGCTTGTGGGGGTGGTGTTTGATCACATTGCTTGTAGCTGATACTGAGGGTCCAAGTAAGTTTTACCACTAGAGGCCCTGCGCTGAAAGATCTGAGGTTCTTAATTTCACTATCAGAAAGATTACTGCAAATGATATATGTTACGATGCTTTGAGAAATAAATCTCAAATCTTCCGCCGTAACTATCATGTAGCTCCCCAATTCCTGGCTGGAAGGATTGGTGAAGCCATCAACAAAAGTTGAAACTGGCGAATAACAGCTTTCCAGATGCAGAGTCACTAAACAGAGACCTAGGAGCATCAGCGGTAGCTGGCTTGTCCGTACTTCAAGAATGGTTGGACCAACTTTCGGCAACACATTTGATAGGTCTTCTTTTACTTAATGTCTGTTATTGCTGCTAATTGTTGGATTTCAAATGGTAGGCTTTTCACTTGTTTTAGCTCCAACCTTCTCAGCTGGTTTCGTTCTGGTTTAATGCATGGACTATCATGGTCTAGGAGGAGCAATATTATGGCACAAGCGTGTACGGTACAAAATTTTCTTCTTAGTTTTTAAACTTTGATTTACCTCCCTTTATGGCACTGCAGGCCTTTTAGTTGTTAACTCTGATATGTTGTATGGAGGTTTAGTGCTACCGCAGTTTATTGAGAGAATTCCTGCATTGTCGCCGGCGGCGGACGTAACGGACTTAGGAGGAAGATTAGGATTGTCTGTCTGCAAATCATCACAACCGCTTCAAACTCCAGCAATGGTTCCGTCGCTTTTTTTACCCATCCAAACCTTCTTCAAATGGCGAAGAAATGGAGGCTAGGAAGTGTGATGGTGGAGAACAACAAAAGTAATTCCTTCAAGCTTGTTCTTAGCAAAAGTAAACAACAAAATGAAGTAGCAGCCTTTAGGATAGTTTGATACGAACTATATAATTGGTGTAATGTCATAACGTGATGTACAATTGCCTTAAGTTGAATGACTTCCTGAAAAAACAATGAGGCCAAGTCGAATGTACATTGTGAATTTCTATTTAATCCAATTGCAACACTGTTTCCTTGGTACGGGTATTCCTTGTAGATTAAAATTGTATCCTTTGATTGATAGACTTGGTGAGTTTGAACTCTAAACTTCCCGACAATCTTATAATAATGATAATGAAGTGGTCATGACATTCCCAAAATACGAAACCGACTTGTATCTACGGCTGCCTGTAGCTATTAGGCAGGATCTTGGAATAATTAGGCAGGATCTTGGAATAAAAGGACACCACTTGCTAATCTCTTGTAACCTTAGTCATGGCAGTGAGTTTGGAATAATCCACCTATTGCTTCGGACCGTGAACCTTAAATTTGATTGAAATATAAGCCTTGGCATTCGCTGTAGTATCTTAAGATCTAGTTATTCGAACTTAAACCCTCTTGTCTTGAATGGTAAGCCGAATTTATAAAAACATCGTAGCGCCTCGTAGCCTACTTTCCATAATAGGAATCAATCCTCGTAATCATGAAATAAAGCCTTGCAGTTGGTTTTGTAAATCCATGAGTTGAATCCACTATTGGTATGCGAACTCCGTCTTAAAACCTGACTATGAGGATCTATACCTGCCATTGCTACATCTGTACACACTTGTTAGTTGTAAAGAACAAAATTTTTAAAATAAAGTCAAATAACAATAGAAAGAAAAAGGCGCACCAAGAGGTGAGATCTTACAGTCAAAAATTAGGCTGCAACAACTTTATTTGCATCATTATCGATCGACAGCAAGGCGTCATTGAAAGGGTTGGCAGTGGTAAATGAATTTCCGGAAGTGTTCCCAGATGATATTACAGAATTGCCTCCGAAGAGAGAAATTGAGTTTAGCATTGATCTTGTACCTGGTACGAGGCCTATATCTATGGCGCCGTACAGGATGTCGGCAGTGGAGTTAGCTGAATTGAAGTCTCAGATTGGGGAGTGGTTGGATAGGAAGTTTATCAGGCCAAGTGTGTCGCCATAGGGAGCTCCAGTGTTGTTGGTCAAGAAGAAGGATGGTAGTATGCGGTTGTACATCGATTACCGTTAGTTGAATAAAGTGACCATCAAGAACAAATATCCTCTTCCAAGGATTGATAATTTAATGGATCAGCTGGTGGGAGCTCCTGTGTTCAGTAAGATTGACTTGAGGTCGGGTTACCATCATATTAGAGTGAAAGAAGGTGATGTTCAGAAGACGGCATTTAGAACTCGATATGGACATTATGAGTATGCGGTAATGCCTTTTGGAGTGTCTAATGCGTCGGGAGTGTTCATGGAGTATATGAACCAGATCTTCCATTCTTATTTGGATCAGTTTATTGTTGTGTTCATTGACGATATACTAATTTATTCGAAGTCGGAGGAAGAGCATGCAGGACATTTGAGAATTGCTTTGCAAGTGCTTAAGGATAATAAGCTGTTTGCGAAACTGTGTAAGTGTGAGTTCTGGTTGAAGACGGTGAGTTTCTTGGGGCATGTGATATCTGGTGATGGTATTTCGGTAGATCCGTGCAAGGTGAGTACGGTGTTGCAGTTGGAATCGTCGAAGACAACATCGGAAGTTAGAAGCTTTTTGGGATTAGCAGGGTACTATCGAAGATTTATTGAAGGATTTTCTACTTTGGCGTTGCCATTGACTCAGTTGACGAGAAAGAACCAAGTTTTTGTGTGGGATGCCGCTTGTGAAGAGAGCTTTGTAGAATTGAAGAAGAGATTGACTACGACACCGGTGTTAGTGTTACCGACTCCGAGCGAGCCTTTTGTGGTGTATTGTGATGCGTCTAAGATGGGTTTAGGCGGAGTTCTTATGCAGAATAGTAAAGTGGTGGCGTATGCTTTGTGGCAACTGAGGGTGCATGAGCGGAATTATCCTACTCATGATCTTGAGTTGGCTGCGGTGGTTTTTGTATTGAAGATCTGGAGACACTACGTGTATGGTTCGAGATTCGAGGTGTTCAGTGATCATAAAAGTCTGAAGTATCTATTTGATCAGAAAGAGCTGAATATGAGGCAGAAAAGATGGTTAGAATTCTTGAAGGATTATGATTTTAGCCTAAGTTATCATCCAGAAAAGGATAATGTAGTAGTAGATGCTTTGAGAAGAAAAGCGATTCATATGTCGGCTATGATGGTGAAAGAGATAGAGCTTATTGAGCGGTTCAGAGATCTGAACATGGTTTGCGAGACTTCGGCAGATTGCGTGATGTTGGGAAAATTGCAAGTGAACAATGATTTCTTGGATTTGATTAGAGAGGGACAAAAGCTAGATGTGAAGCTAGTGGATTTGATGTCTAGAGTGGGAAGTGACTCCGATAGTGATTTCAAGTTGGATAGGGCAGGTGTGTTGAGATTTCGGGGCAGGATTTGTGTGCCGGATAGTGATGAGCTGAAGAAGTCGATTTTGAGTGAAGGACATCGTAGTGGTTTGAGTATACACCCGGGAGCTAGGAAGATGTATCATGATTTGAGGAAGATGTTTTAGTGGTCAGGTATGAAGAGGGATATAGCTCAGTTTGTTTATGCCTGTTTGACGTGTAAGAAATATAAGGTGGAGCATCAGAAGCCTAGTGGATTGATGCAACCGTTAGAGATTCCAGTTTGGAAGTGGGATTGTATCACCATGGATTTTGTTATGGGATTGCCGAGAACGGCAAGAGGATTTGATGCCATTTGGGTAATTGTGGATCGGCTTACGAAGTCTTCACATTTTGTGTCGATCAGTATCAGTTTTCCGTTGGAGAAGCTGGCAGAGATTTATGTTCGGGTAATTGTGAAGCTGCATGGTGTGTCGTCGAGTATTGTGTCAGATAGAGATCTGAGGTTTACTCAGAACTTTGGAAGAGTTTGCAGGAAGCTTTAGGTACCAAGTTGAAGCTGAGTTCAGCTTATCATCCGCAGACTGATGGTCAGTCAGAGAGGACTATTCAGACGTTGGAAGATTTGTTGTGGGCTTGTGTGTTGGAAAAAGGTGGTGCGTGGGATACTCATTTTCCATTGATTGAGTTCACGTACAATAACAGTTACCATTCGAGTATTGGGATGGCACCGTTCAAAGCTTTATATGGTAAGAGGTGCAGAACTCCTCTGTGTTGGTATGAGACAGGTGAGAATGTTGTGTTGGGGCCAGAGATTATGCAGCAGACTACTGAGACAGTTCAGATGATTCGTGTAAAGATGAAAGCATCTCAGGATAGGCAGCAGAGTTATCATGATAACCGGAGGAAAGAATTGGAATTCATTGAAGGTGATCACGTGTTCCTGAGAGTTAACCCAGTGACTGGTGTAGGTCGTGCGTTGAAGTCCAAGAAGCTGGATCCGAAGTTTATTGGGCCGTATCAGATTTTGCAGAGAGTTGGTGTTGTAGCATGTAAGAACAGAGTATGCCTAAGAGGGGGGGTGAATTTGGACTTTTGAAATTTTTCCGGTTTTTATATGGTTCTTGGAAATATACTGGATGGTGTTTTTGGTTATGGAAAGCAGTAAATCAACAGAAAGAAAGAAAGACACAGGATTTATAGTGGTTCCCCTCACAATCTGAGAGTACTCCACTCCCCTTTCAACATGAAAGAGAATTTTCACTATTGTTTAAAACAGTACAACCTATCACACCATCAACCGGTGAGGCCTACTATCAAACAATAAAACTCATAAGTGTACAAGAACAATCCTCTTGTAAACACTCACCCTTGTGTCCAACAATCCTGGATCACAAGTCAAAAACAAAATAATTGTAATGAATTTGGATTGAGTATAACTGTCAAAGTGATCTTCTCCAATGAATCAAAATTCACTCTTTGTAATTTTTCAATACAAGTGTTCAATGAATATGAAATTTTCAATGCAAGTACGAACACTTTTGAAAAATGAATTTGATTCCAAGACAATTTTAAAAATGAGTATTGGAGGTTGAAAAGTTTTTGAGTTATGTTCTATTGATTGTTTTTCAAAAAAGAAAAACTCAGAATTTATATGAGTAAAATAACCTTTCAGAAAAGGTATGATTTTAAAAGATTCAAACCATGAAAAGGTATGTTTTTAAAATAATTTTTGAACTCAAAACAAAGCAATTTTTCACTGCACGTTCAGTGTTAATCGGTTAACCCATATGGTTAATCGGTTAACACTGGTACGTTAGCCCAGGAAATTCAAAATTCAAATTGGTTAACCGGTTAACCCATATGGTTAATCGGTTAACACTGCTAATTTTCAGAAAAATGCTTTTTAAAATTAATGTTATACCATTTTTAAGATTTCAAAAACATGCTTATGTATTATGCACAAATGATTGATGTTTTTGAACACTTGTATATCAAATTATAAAGGTGTATTTGATATACCAGTAATGCAGCCAAGTCTGGAAGAATCAGTTCCATATGTAGCTTGACTTGAAAGATAGCTTGATGACTTTATCTTGATGACTTTGAACGGCTTGTCTTTTTGCAATCAAGAGATGACCTTGAGTAGTATTGACAACATCAAAACTTGAGACTGAAGCATGCTTCTACATTCTCCCCCTTTTTGATGATGGCAATCAAAAAATGTTGTGCGATATCTCTTGGTTCTTGATCTGGTTCTCCCCCTATGTCTAGCAACTCCCCCTATCTTAACAGAGGAAAAGAAATCTGCACACAGAGAGACATTAAAAGAACCAAGCTCTTCTCCCCCTTTGACATCAGCAAAAAGGAAGAGCTTTCAAAGAAATCACAAGATAGCAACATATAGAGTAATAAGCTCATGCAAAGCCAAGTAAACACAAAGCACAAACAGTAGTACATATAAAATGCAGCAAATAGAAAGTGTACTTATTACAATAAAACATAGTTCAAATGAAAGCATAAAAACTTATAACTAGAAAGCAAAGCAATAAAAACAACAGCAACAATATATTCTCTAAAAATCCTCATCCGCCATATCCTCCTCCTCTTCTTCTTCTTCACTATCAACCTCTTCTTCAATCTCGTCGTCCACAACTCGGGTGCTGGAATGTGGAGGGTTAAGAATGAGGTTTCTAAGGGAGGCAATTGCTCGGGAGGTCTCTCTATGCATATTCATGGATTCTCGATGCTGGTTCATCATGGTTGTGTAGAGAAACTCACTGGTAAGACCCCCTTCAGGCATTGGATAAGCGTGATGCACAGGACCGTCATCAGTATACCTGTAGGTACCGTCAGCTGCCTTGATGATTCCAGTATTCTTCACAATATTAATCTCATTGATCTCATTAGTTGTAGGTTTCATCTTGGAGGATGGTTCTTTGTTGAGGTCAAGTTCAGTTAATTCCAGAATTCTAGAAACCAAGCGAGCATACGGCAGCCGGGTAATGCAATGAAGTTGTTGCTGCAGATGATACATAATAGTCAAAATCCAATTGACTCTGATGCGATTCTTAATAGCAAAGATCAGCTGCATTTCCAAATCGTTGATCTGAGAGTGATTTGAGTCCTTTGGAATGAGGACATAGCAGATAATGTAGTGAAGCATTCGATCAGATACTGTCAGATTCTTGGCATAGCATAGCATACGAGCAGTGCGGGAGTTTGCAATAACAGTTTCTTTTGGGAACCTGCAAATCTGATAGTAATACTCTATTTTATCATAGTTTGCCCAGGGTCCATCTACATGGTTTACACCTTTCCTCAGGAAGCATCCCTTTGATGGGATCTTAAGGTGTCTAGCAAGGGTGGATAAATTCTCAACAAACTCATGATCTCTAATGGTGGACCGGATCATGTGGTTCTCATCCATATCCAGATATACAAACATTTTATTCATAAAAGCTTTAACCAGATCAGGATAGATAATACCAGAGTCGGTGACGAACTTGTTGATACGCTGATATTCCAACAGAGCAGGAAAATCAAAAGATATTGCATGAAAAGCTCGAAGATTCACATACTTTACCGGCATAAGTTGACGAACACGCACTTTGAAATCCATCCGTCTCTTTTTGGTGGTTTCCATTGGAATACTGTCGTCATTTGATTCTGATGCAGAATGGTGTTCTGGAAGTTTTCCCTTGCCGCGGTTTGATGCTGAAGCCATGGATGGAGGTTTGAGAAGTTGTGGGGAGTTTTTCCAACTTTTAAGAGTGGGAGAGAGAAGTTAGGATTTAAGAGGGAATGTGGATTTTGGATATGGATGTGGATATTTAAGAGAATATGGACCACACAAAATATATAAAGAAAAATATAAAATTTTCAAAAATTTAATTAATTTTCGTTTCTGATTTTTTGAAAAATTAACAGTGTTAATCGGTTAACACATTAAAAAATTTAATCAGAATTGAAAATTCAACAGTGTTAATCGGTTAACCCATATGGTTAATCGATTAACATGCTCGAATTTTTGAAAAATACATAAAAACAGAATGCATACATATGAAAACATATCACAATTAGTGCATACATATAATAGAGACAAGGATCAGATGTCACCTTCATCAAGAATCCCAAGTTCTCTCCGAATTTTGTAGAATGATTCTTTTGCCAAAGGCTTGGTGAAGATGTCGGCGAGTTGGTTGTGTGTGTCGACGAAAGTAACATCAACATCTCTGTTTAATACGTGATCTCGAAGGAAATGATGCCGGATATCGATGTGCTTTGTTCTGGAATGCATAACCGGATTCTTTGTAATATTTATGGCACTAGTATTGTCACATCGTAGAGGAATGCATCCGAGGTCAACACCATAATCCAGAAGTTGTTGTTTCAGCCATAAAATCTGTGCACAGCAACTTCCTGCGGCGATGTATTCTGCTTCGGCGGTGCTGAGTGCTACACAAGCTTGCTTCTTGCAGGCCCATGATACTAGAGCATTTCCGAGAATATTACATGTACCACTTGTACTTTTTCTATCGGTTTTGCATCCTGCATAGTCAGCGTCAGAATAACCAACTAAAGAACAAGTACTACCTTTAGGATACCATAATCCGACGTTGGTCGTTCCTTTGAGATACTTGATAATTCTCTTCACAGCAGTGAGATGCGATTCCTTCGGATTTGCTTGAAAGCACGCACACAAACAAACACTAAACATTATGTCAGGACGGCTTGCCGTCAAATATAGTAATGAACCAATCATACCTCGATATTTAGTAATATCAATTGGAGTACCAGATTCATCTTGATCAACATACGTTCCGGACCATAGGAGTAGACATCATCTTGCAACTATCCATATCAAATTTCTTTATTAATTCCTTACATTACTTGGATTGGTTGAGGAAGATTCCATCCTTGGTTTGCTTGATTTGTAGTCCAAGAAAATAATTTAACTTTCCCATCATGGACATCTCGAATTCTTCTCGCATCATGAGTGAGAATTCTTCGCACAGTTCTTTGTTTGTTGATCCAAATATGATGTCGTCGACGTAGACTTGTACTAACAAGGTGTTACCCTTGATCTTCTTTATAAACAGCGTCTTGTCAACCTTTCCTTTTGTAAATCCTTTCTCACATAAGAAGTTGCTAAGGCGATCATACCATGCTCGTGGTGCTTGTTTTAAACCGTAGAGAGCCTTCTTCAGTTTGAAAACATGTGAGGGATTTTTGAAGTCTTCAAAACCCGGAGGTTGTTTGACGTAGACTTCCTCATTAATGTACCCATTCAGGAAAGCGCTTTTGACATCCATCTGGAATAACTGAAAATTCATAGAACATGCGTAAGCAAGTAGTAATCTAATTGCTTCTAACCTTGCTACCGGAGCGAATGTTTCATCAAAATCAATTCCTTCCTCCTGGTTGTAGCCTTGTGCGACCAATCTTGCCTTGTTACGAACTATAATCCCATTCTCGTCAAGTTTGTTCTTGAACACCCATCTGGTTCCTATAATATGCTTATTGTCTAGTCTTGGTACAAGGGTCCAAACTTGATTTCTTTCAAATTGATTAAGTTCTTCTTGCATTGCTATAATCCATTGATTGTCGCCTAAAGCTTCATCGATCTTTGATGGTTCAATTTGAGATACAAACGCCATGTTGAGACAAGCATCCTTTAAATTAAGTCGAGTTGCAACGCCTTGACTAATATCACCAATAACTTTATCAATTGGGTGATCTCTGTGTGTTCTCCATTCTTTTGGAAGATCTTGATTTTCTTGAGTAACATCTTCTTGTAAAATTGTTTGATCTTTTGAAACAATTTCTTCATTTTGTGAAGTATCTACAAAATCATCATCATCATTCAAAACAATATTATCCTCTTTCGAGGGGTTAGTCTCATCAAACGAAACATGAATGGACTCTTCAATGGTAAGAGTTCTTTTATTAAAAATTCTAAAAGCTTTACTATAAAGAGAGTAACCAAGAAATATACCTTCGTCGGACTTCTTATCAAACTTACCGAGATTGTCCTTATTGTTGTTGAGAACGAAGCATTTGCAGCCAAATATGTGGGAAAATGATATATTCGGTTTCCTTCCCTTGAACAACTCATACGGAGTCTTTTTGAGTAGCGGTCGAATATTCACGCGGTTGCTTACAAAGCATGCCGTGCTTACTGCTTCTGCCCAGAAATATTTTGGAAGATTTGTGTCGCTGAGCATTGTTCTAGCAAGTTCAACTAGTGAACGATTCTTCCGTTCTACGACGCCGTTTTGTTGAGGAGTTCTTGGTGCCGAAAAATTATGAGAAATTCCATGTTCTTCGCAAAATTCTTCAAAGTCTGAATTTTGAAATTCTCCACCGTGGTCGCTTCTTATGGAGGCTATAGTGAGTGACTTCTCGTTTTGAATTTGTTTTGCATACTTTTTGAATGCTTTAAACGCATCATTTTTCTGCACTAAAAACATTGTCCAGGTATATCGAGAAAAATCATCAACAATAACTAAAGCATAAATACTACCTCCAAAGCTCTTCGTTCTTGATGGACCAAAAAGATCCATGTGCAACAATTGAAGTGGTCTTGATGTAGAAACCACTTGCTTGGATTTGAAAGTTGTCTTGGTCTGTTTTCCCTTTTGACATGCATCGCATAATTTATCCTTGATGAATTTTTTCTTCGGAAGCCCAACAACCAGATCATGCTTGATTAATTTGTTTAAATGCTCCATGTGAATGTGAGCAAATCTCTTATGCCAAAGTCATGCCTCGTTGTTGTTTGCCATAAGACACTTTACCTTCAAGGAAGAGTCATCAAAAGAGATCATCAAAATATTATTATATCTTTTACCTTTTAGCAGAATCTCATGAGTGACTTCGTGTTCGATCAAGCATTCCTCTTTTGTGAAGTTGATTTTGAACCCTTTGTCACACAATTGACTGATGCTAAGCAGGTTATGCTTAAGGCCTTCAACAAAAAGAACGTCTTCGATGATTGTACATGGAGGTGCACCAATGGTTCCAACTCCAAGAATTTTTCCTTTATTATCATCACCGTAAGTGACGTATCCTTTGGCCTTTAATGATAGACTTGAAAATTTGTTTATATCTCCCGTCATATGCTTCGAGCAGCCACTATCAAGATACCATTGATTTGTGGTTGTCTTCAAGCATACCTACAAAACAAAATTAGGTAGTGTTAGGTACCCAAGTTGCTTTGGGTCCTTGATAGTTAATACCTTTTTCCACCCACACATAATGCCCCTTTGCAACACCAATATTACGTACATAGCAGGCATTAGGTGTGTGCCCTTTAATACCACAATAAAAACATGTAGGTTGAAAATGACTTCTATATCTAGGAATATAATTCTTTTTCTTATTAATTCTTTTCTTGTTATGATTTTGATGCTGAGTTTTAGAAGTTCTTGTCTCTTTCTTCACAATTTGTTCACTTGCTTTTACAAAAATGGTCTTATTGGTGCTTGGTTTTGAAACTTTAGAATATCCCAATCCACTTTTATCATTAGGATACCTTTGATGTTTAAGAATCTCTTCCAAGCCAATTTGACCTTTTTCGTATCTTTCTAAAAATCTTTTAAGTTGAACAATTTGAAAAGACAAAGACTCACAATTCTTACATACAAGACTTTGTTTTTCATCCATCACTTTTTGTTTTTCATCTTCAATATTTTTCAAGAAATCAGAATTTTGTTTTTCTAAAAGTAAAATTCTTTTCTTTTGTGATGAGATGTCTTTATACAAAGTCTTGCACTCTTTTAGAAGTTCATCTATAACTTCTTGTGCATCATTATCATAGACATAAAAATTACTACTAACCTCATTTTCGTCATCGGAATGGTGAGAGGCCATTAAGGCAATATTTGCACATTCATCGCTATCTGATTCCGATGATGAACTCACTTCGTTGTCGTCCCATGCGACATAAGCCTTCTTTGTTTTGAAATCCTTCTTGCCCTTGAATTTTCCTTTATTTGCGAGTTTTGGGCAGTCTGGCTTTATGTGACCTTGTTTACCACATTCATAACATGTAATTTCTTGGTTTGATATGGATGCCTCCTTTTTCCTGAAATGTCTATTCTTTTTAGAAAAAGAAGAAGTTTTATTATTATTGAAAAACTTACCAAGCTTCTTCACTAGAAGCATGAAATTTTCGTCTTCGGAAGATTCATCAATTTTGTCATCCTTTGTGTCAGTCTTCAAGGCAATTCCTTTGGACTTCTTGTCTTGACTTTCATGTTTCTCAAGCCTTCCAAGTTCCAGTTCATGCTCTTGAAGTTTCCCGAATAATGAAGCGGATGTCATCGTTGAAAGACTTTTCTTTTCCGAAATGGCAGTCACTTTTGGTTGCCATTCTCTTGTCAAGGATCTTAGGACTTTTAAGTTGAGATCATCATTGGTGAAGGTCTTCCCAAGAGCAATCAGGTGATTTGTTAGATGAACGAACCTCTTTTGCAAGGCAACAATAGATTCACCGGGCTGCATACGGAACATCTCATATTCTTGACTTAACGTGTTAAGTCTTGATCTTTTTACTTCTGTTGTTCCTTCATGCGTTTCTACCAAGGTATCCCAAATCTGTTTTGCCGATTTACACTGTGATATGCGAAAGAATTCATCCATACTGAAAGCGCTTTGAAGTATGTTGATTGCTTTCTTCTCATTCAAGATTCTCTTCTTGTCATCTTCATCATATGAGGATTTGATCTTTGGGGTTCCAACACCATTTACCACACTTGTAGGAACATGTGGACCAGTTTCAACGGTTTCCCATATACCATCTCCTTGAGCCTCAAGATGTGCCTTCATACGGATTTTCCAAAAATCAAAGTATTCTCCAGAAAAGAGTGGTGGTTTGTTACTACTTCCACCATCTTTGAAAACCGGGTTGGTACTTGCGGAAGCCATACTGAATCGTTAGGAACAGGTTACCTTAACCTGCTCTGATGCCAATTGTAAGAACAGAGTATGCCTAAGAGGGAGGGTGAATTAGGACTTTTGAAATTTTTTCGGTTTTTATATGGTTCTTGGAAATATACTGGATGGTGTTCTTGGTTATGGAAAGCAGTAAATCAACAGAAAGAAAGAAAGACACAGGATTTATAGTGGTTCCCCTCACAATCCGAGAGTACTCCACTCCCCTTTCAACATGAAAGAGAATTTTCACTATTGTTTAAAACAGTACAACCTATCACACCATCAACCGGTGAGGCCTACTATCAAACAATAAAAATCACAAGTGTACAAGAATAATCCTCTTGTAAACACTCACCCTTGTGTCCAACAATCCTGGATCACAAGTCAAAAACAAAATAATTGTAATGAATTTGGATTGAGTATAACTGTCAAAGTGATCTTCTCCAATGAATCAAAATTCACTCTTTGTAATTTTTCAATACAAGTGTTCAATGAATATGAAATTTTCAATGCAAGTATGAACACTTTTGAAAAATGAATTTGATTCCAAGACAATTTTAAAAATGAGTATTGGAGGTTGAAAAGTTTTTGAGTTATGTTCTATTGATTGTTTTTCAAAAAAGAAAAACTCAGAATTTATATGAGTAAAATAACCTTTCAGAAAAGGTATGATTTTAAAAGATTCAAACCATGAAAAGGTATGTTTTTAAAATAATTTTTGAACTCAAAACAAAGCAATTTTTCACTGCACGTTCAGTGTTAATCGGTTAACCCATATGGTTAATCGGTTAACACTGGTACGTTAGCCCAGGAAATTCAAAATTCAAATTGGTTAACCGGTTAACCCATATGGTTAATCGGTTAACACTGCTAATTTTCAGAAAAATGCTTTTTAAAATTAATGTTATACCATTTTTAAGATTTCAAAAACATGCTTATGTATTATGCACAAATGATTGATGTTTTTGAACACTTGTATATCAAATTATAAAGGTGGATTTGATATACCAGTAATGCAGCCAAGTCTGGAAGAATCAGTTCCATATGTAGCTTGACTTGAAAGATAGCTTGATGACTTTATCTTGATGACTTTGAACGGCTTGTCTTTTTGCAATCAAGAGATGACCTTGAGTAGTATTGACATCATCAAAATTTGAGACTGAAGCATGCTTCTACATAGCATATAGGGTGGCGTTGCCGCCTGAGCTTTCGAATTTGCATGACGTGTTCCATGTGTCGCAACTTCGGAAGTATGTCACAGACCCATCTCATGTGATTCAGAGAGATGAAGTGCAAGTCCGGGAGAATATCACTGTTGAGACGATGCCGTTGAGGATTGAACACCGCAAGATGAAGCGACTTAGAGGGAAAGAGATACCTTTGGTGAGAGTGGTTTGGGGAGGTGCTACAGGAGGCAGTGTGACCTGGGAGTTGGATCCCGCATCCAGAATTGTTTCCATCAGGTATTTTCGAGGACAAAAATAATTAAAGTGGGGGAGAGTTGTAACGCCCATTTTAATTATCTCGTTTTTCTGTGTATTTTATTTGTGGTGTGCCTTCTGTGTTAGGGGTGTGGTTGAGTGCGATAGCGTGTAGCCCTTAAGTTGGAGATTAATTGGTAATTTTGGACGTTAAGGTTAATAATAAAATTATTAATGATAATGATGATTTGATGAATAATAGTAATATTGTAAATATTATTATTATTATTATTATTATTGTTATTATTATTATTATTAATAAAATGGAATAAGAATAAGTTAAGGGTTGTTTGGGAAAAAGGAAAGGAATTGGAAAAGGAAAGTGAAAGGAGAAAGAAGAACACGTGAAAGAAGAGGAAAATTGGAAGAAGAAGAACAAGGGCAATTGGAAGAAGGTTGAAAGAGAAGGATCTTAGAGGAAGAAGAAAGCTAGAGTTTCGAGTCATCTTCTTCAGTTGTCCGAGTTATCGAGGTAAGGGTGGGGGGTGGGGGGGAGAATCAGGTCGAAATTGGTAGAGTGCATAAACAATAGGTAGAAGGGGATTTCCCCTAACCCCATAAGTTTGATGATTATGTTTTATATGATGTTGTGATTCTGAATTTGATGCTTATATGATAAAACCATTGCATGTGTTGTTTGATCGATTTGGGGGAGTTAGGGTAGTTTACACTTTTATGCCGAAATTGATTAATTGAGTAGAGCCGATGTTTAATCGGGTAAATTGAGAATAGATTCTGTAATTGAGTGGTGGCATATTTGTCTGATGTGGTAGAATCTGGGTTGAGTAGAATCGGTTGAGTTCAGAGCGTTTTGCCGACTCTGAGCAGTATGATGTTTCTGAAATCGCAGACGTTCGCCAGCTGCTTCGCTGAGCGAGCGAATAGCGAACCTTCGCTAGAGATTCGCTGGGAGAACTGGGTAGCGAGTGCTTCCAGTAGCCACTGTCTGGCTTCGCTAGGGAGCTCGCTGAGCGAGCAAGTAGCGTGCATTTGCTGATGCTTCGCCTAGCGAGTGAGCCAGCGAGCATGACAATATTTTTTTTGTATTTTGTGTTGTGCTGTTATGTTCTTTTATGCTGTTGGACCCTTGTTGGTCGTGATTGATTATGAGATAGACGTTGAACTAGGGAGAGTGTATGTATGGTGTGGGAATGTGATTTCCGTGATGTTCACGTAAATATAACATTTGAATTGATGTGGATCATGTATGTATTATGAATGAATGTGGTGTTGTGTGATATATATATATATATATATATGTATATATATATATATATATATATATATATATATATATATATATATATATATATATATATGTATATATATATATATATGTATATATATATATATATATATGTATATATATATATATATATATATATATATATATATATATATATATATATATATATATACATATATATATATATATACATATATATATATATATACATATATATATATATATATATATATATATATATATATATATATATATATATATATATATATATATATATATATATATATATATATATATATATATATATATATATATATATATATATATATATGTGATAGATGATGGAATGTGATCGGATGGATCGTGGGCACCTTGTGTGTGTGGATTGTTGTTGTGCATTGGTGTATGCATAACATGATGCATGAATTAGTGCTCGGATGGAGCGTGGTAGGAATAGATCATTGCTCGGTGGAGTGTATGTGATCTATTCTGAGTTTGATTTCTCGGTGCTCCGGAAGGGAGTGTGGTAGGCATAGGTCATTGCTCAGATGGAGTGTATGTGATCTATCCTGAGTTTGATTTGCCGGGGCTCCGAAAGGGAGCGTGGTAGGGATAGATCGTTTCTCGGATGGAGCGTATGCGATCTATCTTGAGTTTGGTTGACGAACCTGTGAGTCGGTACCGTATATCATGTGTTGAGTTGCATGTGTTTGCATTATCTTATATGCTGTGTTGGTGTGGGACAGTAGGTCCGGGTTGACGTATGTGAAATGATGCTTTTATGTTTACTGTTTTTCATTCATGTACGCTATTACTGTTATATTTTGATCGTGATTTCTCACCCCTTTCCTGTTGTTGTGGTCTGTGCTTCTTCGAAAGTACAGATAATCCAGGTGCGTAGCTAGCTTGGATTGTGGCGAGTCGTGTCGTAGGGATGCTCTGATACGTAACACCGGGGCTTAGAGGAGTTGTTTGTTTATCTGATGATTTTGTGTGCCCCTGTGACGTATCATGTTTTGATGATTTCTTTTAGTGAATGTATCTCTGGTGTATTTTGGGCAGTTGGTCGAGGATGATTGATAACCCGAAATCGTATATGTATTTTGATGCATAATTCAACTAAAGTTTAACCGTTTTCGATCCGATTTCGGGTTATTTCCGTGTTATTTGTCTGATGTTTTGCAGGTATTCAATGATCACGTCTAAACAAGGCAACATGAAGAAAAGAAGCAATCTCGGATGAAATATGGATGAAAAAAGAGTGAAAGCATCATGAAAAGCACAGGAAGCTGTTTTTGCTGATGTGACGATCGTCACAGCTCCATGACGAGCGTCACACGGGTGACGACCGTCACACCTTGTGACGACCGTCATGCAGGCAAAAACGCCCCACTTCAATTTCACGTAACAGAAGCAGTTCCAATTCCCATAGAGTGGACCACTACTCCCTAAATTATCTGCCTCAAAGTCCATCATCTTCAATGATAACCGTTAGAATTCCACTTCTATAAAAGGGGAAGAAGGGGACCTCAGATGGTGTGCTGCATTCATACAACGAAGTGCTGCCAAATTTATTTCCAGAGCATATTTTCCAGTTCAATATTCTTATTTGTTTCTCTTTACCTTTTCCTGCATTCCATTTTCATTCTTCTGTAATTTCTACTTTTATTGTACGATCAATTTGGCATAAAGACCATAATCCTGCCAACATCTGTGGAGGATCTGCCCAAAGGCCAATTGGAACGTTTACAGGTTTCTCATTTCAATCGTATTTCCAGTTTTATTATAATGCAAATTATTATTTATTGTTTTTATTTATGTTTTATCTTTCCCAAATCCATGTCTAGCTAAACTTAGGTAATCGATATGTAGTAATAATTCGAATGGGATTTGATAACAACTGGTTGAAAAACTTTCTTTTCAAAAAGTAATTTATGGTCTGAGTGTTTAAAATTAATTTACTGAATAAACTTCGTCGCGAAAGCGAGAACTTATTTAAAAGTAGTTTTGCCACGAAAGTGGGAAATTAATTAAGATACGAACCAACAAGCGAAAGCTGCGGTAAGGTCAGATAGTAAACACTAGTCATTCATTTTAATAACAGCGAAAGCACTTTAAAATGAATTAGAACTTAGAGATTTCCAAAAAATAATTTAAACCCCGAATGGGATACGAAAGTGTATGTTTGGCCCTTAGGATTATGATTAGCGTCAATAACCATCGTGAGGCGAGAGTCTTCAAATCACCATTTTCTGCTTAAATAAACTTTGAAAATTATTTCATACACCAGTAACTTGTCAAATCCCTGAAGAACACAATTACTACATATTGATTCAATCATTTATAATCTAAGTAGCATTCTTAGTTCCCTATTAGTGACAATCTTATCCCCTTAAACATATTCTACCTAGATAAACATAGTAACTCCCGAGAACACTAGTTTGATTACGAGTCCCTGTGGGATCGATATCTATTATTACTACGCGATAGACTGTGCACTTGCAGTTAGGTTGTATTAGACATAAAAAGTCGCGATCAATGATGTATATGGCATGTATATGATGTTTATGGGTATACATATATATGATGACGAATTTTCCGCTGTTTATTATTGTCGATATCTGTTGCACCCTAAAATTTGCTCAACCTTATTCACTTGGTTTATGTTTCAATATCATTAGCATTTGCATATAGAGTCATGTACATAGGTTACTCATCTGCATAGCATAAGCATAGCAAGTCATTCAACAGGGGACCAATCCTTATTCTCATCTCTAGAGGCCTATCAAGAGGTTATTATCCAAATTCAATCTCATTCAAGTCATCAGAAAAGAATTTGAAAGTTGGAGAAGTCATTAGATCAAGCATTGAGTACATCTCCTATCTGAGTATACCTGGGGATCAACAAAGAAATTGTGAGCTGTGGGCTAAGCATGGGGAGTATATAGACATCATGGGAGACTTAGAAAGTCATTTGGAGAAGGAAACAAGTCATTGGTGAAGTCACAAGTATTGCAGTTGAAGACAGTCAACTAGGGTTTCATCTGGGTCAACCCTGGGTCAACTCTAGGTCAATTGACTGATTGAAAGGCATTGAGGGCTATTGGAGAGATGTGGAGTTCATCATTTGACATGGAGAATAAGTATGGGTTGTTATGCTAAGAAGAAATCAAGAGAAATCAAGGAGAAGAGGAGTTTCTAAATTAGGGTTTCTATGCAAAATCCCCTAGTTTAGGTCAAATTTCCAAGCAAGATAAGTCAAAATGCAAGCTTCAAATGGATCCTTGGCCAACATGGAACTTGTATAGGATCTCAAGACCTTTAATTTGAGTGGTGGAAGACATCAAGGAGATTTATAGAACTCAAGTTATGGTCCTTGCAAGTTATAGGTCATCTGAGGTATCTGAAATTTTGTCTGTGAAAGTGACTTCACTTCCAAGCAATTTTTATCCCTCAAGGAGATTTCAAATGAATTTCTGGTTAACATAAGAATTGTTCCTCATTGTCTTAGCTTTCTAGAATGGTATAGTATGCTTTCATATGATTTGTGGAACTCTACTTATGGTCTTGGCAAGCAAAGGGTATTTTGGTCATTTGAGAATTACAGGTCATTTTAACCTATGCCCAAAAATCATACAAGGAAGCTTCAAATGGAAAACTTTACAACATCAAACTTGTTCCAAATGACATTTTGAGTCTAGAAAAGTGACCATGAGAGATTGGAAAGATTCATAGCACAAGGTTTCAAAATTGTTGGATTTAATGAATAAAAATGGACTTAAAAATGAGATTTTTCATATCTTGGCCAAATGAAGCAAAATTATAGGTCATTTTGAATGGAAAGATCATTTTAAAGACATTGGCTAAAGTAGAATTTTGAGCATAGTTCACATTTTGGGAGTTATCCATGGTTGCTTGTAATGGAAGTTACATAAACCAAATGTAAGGGAATTTGTGCAAGGGAAGCTTCTCCAAGTTTCTAGGAGGTTCTAACCTCACTTATATATTGATAAGAGATGGTTCATGCCATGGTTGGTGATTGCATTTTCTCAAAACCCCAAGTTTCATTCACTTCCTCCAATTTGCAAAAGCATCACAAACTCTCTCAAATCTCCCTCAATTCTCACACTTCTTGATTTGAACTTCATCACCATCATCCATAGATTACAATTCACATATTCATTTGGCTGAATCAATCAAGGATAGTGCCATACAAGTTTCATCATTCAAGGTGCAAGAAGTTGGAATCACAAGATTCAAGAAGTTTGAGCCTAGATCTTTGCATACAGAATCAAAGTGGTGGTGTGTGGATCAGTTTCAAGTCCCTGCAAGCATTGATTCAAGGATTTCCATAGCTGTATCTCCATTTTAAACCAGGTTGGATTCCTATTCGAATTGCATGTTTTTAGTTAGCATGATAGGGTTTTGTTAGCTTAGACTGGTTAAGTTAGGTTAGATGATGATTTCCACAGAGTTTGGAGAGGTTTAATGGAGTTTGATCATGGTGCACAAATTCTGTTAAGGTTCATAGCACGTGGAATATAGCATGATATTTCTCTGTATATGGCTTGAAATGATCAGGATGAGGTGTAGAGTAGATGAGGATAAGTTTTGGCAAGAATTGAGGCATTTGATTGCAGGTGAAAATGGTGGATCCTATCTGTTACCCCTATCGGGTTTATTTCTTGAGTGAATTTTAGAGTGAGATATTGATAGGGTCGTGTAGAGGGAAGAAAATGGACCAAGTTTGATCTTCATGGCATGTGATTTCATGGACTATTGGTGGAGAACAGAGGAGTATAAAGAGTGGGCATGGCGAAGAAGTTTCAGAAACCCTAGGGTTTCTAAGGTTGAAGACAACCTTCTGACCACACGATGCCCCTTTGACATTTGACTCAAACCTCAATCCAACGGACGCGATTAAAAGTTGATAACGGAGGGAAATTCAAAGAGTGAAACGCCCCGTTTCACTAAAACCCTCAGAGTGGGCTCAGAATTTCATTACTAATGGCACCCCCAATTGCCAGGCCCAATGAATTATAACTGTTTTTTTGCTATGTGCACCGTTTTGCATTTTTTTGTTTTTTGTTGAATTTCTGAGCACGCTGGGCCTGTGGTTTTGTTCTATTCGCACCCCCTGTTCTGTGGCCCACCTGAGATTACAACTAAGCGCCCTTGCTTTTCATACCCCCTCTCTCTATTTCTCTTTATTTTCATTTTCATTTCTTTTTCATTTTTCATGCATTTTCTAAAAATCATAATAAATCATAAAAACATTATTTTTCAATAATTCTTTTTGCATAATTTTCTTTAAAGAGTCTAGAAAATTATAAAAAATAAAAATTGCATTTTATTTTTTATTTGATATTTTTCCCATATTTTCCAAATAAATGCATATTTTAGATGTTTCATTTCATGCATGATTTTGTTAATTTTTGTTCTAACCAATGCTTTAATATTTTTTGTCCATTCTTTTTAGGTTGATTAATAGACATTGTTAGCTTGTACATGCAATTTAATTCATATTTTTAGGAGTTAGTTTTAGGTGATTAGCTTAGGTGAAAAACAACATGAACAAATTAGGGTTTTAAATCAACTTAGGTGAAATAGTTTAATTCTTTTAGGATAGTTTCATTTGATTTTTGGGGTATGGACTATAGAGGTTATGGGTATAGGATAGATCCCCTTAGAAATCACTAGGATTCCTCTACTGCTATTAGTATGTACTGCTATATGTGATTGATTGGTGTGGTGTGCCCTCTGGGGATTACTGATTTGTCTGTGTGGGTATTGAGATTGTCTGGGGATTGGGGAGAGCTGAAGACTGATGATGATGAAGCCATTGGAGATCCAGAGCTTGAAGTCCAACTTCTAGAGTTGATAAGGAGATTCCTGCTAGCAGCTGGTGAGGAGATTAGGGTTTAGGAGCTAGGCAGAGCTCTAGATTAGAAAGCTTGATTCTCAAACATGGAAGGTTTTGACTGCCTCCATTCCTCTCTGTGATACAGAGTCTCTCTAAGACACTCACCCCCTTCCTTTGGAAGGCTTGGTGCTATTGTCTAAGGGATAGAACTCTTGAGAGAAAATGTCTTATGTGTTAGTAGCAGTTGGTTTGCCACCATTGGTAGTCAACTAATTGCTCAACACCCAGTTCACTCTTGTGATTGATCCCTCAGCTTGGAGGATAGGACTTGAAGAAAAGCCATTGTAGATTGAAGATTGATGACCAAGACATTGCTGGAAAGCTGTGGAGATGGAGATTGCTGCTTGCCTGAAGCTTATAGTTGATTGATGATGGCTTGAAGACTGGTGTAGTGCAGAGCTGCTGGGGCTGTTTATTTTTGCTGTATTTCATTTCTTGATGTATTGATTGGTTTTCCTGACTGTATTGTTTGCTGTTTACCCTGTTGGGTTGAAAGTGAAGCCTGTTCACTTTTGCCTATTGTTTTCTAGGTTCGAGGTTGAGTGGGACTCCCTTGCCTCGCTTGTATTGTTGCATCCATGCATTTTTACTGTTTTACTGTATATATCTGATATTGTTTCTGTTTCCGTCTGTTCCCTTAGGATCTCTGTTTCTCTCTGTGCAGGAGAGAAGCATGATAGACACTAGGTCTTAACCCATGCATGATAACATTAGGTTAGTTTGTTTCCCTCCGCAACTGTAGGTTAGAGTTCTGTCTCTTCTCCCTCAAAACAAACAGAAAAACACCATAAAGATTTCAAACACAATAAAAGACACTTCTTTCGTAAAAGAACGTGAACTCATCAAAACGTCATTTTTGTCCGCCGGGACTGTTAATCAGAAAAACCTTTTTCAGAAGGAATAAAATCAATCAAGACAAACCTGTGTCTTCCGTGGCCCGAACTACGTTTGCTCTGATCTTCCATGCTGTGTGGAAGTACGTAGGCATAGGATGCGATGTCCTAGCGAGCAACCTTCCCCTCCTTTCCCGTAGGTAGGCGAACTACGTGGACTCTGATTTCTCGTTCCAGACGGGAATACGTAGGCATAAAGTGCGATACTTTGCCGAGTCATTTTATTTTCATTCTCTTTTCTTTTTAACCCCTGACCTTTAGAGTAGATAGAATAACAATCCATACCCGAAAACAAGCGTGGATCCCGTCGAGTACGACGGACGTGAGGGGTGCTAATACCTTCCCCTTGCGTAACCGACTCCCGAATCCAGGTTTTGGTGGCGACGACCATACCTTTCCCGTGTTGTGCGAGGTTTACTCTGAGCGTTTCCTTTCCCTCCCGTGGGATAAATAACGCACGGTGGCGACTCTTCTGTCAGCCGGCGCCGATTTTCGCAGTAGCGACAGCTGGCGACTCTGCTGGGGATCCAACGTCCCCTGGCTGCTAAGGACTGCGATAGTTCTTATGCATTTGGGATCCAACGTCCCTTAAGAGAGTCAATCCTAACGCTTGTTTTCCCGTCGGGGATTTTGTATGGATTTATATTTCTGACCTTTATTTCCAGCATTATATTGATTATTATTGCTGTATTGGGGTGTGACGGGTGTTCTGATATTGAGTGAGAAGTCGGACCTGGGCTTGAGTGCACCTTAGACTTAGAGTAGAGATTAGTGGGCGCGCACGTGCTTTGCATGTCCTAGTGTCCCGCGAAATCTACGCTCAGACGAGGTTCTTCTGGTTGGCCTCCTGTCCTGCCCTTTGGGTGGCTTGTGTTGCTGGTTAGTTGGATTGTCGACTCTGGGGACCGATCATTTGGAAGTTGGCTAAGTGAGGCCTCTTCAGGATTTGGTGATGCCACTCCTTCTGGGAATCGTATCATCAACCCTGAAAGTCTGTGACGCCGACGACCGCATAGGATGCCATACCTTTGTCAGTTACTAGGACATCCACCTGTGAGAGGGTTTGGGGATATGCAGGTAACTAGACCTTCAGACTACCGGTTATTTCGTGATCAGAGATCCTGGGTATTTATAGAGGGTTACGAGGTCTGTCAGAGACCATTTGGAGATGTGTTATGAGGTCTGTCAGAGACCAGTTGGAGATGTGTTCTGAGGTCTGTCAGAGATCAGTTGGAGATGTGATTTGAGGTCTACCAGAGACCAGTCGGAGTTATGGTTTGAGGTCTGTCAGAGACTGTTGTTGGAGCTTTGTTGTAGGTCTATCCGAGACCATGGTTTGAGGACTTCTAGAGAGTCTATCTGAGGCTTCTTGATATGGTTCAGGCTATTCAGCTATGGCAGTTGGTCCCTGTTGCATGTTACTTGCATTGCATTGTTTGCATACCCATTATCATTGCATCCCACTAACGTGTGTCTGTGCTGCAGGTGCATTTGCATCCCCCCGGTTCTAGTGTCTGGACTTCTGAGTATTTGATCATGGCTGGCTTGAGGATGACCGTTGCGTATAAGCTACCTGTCCCCGATATTACTCCACTCCTGGGTCTGATTTCTCTTGCAGATGAGGATGTCTGTAGAAGCTTCAGGCAGAGTTACGGACGGTTATTGGGTTTAGTGCGCAGGTCTACTGATGATGAATTGAACGGGCTGTACACCTTAATGCAATTCTATGACCCGGCTTGGAGATGTTTCACGTTTGCGGATTTTATCTTGGGGCCTACCATGGAGGAGTATGTAGAGTTTACTGAGCTGCCAGTTCAGAATGCAGTTCCTTTTATCCACTCAGCAGCTGAGCCCAATTTGGAGGATTTAGCCAAGGCCCTGCATATGAATGCTTCTGACTTGTTGATGACTGCGTGGCGAGGGGTTCCGGGTTTTTCTCTTCAGTTTCTAGTTGGTAAGGCTCAAGAGTACGCCAAGAATGGGTGTTGGGTGGTCTTTAACGCTATCTTGGCCCTCTACATTTATGGGATAGTGTTGTTCCCTAACTTCCCTAACTTCGTGGACATGGATGCATTTCATCTATTTGCTGCCGGTAACCCAGTACCAACACTGATCGGGGACTTTTACCATTCGATGCACTATAGGAATGAAAACAGGAGAGGCAAGAATGTCTCCTGTTGCGTACCTTTGCTGTATATGTGGTTCAAGAGCCATTTTCCATCGAGGGGACCTTTCATGGATAATGCAATCACGCTCGACTGGCCAGAGCATATGATGAGGTTAACTTCTGAAGACGTGGAGTGGTTTGATAGAGATCTGCTGGGATCCGAGCTTATCTTCAGTTGTTTTGGTTACCCTAATGTCCCGCTGATAGGGAGGAAAGGGTGTATCAACTACAACCCTTCTCTGTTCGTCCGTCAGTTCGGATATGCGCTGAAGAACCCGCCAAAGGAGGAAGAAGTACAGGAAGCTCTGTACTTCACTGGAGACGTGAAGGGGGAGCTACTAGCCAAGCTGCAGCATGCCTGGACGCGTATTAACCGCAGAGGGAAGCCGTTATTAGGGAAGAGCGACTGTCAGGCCAGTCAGTTGAGGATGCCATTTCCGGATGCACCAGTTCTTGTTCCTATTCCGGTAGCAGAGCCAACTACTGTTTCTAGGGAGGCCTATGAGCAAGTTGTGAGAGAAAAATAAGCCTTGATGAAGATCAACGAAGGGTTAGAGCAGGAGCTAGCCCAGATACGCAGCGAGAAAAACAAGGCCGTATATGCTTTCCAACAGCAGATTGAGATAATGAACAGATTAGGGGCTGAGTTGACTGAGGAGAGGAAGAAGCGCGAACGTCTGGGGCAAGAGTTCAGAAGCTCCCATGACATGCTTGAGTCCAAGAAGAAAGCGCTTGACATCGCTCACCGAGAGATCTCTTCTTGCAATAAGACTTGGAATGCCACGCTCACTAACAATAAGAAGAGGGAGGATAAGTTGAAGCAGCAAATCTCCGACCTCGAAGAGCAGTTGAAGTCCAGCATCAAGAAGTGTGAAGAAGAAGTGATGACCCGGTACAGTCTCCAGAATGCGCTAAACAAGGCCATCAAAGGCAGAGACGAAGCTGTGTCCCAGAAGCGTAAACTTGAGGATCGCTTCGGAGAGGGGGCATGGGAAGAAACTGCTGAGGACGTGCGGCGTGTTCTTAAGAAAAGGAACCAACTTGTCGAAGGGTTGCTTGGTCGACCAAGTCATCCGGGGACCAGGAAATTGCTAGAAGAGTACCAGACTTATGGGAGGATTTGATCATTTCATGTAGTAACTTGTATGCTTTATTTGCATAGTGCTGACCATCACCAGGATTGTTGGTTGAGGTCATGCCTTCTCTTTATACTCTCAGTGACATTGTATTCCGGGTTTATTGATTTTTCAGCAATATATGAGGATTTCTGTGATTCAGCTCCGATCTTTATATTGATAGCACTGTCACTGCACCAGCACCTTCACACTAGAATCGGGGAACGAATTTCCCTAATGCACAGACACACATTGCATTGCATTCATATTCATATTACATTACAGGTAATCTCTGGACGATGTCTTATTTCCTGCTCTGTACCAGGTACTTTTCAGGATTGCAGATCAGCACCCGCACCGCTATTCTACCCGCACCAACTGTCGAAGAATCATGGATCAAATGCAGAACGAGATGCAAGATGTGCGCGAGAAGCTAGCTCTCTTCATGCAGACCATGGAAGCTATTGCAAAAGGTCAGGAGAATTTGCAAGCCATGGTGCAACCTCTGTTGGCCCGAAATGCTGGTCATGGCAATGAGGAGCATCAGTCTGCGCGAGTCGATACTGTTCATGGAGACGGCACTCCCACGCCAGTGGCTCCACCCGTAGTCAATATACCTGCTGCCAATGTCAACAACGCTACCGCTGCTGTGAACGGTAACGTCGGAGTTGGGAACGAGACTGCTGTCCATAACGTTGGGCTTGGTGATGTCGACGTGGGTGATAATATGGGAGGCAACGACTTTGTCAATGCTGGATTCGGGTTCAATGATCAGGGATTCGATAACGCTGGGAAATATGGTTTCAATGCTCAAGGCTTTGGGCAAGATGGTTAAGGTATGGCCAATCAGGGTTACGGAGGTTTCGGAAATGGAAACGGCGCTGGGTTTATGGCTTTTGGGCCTGCTGGAGGTGTTCAGGGATACGGCAACAGAGGCCGAGGCCCAGTAATGAATCAAATTAGAGCTGGCCCTAATAATGGATATGATGGGTATGGAGTGGGGAATGGTATGTGGCAAGAAGATCAGCAGGAGGACGCTTTCTCCGGCGGAGGTTTCGAAGGGCCGATGGATGACTCCCAAAAGATCAGAATGCTGGAAGAGCAGATGAGGGGGGTCCTGAACCAAAGTGCTGTGGGCTTGGACATGGCAACAATGGGTCTGGTACCTGGCTTGAGGGTGCCAATCAAATTCAAAGCTCCTGCGTTTGATAAGTATAAAGGGGACACGTGTCCGAAAGTGCACGTGAGGGCTTATTATACAAAGATGTCTGCGTACTCAACTAATGAGAGAATGCTAATGCATTTCTTTCAGGATAGTCTGTCGGGTCCTTCCTTAGAGTGGTACATGGGGTTGGAGCCAACCAATATCAAGACATGGAAGCAATTGGCGGAGGCATTTGTAGCTCACTACAAGTATAACAGCGACTTGGCACCCAATCGGGTCCAATTGGCAGGGCTGTCGCAGAAGAAGGGGGAGAGTTTTAAAGAGTACGCGCAAAGGTGGCGCGATATGGCCGCCAGGGTCCGTCCTCCCGTAGAAGATAAGGAAATGAATGACATGTTCGTCGGCACATTCACAGGCTTGTTTCATGACATGTTGTTTCATACATCTCTGGCCAGTTTTTCAGACCTAATTCTGATGGGAGAAAAGATTGAACGTAACATTAAGCAAGGTAAATTCCAGGTCGAGGAATCAACTGCATCTGGCAGTAATAAGAAGGCTTTTGGTGGGCGCCGTCAGGGCGAGGCAAGCGCAGTGTTTGGAGGCCGAGGCCGAGGCAGGGGACGAAACCAATATCATCAGCCGCAGCAGGTGGCGAGTGTTACTATTCCATATCAACAGCAACCACTTCAACAACAACCGCTTCAGCAGCAGCCAATGCAGCAACAACAGCAACAGCAGCCGCAGCCACAGCAGGGGGCACAGCAGGCTCAGCGAAGATTCCAGGGTGGTAAACCAAGAAGAGTGTTCGAGAAGCCTCCCTCAACCTATGCAGATTTGTTGCAGACATTGTTGGGTTTGAACCTGGTAGAGAAGAGAACTCTGGCACCGATAACGGGAAAGCCTCCGTATGGTTATGATGCAAGCAGGCACTGTGAGTTTCATTCTGGGGCTCCGGGCCACGATATAGAGGGTTTCCATGCTTTTAAGCACGTTGTGCAGGATCTTTTGGACAATAAGACTATCAATTTCGGAACGGCGGGTCCGAATATAGTGCAGAAACCCATGCCTAATCACGGGGCAAACGCCATTCTGACTGAGGAAGGGTTGAATCTGATTATGAATGTCGACGATTTAAAGACGCCGCTGAGCGAGATCAAAAGCAGACTGTTGCAAGAGGGTGTGTTTCCAGGATGTGACGAGTATTGCTTAGAGTGCTGGACCCTAGCTGGGGGGTGTGATGATTTGAAGAAAGGCATTCAGGCTTTAATTGACGGAGGCACATTACAGTTTGACCGAGCAGCAATTGAAGAGCCTGCGGGGGCAGTAGCAGATGATCAGAGTGATGTGGCCACTGTAACGATTCCTCGGAAGACAATCACTATTGCAGCACCGATCCAGCGACCACCGATCACCATAACTAAGGCCGGACCAATCCCGTACGAGAACACAAAAGCAGTCCCATGGTCATATGGGTTGGAGGTGTACTGTGACGGGATAAAGATTGATGTTGATAAGCAGCCAGCTGAGACTGTGGATAATGTTGTTGGTTCAGGAGGTATGACAAGGAGTGGTAGGATCTTTATATCACCTGAAGTGGAGGCCGAAAGACTAGCGAAGGGAAAGGGGAAGATGGTTGAGAATGTCCCAGTGCAAGCAAGTGACAAAGAAGCAGCGTCAAAAGAGGTAGAAGAGTTCATGCGCTTGATTAGAAAAATTGATTATAAGATTGTGGAGCATCTGCAGCAGACGCCGTCCAAAATATCTATCCTGTCGTTGCTACTATGTTCTGAAGCCCACAAAAATGCTTTGTTGAAAGTCCTGGATACTTCCTTTGTACCACAAGACGTCTCTGTAAATCAGCTGGAAGGAGTGTTGGCACATGTAAATGCAGGCCACAGCCTAGGCTTTACCGACTTCGATCTGACCCCGAAAGGGAGAGATCATAATATGGCGCTGCACATATCTGTCGAGTGTAGAGGATCAGTAATGTCGCATGTGTTGGTCGACACCGGATCGTCTCTGAATGTGATGCCTAAGAAGGCGATGATGAAGCTGGATGTCAGAGGAATCCTGTGCACGCCCAGTGACTTGGTAGTTAGAGCCTTCGACGGCACACGAAGAACAGTTTTCGGGTCGATAACATTGCCTCTACAGGTAGGGCCGGAGGTGTTTGCAACTGAGTTTTATATCATGGACATACAGCCTGCCTACAGCTGCTTGCTTGGAAGACCTTGGATCCATGGGGCTGGGGCAGTCACGTCTACCCTGCATCAGAAGTTGAAATATATGGTCGGAGACAGTGTAGTCACCGTATGCGGAGAAGAAGACATCCTGGTCAGCCATCTGGCGTCATTTAAATATGTGGAGGTCGACGGAGAGATCCACGAAACACCCTGCCATGCATTTGAAGGGTTGCGTATCAAGGACAAAGGTCCCGGGCCGAGCAAAGCGTCGGAGATAGCCGTTTCGTCATATAAAGAAGCTCAAGCTCTGGTAGAGGCAGGAGAAGCAAAGGGCTGGGGCAAAGTGCTGGATATTCCTGTGAAGACGGACCGGTTCGGGCTGGGATACCAACCGTCATCATCAACACCTGCTGTAGGAGCACCCCGTTTCAGAGGGCCCATAACCATCTCTGCCAGTGGAGTATGTCATGAAACCATCAACGCCGCTTCGGAGTCTGACGAAGGAGACAGCGACTGCGATATGGATGTCTGGATTCAGCCAAGCACGCCAGGACAAGGACTGTGCAACTGGTTTATTCAGGAGCTTGTTCCTGTGACTCTTAAACAGTAATGCTTTGCTTTATTAATTGTTGAATAATCCGATGTCTTGCCCGGGGCATCGTGATTTGCTTAGGGCTGTGTTGTTATGAACATTGCGTGTTAATCATTAAATAAATGGCGTTTTTTCATGTGCAAATACTGTAATCTCTGTCTTTCTTGTTTTATATTTTTCAATAATAAAATGGCAATGTGGTTATTCGCTTTATACGCATTTTGAAGCACTTAACCATTCCTTTTGCAGGATAACATTTTCAGATGACATCCTTGAACCACCTATGACTCGTCCCGACTTCGAGCACCCGGTATTTCAGGCCGAAGAAGAGGTTGTCGAAGATAGTGATGTTCCTGAAGAACTATCTTGGTTGGTGAAGCAAGAGGAAAGAGCCATTCTGCCTCACGACGAGGTCATCGAAATTATCAACTTGGGGTCGGAAGGGGTTGAGAAGAATATTCGTATCGGAGCCGCACTGCAGGGCGATATCAAGCGAAGACTGGTTGAAATGCTCCGAGAGTATAGTGATGTATTCGCTTGGTCGTATGAAGATATGCCAGGGCTCGATACAGACATGGTTGTGCACCGCCTGCCACTGAAAGAAGATTTCCCGCCAGTCAAACAAAAGCTTCGCAGAACTCGACCAGATATGGCAGTGAAGATCAAAGAGGAAGTTAAAAAACAGTGGGACGCTGGTTTCCTGGCTGTGACAAAATATCCCTCATGGGTTGCTAACATCGTGCCAGTGCCAAAGAAAGATGGCAAGGTTCGGATGTGCGTGGATTATAGAGATTTGAATAAAGCAAGCCCAAAAGACGATTTTCCGCTTCCTCATATTGACGTGCTAGTTGATAATACTGCTCAATACTCCGTGTTCTCCTTCATGGATGGCTTTTCAGGCTATAATCAGATTAAAATGGCGCCAGAGGATATGGAGAAGACCACTTTCATAACGCCGTGGGGAACATTTTGCTACAAAGTGATGCCCTTTGGTTTGAAAAATGCTGGGGCAACATATCAGCGTGCGATGACGACTCTTTTCCATGATATGATGCATAACGAGATCGAAGTTTATGTTGACGATATGATTGCCAAATCCCAGACGGAGGAAGAGCATCTGGTGAATCTGCTGAAGTTATTTAAAAGGCTCAGGAAGTTCAGGTTGAGGCTGAACCCTAATAAATGCACCTTCGGGGTGAGATCGGGTAAACTGCTGGGGTTTATCGTAAGCGAAAGAGGAATAGAGGTCGATCCTGCTAAAATAAAAGCGATCCAAGAAATGCCGACGCCTAAAACAGAAAAAGAGGTACGCGGGTTTTTAGGGAGGTTGAACTACATCGCCCGGTTCATATCTCACCTAACTGCTACGTGCGAACCATTATTCAAGCTGTTGAAGAAAGATCAAGCTGTAATGTGGAACGAAAATTGTCAAAAGGCGTTCGATAAGATAAAGCAGTATTTGCAGGAGCCTCCTATTTTGATACCCCCAGTGGCGGGGAGACCCTTGATTATGTATTTGACAGTTCTTGAGGGAAGCATGGGTTGTGTTCTCGGTCAGCACGACGAGACAGGAAGAAAAGAGCATGCAATCTACTACCTGAGTAAGAAATTTACCGATTGTGAATCTCGATACTCAATGCTTGAGAAAACTTGTTGCGCGCTAGCCTGGGCCGCCAAGCGTTTGAGGCAGTACATGCTGAATCATACAACCATGCTCATCTCGAAGATGGATCCCATCAAATATGTATTTGAAAAGCAGGCGTTGTCAGGGAGAATTGCCCGTTGGCAGATGGTCTTGACTGAATATGACATTCAATACGTCTCGCAAAAGGCTATAAAGGGGAGTGTGCTGTCTGAGTATCTGACGGAACAGCCTATTGAAGATTACCAATCGATGAGGTTTGATTTTCCTGACGAGGATATCATGTAACTAAAGATGAAAGATTGTGAAGAGCCGTTGCCAGACGAAGGACCAGAGTTGGGTTCTAAGTGGAAGATGATATTTGACGGAGCTGTGAATGCTTACGGTAACGGAATAGGGGCAATCATCACTACGCCACACGGGTCGCACATCCCGTTTACTGCCCGATTGACCTTTGCCGTTACCAATAATGAGGCCGAATACGAAGCTTGTATAATGGGGCTTGAAGAAGCCATTGATTTGCGAATCAAGAATTTAGATGTATATGAAGACTCAGCTCTGGTGGTGAATCAGATCAAAGGGGAATGGGAGACGCGTCAGCCCAACTTGATACATTACATGAACTATGCAAGGAGATTGTTGCCTTTCTTCGACAAGGTTGAATTGCATCATGTGCCGCGGGCAGAGAATCAAATGGCTGACGCCCTCGCCACTTTGTCTTCCATGTACAAAGTCAACTTCTGGAACGAGGCCCCCAGAATCATTATCTCTCGGTTGGACAGACCAGCTTACGTATTTGCCATTGATGAAGCATCCGACGACAAACCGTGGTATTTTGATATCCTTAATTTCCTGAAGAATAAAAAGTATCCGGCTGGGGCATCCAGTCAAGATCAGAAGACTCTCAGGAGATTAGCGGGTAATTTCTATTTGAATCCGGATGGCGTCTTATACAGAAGAAATCACGATTTGGTGCTGTTGCATTGTGTAGACGAGAAAGAGGCAAAGCTGCTCATGGAGGAGATACACGAAGGTACCTTTGGTACGCATGCTGGCGGGCATGCTATGACGAGAAAGCTGCTGCGGGCAGGTTAGTTTTGGCTGACTATGGAAACTGATTGTTTCAAGTTTGCGAGGAAGTGCCACAAGTGCCAAATCTATGCTGATAAGATCCATGTGCCTCCGAGTCCTCTGAATGTGATGTCATCGCCATGGCCATTCTCGATGTGGGGAATCAATATGATTGGGAAGATCGAGCCGACAGCTTCTAACGGGCATCGGTTCATTCTAGTAGCAATCGATTACTTCACCAAGTGGGTGGAAGCGGCGTCATATGCAAATGTAACGAAGCAGGTAGTGGCTAGATTCATCAAGAGAGATATCATTTGCCGATATGGGATTCCCGAGCGGATAATCACGGATAATGGTTCAAACCTGAACAACAAAATGATGAAGGAGCTCTGTCAGAATTTCAAGATCGAACATCACAACTCCTCCCCGTACCGACCCAAGATGAATGGCGCTGTTGAGGCGGCCAATAAGAATATCAAGAAGATCGTTCAGAAAATGGTGGTAACCTATAAGGATTGGCATGAGATGCTACCCTTCGCATTGCACGGTTATCGTACGACGGTACGCACATCAACCGGGGTAACCCCGTTCTCGTTAGTATACGGAATGGAAGCGGTATTACCATTGGAAGTGGAGATCCCTTCTCTGAGGGTATTGCGAGACGTTCAGCTAGACGAGGCAGAATGGGTGAAAGACAGGTTGAATCAACTGAGTTTGATGGACGAGAAGAGGCTAGCGTCTCTAGCATATGGTCGTTTGTACCAGAGCCGAATGAAGAAAGCATATGATAGAAAAATACATCCGTGAAGCTTTCAGACGGGCGACCTTGTGCTGAAAAGGATTCTCCCGCCGCAAGCAAATCGCATGGGCAAGTGGACCCCCAACTACGAAGGGCCATACGTTGTCAGGAAAGTCTTTTCAGGAGGAGCGTTGTTGTTGTCCTCTATGGACGGTGAAGACTTCACGTCACCTGTAAATTCGGACGCAGTTAAAAAATACTTTGCTTAAAATAGACCCGCTGGACAGAAAAAAGAGAGTCCAGGCAAAAATGGGGCATCCTGGCGAACCAAAAACAGAATAAAAGGTTCGGGCAAAAGTTAGGGATAAAATTGAAAAAATGTACACCCGCGAAGTTGAAAACCTACACTGGGCGGCTTCGGCAAAAAAGGGTATCCCGGTGAACTGAAAACCCGTAAAGGGCGGTTCACGCAAAAGTTAGGGATTTGAAAAGCAAATGACTGCGGTCCGAATTTGATATTGCAGTGAGCATCAGTGCGGGAGAATATACCTGAGGGGGTCGATTATCAGATACAACCGCTTCGGAAGTATGGATACCGGGAAAGCATTAGAGTCGGATGAGTCATAGGAGGATTAATTCGTGGTGATCGTCTGCATCCCGTTACCGACATGTGTACAAAATTTAATTTGTCAAAGTATTTATGCTTATTGTGCATACTTGTATATCTGCTTTGCGTAGCTTCCTCTTTTCAGGAGTTACATCCCGTGTGTAAAACTCCGCCCATTCAGGGGCCCAATCAATAAAATATGTTATTCAGTACTTGATGCTGGTTCTTTACTGTTTTGTACATGATAAAGCGCCTAAGTTTATTGAAACTAGCATGTGTATAACATCACTGGCCCTTGCCAATAATTGCTAAAGCTTTGAACTAACTGAAAATAACGTCACTAACCTGAATCGATTTGGTTGTATAGGCTTGTCTTGTCTTGATTGTGTTGTTGCAGGTTCCATAGCCGTACGAGGAAGATGACCAAAAGATTGCAATAATGAAAGATTCGACCCCCCCACGCAGGTCATGCATGGTCCTCGCTGAAGAGAGATCAAATTCCCCAGCTAGCCGTAGCTTATCTAAGAGGACATGCTCCAGCAAAGCCATTTATCCTCAGCAGAGTTTGGCGATCCCTAGATCGAAGGCTGTATTCAGACAGTGTATCTCAAGCAGAGTGGTTTAGCCACAGAAGATTAATATTTGTGAGCTGTATTCAGACAAGTTCACCTTTTCCCGCAGGGTCAGGTACTCTCCCTTAGTGGAGTCAGTTGATTTTCCCAAGAGAATCATCCCATCCCCAGCGGACTTCTCTTTGCAAGTGTTTTCAGTCCTCCTAGTGGAACTTGAAGATTAAGACTCTCCCCGACAGAGTTGGTGTGGCGCATTGGCATTTATTTTGCCAGAATACCGTGTGATATCCGTTCACTCTCTAGCAGAAGTTCAGTTATACCAGGCGTATTTGCTATTCTCCAGTAGAGTTATATTTCCCAGCAGGGTGTTACTTCAGTGAGGTGTTTGGTTCAAGTTCCCAATTTCTCAACTGAGTCGACTTCACTCTTCCAGCATTTATTTTGCTGGAATGATTCTGTAGCACCTGGCTATCCCTAGCGGAGTTGGCATTATCTTCAGCATTTATTGTGCTGAAGCAGTTTCTGTACCCAGCAGTTCAAGACTGCATTTGCATTAGCATATAGTGTCATATTTGCATTGGCATATAGTGTCATACTTGCATCCATCAAATGAAAAAGCGTAGCATTTCCATGTCGAATGGAGCATTGCATCATTGTCAAAAGCATGCATTTTTTCTCTTGCAGGTAGAAAGGGCCCTTGCTCAAGTGAATCAATAAACGTTCGAAGTCTCGGCATGAGACATTCAACAAAGTGTCAGCTGTGGCACTACTCCCCACAGAGTCAGCAGGATAAGTTTCTCTTTGTCCCTAAGCAGAGTTACTTATTTCCCCGTCAGGGTTTCTTATTGAAGTTTCTCTAGTCCGACCAGCGGATCGTTCCTTCAAAGTTGTTGTTACGTCAGCATTAAAAGGTTTCATGAACCAGAATTTCGGAGGCTACTGCTGGTTGTCAGAACAGGCGTCCGGTAGTTTGGTTTCCAAATATCCCCAGTAGAGTCCGCCTCAAAATCGCTGTCACATCAGTGTTAAGAAGTTTGCGGGTTGGGACCAATGGAGTGTGGAGTCCTGACGTGGACGAAAGTTGATTGTTCTTCGTGTTGGTGTCCTGACGTGGACAATTTATTTCTAGCAGATAGCTTTATTCGTAATGGTGAAATGTGCGTCCTAACGTGGACAAGTTTATAGTTCTTCGTGATGACAAGATGCGAGAGTCCTGGCGTGGACAATTGTATCCTTCTTCGGGCTGATGGCAAAGTGTGAGTCCTGACGTGGACAAGTCTTATTTCCCCAGCAAGTCGAAAACGCGCAAGTCCTGACGTGGACAAGTTTATTTCTTCCGCAGGTTGAGATATGGATCCTAACGTGGACAAGTCAATAGATCGGAGTCCTTACGTGGACAAAGCATATCAAGTTCATTCCTAACATGGAAAGACGAGATTCCTTACGTGGAAGAAGATTGGTTTCCTTACGTGGAAAGGAGATTGTTTCCTTACGTGGAAAGATTGAGTCCTTACGTGGACATATCAAGAGGGGAGTCCTTACGTGGACAGATCAAGTTTGATTCCTTACGTGGAACGAAGATGCATTCCTTACGTGGAAAAAAGAGGGGAGTTCTTACGTGGACAGATCAAGTTGGTTTCCTTACGTGGAAGAAAATTGGTTTCCTTACGTGGAAAGAGTTGGAGATTCCTTACGTGGAAAGACGAGTTTATTCCTTACGTGGAAAGATTGAGTCCTTACGCGGACATATCAAGATTGATTCCTAACGTGGAAAAGAAGTTGATTCCTTACGTGGAAAGAGAAGTTGTTTCCTTACGTGGAAAAGTTTAGTCCTGACGCGGACAGATCAAAGAAGTTATTCCTAACATGGAAGAAGAAGATAGTTTCCTTACGTGGAAAGTTTAGTCCTGACGTGGACGGATTCAGAAGAAATGGTATTCCTTACGCGGAAAGTTGTATTCCTGACGTGGAAAGAAAGTGTTCCTGACGTGGAAGAAGTTTAGTCCTGACGCGGACAGATTCAAAAGAAGACATATTCCTTACGTGGAAGAGTTTGGCGAAGAAGATGTTATTCCTAACGTGGACGATGTTATTCCTGACGTGGACGGTGTTACTCCTAACGTGGAAGAATTTATTCCTAACATGGACGATTTATTTCTGACGAGAAGGCAGACGAGCCATCCCCAGCAAAGTGGTTGAAGTTTTTCCAAATTGACGAAGCAGGCGTCCTGACGGGGACAGTGTTCTATCTCTGCGATGATAGAATCTTTTTCAGAACGATGAAAATAATCCCCAGCACGGTCGCGCGAGATCAGTGGGTTGCCACGACAGTCAGATTCAGTTGATGAATATCGTTCCCCAAGCAAGAGCGTAATTTATTTCTGCGGTTGGCAAATTTCTGGGTTCTTAGTATTCAACCGTCTCGTACCGCGAATGTCTGAAGGCTCCGGGCTCTTCACCCAGTCGGGTCCAAGTCGCTTGAATAGGGGCAGCTGTTGCACCCTAAAATTTTCTCAACCTTATTCACTTGTGTCGCTTGTGCGAAAATAAGGTGCCGGCATGACAGAAGAGTCGCCACCTTTCGTTATTTATCCCTCAGAGCGGGAAAGGAAACGATCGGAAAAACCTGACGAAAAGAGGGTAAGACAAGGTCGTCGCAACCATTGTCTGGGTTCGGGAGTCGGTTACGCAAGAGGAAGGTATTAACACTCCTCACGTCCGTCGTACTCGACGGGATCCTCGCTTGTTTGTTTACTTGGACGGGTTGGTTATAATCTATCTACCTATCAAGGCTGGCTGAAAAAGAAAAGAAAAATGACTCGGCAAAGCGTCGCGCTTTATGCCTACGTATTCCCGTCTGGAACGAGAAATCAGAGTCAACGTAGTTCGGCCTACGAAGGATTATGGGGGAAAGGTTGAAGGTTGCTCGCTAGGATATCGCATCCTATGCCTACGTACTTTCATCTGGTATGAAAGATCAGAGCAAACGTAGTTCGGGAAACTACGAGTTATCTCCTGAAAGAAGTGTTTTTTATTGTGTTTGCGATCTCAACCGCACTAGAGACTATGACCTGAGAGTGAATGCGTCGCATGTCACCTAAAGGGTATCATACTAAACATCCCACCTCAGATAGCTTAAGGCTCGTAACGTACGAAAGAAATCATTCATGATTACCGTATCTTAAACTGCTTCGAGATGAGAAGAGAGCAGGCCCAACTAGGAGGGAGACTATCAAGTCCTACTGTTATCATGCCATGGATTCATCCTATGGTTGAGGTTTGAACAGGGAACTCCTAGATGTTGTCATGCATAGGTTTCAACCTAAAAGTTTATCATCAAGTCCTTATCAAAGGAAATGAGAGTCCTAAGGGATCATGTCAATGATACACCAAAACAGACAAAAGCATCAGCTTTAACAGTAAAATGCATGCAATGCAAGTGAGGGAGGAAATGTGTGTGGGGCTTCAGCCTCCACAAGCTCGTCTCGACCTCAAGCCAGTCATGAAATAACAGTAATCATACTGAAGATAAACAACATGCTATCAAGCAATGAACAGATAAAAGAAATGAAGTGCCATCAGGCCAACAAACCATATGCTTGAGAAAGAATCATCTACTCTCTAATCCTAACCCTAACACAGAATCTGAATCAAATCTAAGCAAAGCCCTAAAGCAAAACCTAACCAAAAGAAATCAATCCCCGTCTTCAAGCTTCAGAACAAGCTTACCAAAGAAAGGGAGCTAAGTAAGCAGACTCATAGTGTCTTCCTCAGGAAAGCACTAGGAGGTGTATACTCAGGAATCATATCCTACGTGGCTCAACCACTGTGATCAGTTTACATTCCTCCTCAGGAGAAATTAAACTCACAAGCAGGCTCCAACATCACTGGATATTTAGGAAATCCTATCTGAACTAGTGGAACTAAATGAACAGACTCATAAGACCTTCCTCAGGAAAGTACTAGGAGGCTTCCACTTAGGAGTTGTATCCTATGTGGCTCAACAACTGTGATCAGTTTATATTCCTCCTCAGGAGAAATTAAACTCACAAGTTGGCTCCAACATCATTGGATACTTAAGAAATCCTAGATAAACTAAGGGAACTAAGTGAATAGACCCATAGGACCTTCCTCAGGAAAGTACTAGGAGGCTTCCACTTAGGAATTGTATCCCATGTGGCTCAACAACTGTGATCAGTTTACATTCCTCCTCAGGAGAAATTAAACCCACATGAAGGCTCCAACATCATTGGATACTTAAGAAAGAGGTGAGAAGAAAGAATGAAAGTCATTCATAGTGCCTTCCTCAGGAAAGTACCATGAACTTCCTTCAAACTTCAGGATCTCAAACCTCACAGACAGGGAAAAATCCAAGCTCTGGGTCTCTGAGTCTTGATCTACAATCTTCTCTTCATGATGCTCTCCAACAAGGTCTTCAAGACAAACTAAGCCCCACAACAAATTCCCCAACATAAACCCCAGAGACGAACAGATAACCACAGAACAGACAAAATCACCAGCTAACTTCAGAAAATACCTAAAAATACTAAAACAAGGGGGAAAAATCTAACAACTATTCACAAGGGTCTACAACATCTACCCATAACATCCACATATGCCCCTACCCAAGAATCAAGACAAAACTATCTAAAGAAAATGAATTTCCTTACCTATGCATAACATAAACCCTAATTAGGATACCCTAATGCTACCCTAATTAAACTAATCAAATTTTAATCTAAAAATCAAGAATTAAATCCTATGGGGAACTATGATTCAATATCTAATTACACAAAAAAGAATGAATTAAAAAGACTAAAGGAAAGTCCTAAACAAAATTCTACAAAATTGGATATCAAACTAAACATATTAAAAAGCTATTTAAAAGAAAAATACTCTTAAGATATTAAAAGAAAATAAAATGAGAATTTTATTTATTTATATTTTCTGGACAAATTTACTAACCTATAGAAAAAACAAGAATTGAAAAATATTAAATTTTGGATTTTCTATGAATTTTTATAAATGCAAGAAAAACTAAAGGAATTAAAAATAAAAGAATGAAAATAAAGGGGAGGGGGGTGCAGATAGAAGGGCGCCTCAGTTTATTTTCAAGTGGGCCAAATATGGGGTGGTGTGGATAGCATTCATTGCTGAGCCCATGGTTTCTCATTAAACAAAACGACGCGTTTTGGCTTAGGGTTTTCCCTCCGTTTCTTTTTAAATGCTGGCCGTTAGATGAGATGATTTGGTCAAGCTCCTGGGACCAATCCAACGATGGACAGCCATCGTCCCCAAAATGCATTAGGGTTTTCAGACGCAACTTCCATGCATGCTTTTTCTTCTTGCTCGTTCTCCCTCCACACTCAATGAAAGTTAATAATTCCAAAAGGGAAAATGGACTACTGATTACAGGGAACAAAACTATACGCGTAGTTTTCATTAATTCTCCTTGAATCATTCAAACAGAAAACTTCAAAGCTCGGGTACCACCTATTTCACTGAGATCAATTCCTCTAAAACTCAAAATTAATGATGCATTCATGTTCTTTATGTTATGCTTATCACAATGAGCTATCAATCGTGCCTTGAAACCTAATATCCAGCCTGTTCTCAATCATAACAGATTCTTGCACCTGCCATCAATCCTCACAAAACCCTCTGAAACTCTAGGGAACTAAACAACTATCCTAGCATGTTCATTCTATATCTACAAGCCAATTAGAAAGCATATAAATTAGGAGATATATGGGGAAGAAAGAACCTGTTGAATGGTGATGGTGAGTGGTGCTATGAGTAGTTGCAGAGCTTGCAATTGATGCCAAACACTCCTCTAATGGAGAGGATCTTTCTGTTTGCAAAAGCTTTGAAGAAGAAAGCTTGTAATGGAAGAAATCGTGTGTTGCTTGATCTTGAAGAAAACTCTTCAATGGCAATTTCCCTTTCTCTTTCTCCTCTGAATTCTTCAACCTTGACCAACCCTCAATACCTTGTGGATCACTCTTCTTATAATGATTGATGGAAGCTCCTAGATCCTTCTAGAATGAGCTAGAAAAGTCTTGATTTTCTCATGTGATGATAAGTTGAAAAACCCATGTATCATGCCTTATGCCTTGTAATTTTGTGTCAAATTCTCCTTATGTGGGATATTGAGAAGGAATGAGTGAAAATCAGGCCTTTCCTTGCCTTATGTTAAGATTTCCAAAGTTGCCTTAAGATTCAAGTAACAATTTTCCAAAGCATGTCCCATTTTAAAGCCTCAAATGAAAATTCTATTTAAACCAATGTTATCAAAATGATGTTTCCAATCAAAATGATATATTGTATGACCTATTTTGGATTCCTAGATCTTCCAAACCAATTTCCAATTTCAACTTTTTAAACTTATAAGCCATTTTTAGTTCATTTTTAACCAATCATGCAAATCCATGCTATGAGCTTTTACAACAATTCATGACCTTCTTTCTAGACTTAAAATCACATTTTGAACAACTTTTATGTTTTGAGTTTTTCCATTTGAGGCTTGGAACTAGGAGATATGGCCTTTACTTAAAATGACCTATAACTGACAAATGACCAAAATACCCCTGTCTTGTTCAAACCATAAGTTGAGTTCCACAAATCCTATCAAGGACTTCTACCACTCAAATTAAAGCTAAGAAGATGCCCTTCAACATTCATGTTGACCAAGATATCATAGGAATCATCCTACTAGGGCAAAAGCTGTCTGCAAGTTGGGTTACTTTCAAGGACCCAGATTCACACACCTCAGCTGACCTGTAATTTGTCAAAACCATAAATTGAGATCTGTAACTCCTATCAAGGACTTCCACCACTCAAATTAAAGCTAATAACAAGCTCTACAACATTCATGTTGTGGGAAAGATGAGATATTAATCACATCTTTAGCTAAAACTGCCTGGAAGATAGGGATCAAATTAGGGTTTTCTCACTGACAATCCTTGGAAACCCTGACTTGAAACTTCTCAAACTCCTCAATCATGATGAGTTGGTCTAGGAATCATCCTTATAACATCTCTATGAATCATTCCATGATCTCATGGCCCTTGTATTAGGTCTCAACCTTCTCCAAATCTTCAGTTATCCTAGGGTTGACCCAGTCAAAACCCTAATTCTACCATCCATGGGTGAATCTTCTGAACTCTTGCATAGTGACCTCCCTGGGCTTTATGATGGCTATCAAGACATCTCACAGGCTTCCTCAAAACATCTAGTTCATTCTCAAAGTCTCAGAATCATCTGAGGAGCTCCCACAACTCTGAAGCTATGAGTCACACATCCTTGGTTTCAACCCACTCCTCTGAGGATCTCTTGAACTTTCTGATGAAGGTATCAACTTTCAAACACTCAATGAATAAATAATTGTTGGTCAAATTTTGGGGTGCAACAGCTGCCCCTATTCAAACGGCTTGAACCTGACTGGGTGAGAAGCGAACGACTCTCAACCAATCAAGGTGCGAGACGATTGAATATCAGTAAACCCGAAAATTTGCCAACTGCGCGAGCACACGGTACTCTGCGGGGAACAAATCTTTGAATACTGCAACACTAGCTGCTCAACAACTAGCTGGAGAAATATCGACCTGACATCACCGTCAGTCATCCACATTAAATTCTTCTGACATTGCCTTCAGACAACCACAACACCCAACATCGCCGCTGGAAGACTAAATCACCTGACATCGCCGTCAAGAACAACCATAACTCGGGGAAACAAGCGTCCAACATCGCCGCCGGAGACCTAAACCTGAATCACCAAAATACCCAACATCGCCGCTGGAGAAAATACAACAATGAACAAAATACCCCGCATCGTCGCTGTAAAAAATACATCTCCGAATAAAGTACCCCGCATCGCCGCTGGAGAACTGCATCTGACATCGCCGTCGGACAATCCACATACCCCGCATCGCCGCTGGAGAAACACATCTGACAGAATACCCCGCATCGCCGCTGGAGAAACACATCTGATAGAATATCCCGCATCGCCGCTGGAGAACTAAAGGATCTGCATCACCTAACATTGCCGTCAGAAGACTGGATCACCTTGACATGCCCAACATCGCCGCTGGAAAACTGAATCTGACATTGCCGTCGGAAACAAACATCCTCTTAGAGACACTCGACATCGCCGTCGCACAAACATTATCCCTACTGGGGATTTAAAGAGTCTGACCTCGCCGTCAAACAAACATCCAACCTCGCCGTCGAACACATTCAACATCGCCGTCGAATAAACATCCAACCTCGCCGCCGGACAAATGATGATCTGACCTCGCCGTCAAATCCAAACGTTCAACCTCGCCGTCGAACAAACATCCAACCTCGCCGCCGGACAAATGATGATCTGACCTCGCCGTCAAATCCAAACGTTCAACCTCGCCGTCGAACAAACATCCAACCTCGCCGTCAAACACATTCAACATCGCCGTCGAATAAACATCCAACCTCGCCGCCGGACAAATGATGATCTGACCTCGCCGTCAAATCCAAACGTTCAACCTCGCCGTCGAACAAACATCCAACCTCGCCGCCGGACAAATGATGATCTGACCTCGCCGTCAAATCCAAACGTTCAACCTCGCCGTCGAACAAACATCCAACCTCGCCGTCGGACACATGATGATCTGACCTCGCCGCCGGACAAATGATGATCTGACCTCGCCGTCAAATCCAAACGTTCAACCTCGCCGTCGAACAAACATCCAACCTTGCCGCCGGACAAATGATGATCTGACCTCGCCGTCAAATCCAAACGTTCAACCTCGCCGTCGAACAAACATTCAACCTCGCCGCCGGACACATGATGATCTGACCTCGCCGTCAAATCCAAACGTTCAACCTCGCCGTCGAACAAACATCCAACCTCGCCGCCGGACAAATGATGATCTGACCTCGCCGTCAAATCCAAACGTTCAACCTCGCCGTCGAACAAACATCCAACCTCGCCGCCGGATACATGATGATCTGACCTCGCCGCCAAATCCAAACGTTCAACCTCGCCGTCGAACAAATGATGATCTGACCTCGCCGTCAAATCCAAACGTTCAACCTCGCCGTCGAACAAACATCCAACCTCGCCGCCGGACAAATGATGATCTAACCTCGCCGTCAAATCCAAACGTTCAACCTCGCCGTCGAACAAACATCCAACCTTGCCACCGGACAAATGATGATCTGACCTCGCCGTCAAATCCAAACGTTCAACCTCGCCGTCGAACAAACATCCAACCTCGCCGCCGGACAACTGATGATCTGACCTCGCCGTCAAATCCAAACGTTCAACCTCGCCGTCGAACAAACATCCAACCTCGCCGCCGGACACATGATGATCTGACCTCGCCGCCAAATCCAAACGTTCAACCTCGCCGTCGAACAAACATCCAACCTCGCCGCCGGACAAATGATGATCTGACCTCGCTGTCAAATCCAAACGTTCAACCTCGCCGTCGAACAAACATCCAACCTTGCCGCCGGACAAATGATGATCTGACCTCGCCGTCAAATCCAAACGTTCAACCTCGCCGTCGAACAAACATCCAACCTCGCCGCCGGACAAAATGCAACACTGAACAACTCTGATTTGGGGTTCACCCCTGGTAAATGGGACAAAAGGTACACTTGCGTATTTGAAACTACTCCGCTGGGAATGAGAGACTTAACCGAGCACACTCTGATCTGGGGTTCACCCTCAGAACCATAACGAACATCGGAATACCGCTGCACACTGCCCGCCGTAGAACCTCAACATTAAAGATATATGAAACCCTGGCCCCTGGCCATTTCCAGCTTCAGCTAGAAAAAATCATCAAGTATTTCTGAAGATAGATGGAACCCTGGCCCCTGGCCACTCCAGATCCGCTGGAGAATCTTCAAGTATTTCTGAAGATAGATGAAACCCTGGCCCCTGGCCACTCCAGATCCGCTGGAGAATCTTCAAGCTCTTCTGAAGATGAATGAAACCCTGGCCCCTGGCCACTCTGCAGGAGGTATCTTCGACTTCAGTCTGAAGAAATGGTCCTTGGCCTTCAAGGATACATGGATATGCCTTCAGGCAACTCCGCCTCTGCTATAGAGCATCCGAGACTTCAGTCAGGGATATACTTCGGCCTTCAGTCCGAAAAATGAATCCTAGGTCATTCATGACCTTGGGGATAACCTTGCCCTTAGGCACCTTCGCTTCAGCTTAGGAAATCTGTGACTTCAGTCAGAGAAATGGTATCCAGAGCCATTCATGACTCTACGGGGATTCAAACACTTTGCCTTTAGGCAAAACTCCGCTTCAGCTGGGGAAACATCTTCGACTTCAGTCAGAAGAAACACTATTCACTTGATCGCAATCAATCACCACCTCAGGACGACTGACTTGGTCTTCAGACCAACACGGATCATCTTGTTATATCTACAAACTTTGGAACCTTATCCTCAGCCACACGTTGATTCATCAACAAGGACATCTGAGCTCACAGGAACCTTCTGATATCGCCCTCAGGCATTTACGAAATCCATCTTCAGATTAGACATCACCATTGGAGCAGACATATCACGCTGCTAAGGACTTCAAGAATCATCTTGAACAAACAACTCCGTCGGGCAACTTCAAGAATCATCTTGAACTGATAACCATTCTGGAGACTTTATTCTGCGGAGTATTCCAGGAATCTTCCTGGGCAACTTTTGCTGGGGACGCTATTGGGGAGCTCAAGAGTCATCCTGAGCAAACCATTCGGGAAGCTGCACTGAGATCTTAAGAATCATCTTAAGCATACGGCTCTGTTGAGGAATTCGAGAATCATCTCGAACTGAAAACTTCGCTGGGGATCTCAAAAATCATCTTGAGCGAGCGACCGTGGGGATTACACCGGGGTCTTAAGAATCATCTTAAGAAAGCGACCTTGTTGGAGAGAATATCAGGAATCATCCTGAGCAGCTGATCCTTCGGTGGAACACCTGTAAAACAAGGATGATAGTAACCTAGATCATGCTTATGATGCATATGTTTCTGCGCCATGCCCCACACGGTGGGAATGATATGCTAAATGCTGTGCAATCATGCACCATGCTATGCAACGTTAAATGCCATGCAGTGTTAAATGCTATGCAGTCCCGTCAGCAAAATAAATGCCGAAGGGGAAAACCCTTTTGTCAAGGAGACAAGAACTACTCAGGTAGAGGAATCATCCTGCTGAGGAGAACGTGGACACGCTGGTATCAATTGGCCTCCGTCTGGGGAATTGATCTTTCGGTTGACTGCTGCAGGGCAAACAACTTCAGCTGACTGCTGCAGGGGAACGAAGCTCTACGAGAACCTGGACTTGCTGAAGGAAAGCGATACCAATCGCGAGAATAAACTGCGTGGCTTTCTCGGCTAATCTTCTGGGGATAACAACTCTGTGGGGGAACAACTTCAGCTGCTCCACACTCCACTGGGGGGAATCAATCATGATCTGATCAATTTCCAAGGACTCGGCTCTCTTGGGCATCTGCAAACTCGGCTGAGGAAGGAGAAGACATTCCGCTTCACTGGAGAGAGCGACTCCGGGGAAATACAGCATCAGCTGTTCACTATCTGCTAGGAAAACCGCTCACGGTCTCAACTGCTTCCAAGGATTCTGCTTTTCTGCGGACTCAGCCGGGGAGAGAAATCATTCTACTTCACTGGAGAGTACGACTCTGGTGCGGAATTTCAATTTCGCTGGGGAAGAAAGAGTCATCTGACTTCGGGGGAGAGTACAACTTTGCAGAGGGAATACAACGTCAACTGTTCCAACACTCTACTGGGGAAGAGGGAATCATCCAACTTCAGGAGAGAATACGGCTCTGGAGGGGGAACCTCAATTCTGCTGGAGACTTTACTGGGGAAACACGAGCTTCGGCACCCGAACACTTCTATGAAATCTGCACTTGTGACCCGGTGCTGGGGAAAGACGACATCATTCTTCGGTGCTTGGCTCAGCTGATGAGGTGACGTTTCTTCAGGATGCGTCTGCTTGAGGAAGAGAATCATCTCTGCATGGGGGAGACATATCAATGCTCACTATTTGCGTTCAGATTCTGCGGAGGAGAGACTACTGAACTCTGCTGGAGAAGGAGGGCTCGCCCTGCTTCGGGGATGCACACGACACATCCTCTGGAAAGTGCTACACCTGCAACAACACAAACAAACAGACAAGATACCCTCCTCAAAGGGGCCTATCCAGGTTATTATCTCGTGACAATATTCAATTAATTAATTGTTTCAACAATCAATGGGCCTAGGCCCGTAAGTTTATGTATGCGCATTTTATCAAAAAACATCGGCGTTTTCATTCGCAAACAAAACAGATAAATGCTAAACAGACAAGCAGAATTGCTGAATAATGTGCATTTTATTGATGATGAACCCCTGAATGGGCAAAAATGTTTTACAACAGAGGCAAGCTCCTGGAATGAGGAAGCCGCGCAAAAAGAAAACATAAATATACATCAGTATATACAAATGTCGGCAACGAGGCGTAGACGAGCACCATGAGTTGATCCCTCTAAGACCCACTCGACTTCGATACTTCTCCGATGCTTCAGCTTCGGAAGAGATTGATTCAGATAAACGGCCCTCAGGTCCTCCAAACCACTAAACAATGAAAGTCCACACGCGGAACGCAGTCATTTGCTTATTCAAATCCCTAACTTTTGCGTGAACCGCCCTTTACGGGTTTTCAGTTCACCGGGATACCCTTTTTTGCCGAAGCCGCCCAGTGTAGGTTTTCGACTTCGCGGGTGTACATTTTTTTCAATATATCCCTAATTTTTGCCCGAACCTTTTATTCTGTTTTTGGTTCGCCGGGATGCCCTTTTTTGCCTGGACTCTTTCTTTTTTGTCCAGCGGGTCTCTTTCAAGCAAAGTATTTTTTAACTGCGTCCGCGTTCACCGGGGATGCAAAATCTTCACCATCCATCGTGGATAACAACAAGGCTCCTCCTGAGAAGACCTTGCTGACGACATACGGCCCTTCGTAATTCGGAGTCCACTTGCCCCGGTGATCGGAGTGTGGCGGAAGAATTTTCTTCAGGACGAGATCACCCGTCTGAAAGCTTCTAGGACGCACCTTCTTATCATAAGCTTTCTTCATTCGGCTTTGGTACAGGCGACCAAATGCAATCGATGCTAACCTCTTCTCGTCCATCAGGCTGAGTTGGTTCAAACGATTCGTAATCCATTCTGCCTCGTCGAGTTTCACATCAACCAAAACTCGCAAAGAAGGAATCTCCACTTCTAGCGGTAGGACAACTTCCATACCGTACACCAAGGAGAAAGGAGTTGCCCCGGTCGACGTACGCACTGTCGTACGATAACCGTGCAAGGCAAACGGCAACATCTCGTGCCAATCTTTGTACGTCACAACCATCTTCTGAACAATCTTCTTGATGTTCTTATTGGCCGCTTCAACAGCGCCATTCATCTTTGGCCGGTAAGGAGATGAGTTGTGGTGTTCAATCTTGAAGCTCTGGCACAGCTCCTTCATCATCTTGTTGTTCAAATTCGAACCATTATCAGTAATGATCTGTTCGGGAATTCCATAGCGATAGATGATGTCCCTCTTTATGAATTTAGCTACAACCTGCTTGGTCACATTGGCGTACGAGGCTGCCTCCACCCATTTGGTGAAGTAGTCGATAGCTACCAGAATGAAACGATGACCATTGGATGCGGTGGGCTCGATCTTGCCTATCATGTCAATGCCCCACATGGAGAACGGCCAAGGGGAGGACATGACATTCAATGGGCACAGCGGCACATGAACTTTATCAGCATAAATCTGGCATTTATGACATTTCTTCGCGAATCTGAAGCAATCCGACCCCATCGTCAGCCAGTAATACCCTGCTCTCAGGATCTTTCTCGTCATGGCATGTCCGCCGGCGTGCGTACCAAATGTGCCCTCATGGACTTCTTCCATGAGCATACTTGCCTCTTTCTCATCTACACATCTGAGTAGCACGAGATCGTGGTTTCTCTTATACAACACCCCGTCAGGATTGAGATAAAAGTTTCCAGATAGCCTCCTTAGAGTCTTCTTATCCTGGGTTGACGCACCCGCAGGATACTCCTTAGTCATAAGGAAGGTCTGGATATCGTGGAACCATGGCTTGCCGTCGTTGGCATCCTCGATTGCAAACACAAATGCCGGTCTATCAAGACACGAAAGCACAATTCTTGGAGCCTCATTCCAATAATTGACCTTGTACATTGAAGCCAACGTGGCTAAGGCATCAGCCATCTGATTTTCAGCCCTGGGTACATGATGAAGTTCCACTCGATCGAAGAACGGAAGCAGCCTCCTGGCATAATTCATGTACGGCACTAAGTTCGCTTGACGAGTTTCCCACTCCCCTTTAATCTGATTGATTACAAGCGCTGAGTCACCATATATGTCTAGATTCTTGATTCTCAAATCAATTGCCTCTTCTAGACCCATAATACATGCTTCATACTCGGCTTCATTGTTGGTAACTGGAAACGTCAGTCTCGCAGTAAACGGGATGTGGGATCCGTGAGGAGTCGTGATGATAGCCCCGATACCACTTCCGTAGGAATTAACCGCTCCGTCGAATATCAACTTCCACTGAGACTTCCTATCTGGCCCCTCATCGGGCAATGGCTCATCGCAATCCTTCGCTTTGAGAAACATAATGTCCTCGCCAGGGAATTCGAACTTCATCGGCTGGTAGTCTTTGATTGGCTGTTCGGCAAGATAATCAGACAATACGCTTCCCTTAATGGCTTTCTGAGAGACGTACTGAATATCATACTCCGTTAACACCATTTGCCATCTGGCAATCCTACCTGAAAGCGCTTGCTTTTCGAAGACGTACTTGATCGGATCCATCTTCGAAATTAGCATAGTGGTGTGGTTGAGCATATACTGTCGTAGACGTTTGGCGGCCCAAGCTAATGCACAACACATCTTCTCCAGCATCGAGTATCGAGATTCACACTCAGTGAACTTTTTACTCAAATAATAAATGGCATGCTCCTTTCTGCCCGTCTCGTCGTGCTGACCGAGAACGCACCCCATACTATTCTCCAGAACCGTCAGGTACATGATTAATGGCCGTCCAGCCACTGGGGGTATCAATATTGGAGGTTCTTGAAGATACTGCTTTATTTTGTCGAATGCCTTCTGGAAATCCTCATTCCAAGTAACCGCCTGATCTTTCTTTAAAAGCTTGAACATCGGTTCACAAGTGGCCGTGAGCTGAGAGATAAACCTTGCAATGTAGTTTATTCGGCCCAAGAAACCACGAACTTCTCTTTCTGTTTTCGGCGCTGGCATTTCTTGGATAGCTTTTATTTTCGCAGGATCAACTTCAATACCTCGTTCACTAACGATAAACCCCAATAACTTTCCGGACCGCACTCCGAAAGTGCACTTGTTAGGATTCAGCCTCAGCCTGAACTTCCTAAGCCTCTCAAACAGCTTCAACAAATTGACCAGATGCTCTTCCTCCGTTTGGGACTTTGCAATCATGTCATCAACATAGACCTCGATCTCATGATGAATCATATCATGAAACAAAGTTACCATTGCTCGCTGGTAAGTGGCCCATGCATTCTTCAGACCAAATGGCATTACCTTATAGCAGAATGTTCCCCAGGGGGTAATAAACGTCGTTTTCTCCATGTCCTCCGGTGCCATCTTAATCTGATTGTAACCGGAGAAGCCATCCATGAACAAAAACACGGAAAACTGGGCTGTATTGTCGACCAACACATCGATATGAGGCAACGGGAAATCATCTTTAGGGCTCGCCCTATTCAAATCCCGATAATCGACGCACATGCGTACCTTACCGTCCTTCTTCGGTACAGGCACTATGTTGGCGACCCACGGAGGGTAAGTGGTAACGGCTAGAAATCCTGCGTCCAACTGCTTATGGACTTCTTCTTTGATTTTTACAGCCATGTCTGGTCTCGTCCTCCTAAGCTTCTGCTTGACTGGAGGGCAATCTTCTCGCAACGGCAAGCGATGAACCACGATATCAGTGTCAAGTCCGGGCATATCCTCATATGACCAAGCAAAGACGTCACTATACCCTCGAAGCATCTCGACCAGTCTATGCTTGACATCACTCTGCAGCGCAGCCCCTACTCTGACATTCCTGACGAGCTCCTCAGAACCCAGATTTATAATCTCAATATCCTCCTCGTGAGGCAGAATAACCTTCTCCTCTTGTTTCAACAAGCGGGCCAACTCTTCCGGAAGGTCTTCGTCTTCATCAATCTCATCCTCGGCTTGATAGATTGGGCAATCAAAGTCGTAGTGAGCCGTAGAGGGTCCAGAGTCGATGTCATCTGTTACGTGGATCCTGCAATAACAAGGGTTAAGTTTAAAGCAAGAATATGCAGGTTAGCACAAACCTCGTTGCCATTTTACTGTTTTTCGAAATAAACATAAAACAGGAATAACAGAGAACACAATATTTGAGTACGAAGAAAACGCCCTTTATTTATTAACAAAATGCATACACATAATCCAACAAGGCCCTGACAGTAAAACCACTATGCCCCGGGCAGGACATAGGGTAGTACAAAGATTGTAAAAAGCAAATCATTACTCTTCACTTGTCAGCTTGATAATCTCCTTGATGGTCCAATTGTGGAGGCGCTCGCCTGGCTTGCTCGATTGAATCCAGGCGTCAAGATCGCAATCACTGTCCCCGCTGTCCTCAGACGCTGTGTTGATGCTCTCGAAAATTACTCCCCCTTTGGTGAATAGGATCAGCCCTTTCCCACGAGACGAGCTGCCAGAAGAAGATGAAGCTTCAGCTTCAGGAGAATATCCCAATCCAAACTTATCCTGCTTGATTAGTATATCCAAGACACGCCCCCATCCTGGGGTGGAACCGACTTCGACATCGGCTCGAGCTTCCTTAAACGAGGAGAGATTCAACTCTTGCTTCTCTGCGACGACAGGAGCTACCTCCTTCACCCGGACGGTTTCGAATGCTTGGCAGAGCGTTTCATGGATCTCGCCATCCATTTCAACATATTTAAAGGACGACAGGTGGCTCACCATGATGTCCTCCTCACCACAGACTGTTACTATGCTGCCCCCGACAGCATACTTAAGCTTCTGATGCAGCGTAGACGTCACGGCACCAGCAGAATGGATCCATGGCCGACCTAAGAGGCAACTATAGGCGGGCATGATATCCATGATATAGAAAACCGTATTGAACGTCTCTGGACCAACTTGAATTGGCAGGGTCAACTCTCCGAAGACGTGGCGCTTGGTCCCGTCAAAGGCTTTCACGACCAGATCACTGGGCGTGCAAAGCAGTCCACGGGTATCCAACTTCATCAGTGCTTTCTTTGGAAGCACATTAAGCGAGGAACCCGTATCCACCAGGACATGTGACATAATCGTGCCTCTGCACTCTATTGAGACGTGCAAGGCGCTGTTGTGATCTCTTCCCTTAGGAGTCAGCTCTAGATCTGTAAATCCCAGCCCATTACCAGCATTAACATGGGTTACCACTTCCTCGAGTTGATTTACTGATATCTCCTGCGGCACGTATGCAGCATTCAATACTTTCAGTAACGCGTTGCGGTGCGCTTCAGAACACAGCAACAGGTTAAGAATAGAGATCTTTGACGGAGTCTGATGAAGATGATCTACAATTTTGTAGTCACTCTTCTTGATTAGTCGCATGAACTCTTCAGCATCTTTAACCAGTAAGTCCTTCTCTGCCCCAGAAGGGACCTCTTCAACAGCTTTACCTTTACCCTTATCCGCAGCGTCAGCTCGGACCACTTTCTCTGCTGCAACCTCTGCTGGTGCAAATAATCTACCGCTTCGAGTGATACCACTGACTTCGGTAAGATTCTGCACAGTCGATCCGAATGGCTCAAGCTCTATCTTCTGACCATTGCAGTAAACTTCGGCGCCATAATGCCATGGAACAGCATTAGTACTCTCGAATGGGATTGGTCCGGCCCTGGTGATAGTAATAGTAGGCAGACGGGGTGCTGAAATAGTGATAGGGTGACGAGGAATAGTAATGGTAGCAACTTCGTCTGCCTGCTTTAGCACGACCTCCCCTGATGCACTCTCAATGCTCCGGCTGAACTGTAAAATACCCTCGGACATCAGACTTTGGATACCTTCGATCAGCTGCTCACACCCATCAGGAAGTGTAGCACAAGCCATACATAACTCTCCGCATCCAGGGAAAAAGCCCTTCTTCAGCAACTTAGCCTTGACAAAACTCAACGGCGTCTTCAAATCTTTGACATCAGTCAGCAAGTCTGAACTCTCCTCAGTGATAACAGCATTCACTCCGCCTCCCTTATGATGAGGCATCGGGTTTTTGGTGACGTTGGGCACGTTGTCAGAAAAGTTGATAACCTTGGCGTCCACCAAGTCCTGGACTTTGTGCTTAAAAGCTTTACAATTCTCAATCGTATGGCCAGGTGCCCCAGTGTGGAATTCACAAGTAGCATTGGCGTCGTACCCCGGTGGTGGTGCCCCTGTTAAGGGAGCCATTGTCCTCTTTTGCACTAACTGGAGCTGAAGCAACGTTTGCAGAAGCTGTGCATACGACATAGGTGGAGTTTCAAACTGACGATTTGTCGTAGGAGCCCGATTCTGATATCTCCTATACCCCTGCTGATTCTGCTGCTGAGGCTGCTGCTGCTGCTGCTGCGGCTGCGGTGGGGCAGCTGGGATATTTATGCTAGCGATCTGAGGCGGAGGGCCCTTGCCCTTTCTCCGAGCATTAGTGACGGCACTGGCATCTCCTTCTCGACGCTTGCCAGTATAGGGTTTCTTGCTACCTCCTCCAGCTGAGGATGATTCGCCCTGAATTTTTCCAATCTTTATACCGTTCTCAACATGCTCGCCCAGAGTGATGAGAGCCGAGAATATTCCAGACATGCCACTGACCAGCTTTTCATAATAGATTCCAGGAAGGGTAGCCACGAACATTTGCACTAGCTCACGCTCAACCATCGACGGTTGAACCCGAGCAGCCAATTCACGCCACCGCTGGGCGTACTCTTTAAAGCTTTCATTGTTCTGCTGTGAAAGATTCTGAAGCTGGACTCGGTTGGGAGCCAAGTCGCTATTGTATTGATAGTGGAGGACAAACGCTTCTGCAAGATCTTTCCAGGTGCGCACAGTAGCGGGCTCCAAACCCATATACCATTCGAGCGATGGACCAGAAAGACTATCCTGAAAGAAGTGCATCAGTAACTTCTCATCGTCAGAATAGGCGGACATCTTTCTATAATAAGATCGGAGGTGAACACGGGGGCAAGTAGTACCCTTATACTTCTCGAAGGTAGGCACCTTGAATTTATGAGGTACCTTAAAGTCAGCAATCAACCCGAGCTTGGACATGTCAACGCCCAATGTGTTCTGATTTTTGATGTCTCTCATCTTGTCTTCCAGCGCCTTGAACCTGAGTCGAGCTTCAGCATTCAACTCTGCTTCTACACCTCTCTGAGAGAATACGTCATCCTGATGGTCCTCCAGCCACGGTTGAGGCACCAACAGATTTCCTGCACCAGCATTGCCGTTGACCGGCCCTATGTTAACATTGGCTCCCAGACTGCCATTGCCGACGCCTGTCGCGTTGAGTCCGAGATTAGTCATCAGATTGCCGTTAGCACTGCCGTTGCCCCCGGCAACAGGAACAACATTCTGTGGAGCATCCACTGGAGGAGGAGTGGGCACGGCCCCGCCGTGCAGTATGCCATTACTGTCAACCCTGGAGATCAGAGGTTGAACCAAAGTGCGAAGATGGTCTTGACCATTCGCGACCACCTGCATCAGCTCCATAAAACGATCCATCCGTTCACGAAGCTCTTGAACATCTGACTGCACCTGGTCCATTATCCTTGTCTGATTAGCGCGAGTTGAGTAGCGGTGGATGAGTCTTTGATCAATCCTGGAGATCGAAAGCAGCTCGGAACCTGTGTACCTGAAAAACCTGTCAACATTAAAGGTTAGGAAAAGCAACAGAATGTATGTCATGCAAAATGCTTTATGCAGATGTATGCGTGCGTCTGTGTGCTTGAGAGATTTTCCCCCGATCCTGGCGCCCTAGTACCAGTGCTGACAATAATAAGGAGGGGAATCTGGGCCCAATCATGGAAACAGCAATCTCACACATAGTATCAGCAATAGTCAGATTCGACACATCAAGGATCGAGAACTCGTACGCAACAGCCTTGCTGTAATAACACAATAAGAAGCGAGAGATCCTGGATCGGGAAACGGTACCTGTCACAGACACACGCCGATGGAATGCGAATGATTATGCAAACTAATGCAAAATGCAGGCATGCAACAATATATCCAGGTGGCTGCTGTGGAGATTCAGTATCAATAGTCACTGATGAGAAGGAAACCCCGGTGTAAAACCACTGATCTGATCTGCTGAGAATAACCATCTGATAGGATCGAGATTAAAATTCTGCCCTGACAAGAATAGGTGCCTGATAATAAGGATCCCGGGTGCAATATCAAGGAATATCTGTTGATGAAGTCTTCAGACCCCCAAATCAAGATCTGCCCTATCAAGAACAAACACACAGCTGCTGATGAGATCTTCAGACCCCACTCAAAATCTGCCCTATCAAGAACAAACACACAGCTGCCGATGAGATCTTCAGACCCCACTCAAAATCTGCTCTATCCGGAACAAACCACTGCTGATAATATGCTGACCAAAGCCTGCTCTATCAAGAACAGACAAACACCCGACGATAAAAATCCTCTGATCAACAACCTGCTTTGTCGAGAACAGTCAAATCTGCAACTGAGAACCCTGATACCAACATAACTGATTCGCTGTCAAGAAAACCAGGTGGTCTGAAGGTGTAAGTTTCCTGCAATATCCCAACCCCACTCACAGGTATGGACCTAATCCACGGACAAAGGTACGGCATCCTATGCGGTCATCAGCGTCACAGACTTTCATGAGTGATGATACGATTCCCAGAAGGAGTGGCATCATCAAGTCATGAAGAGGCCTCACTTAGCTGACTTCCAAATGATCGGTCCCCAGAGTCGACAATCCTCACGTCTGGACTCCCCTCAGATCCTCAGGACCGGAAAGGAGCACCTCTGCAAGAATCTCGTCTGAGCGCAGATTTTCGTAGGGAACTGTGCCTGCTCGGCAGACAGATTTGTCTACTACTTCTCCGCAACTATATCTAGGTGTGTACTCAAAGCCCAGGTCCGGCTTTTCACTCACAGTAACACCCCTCTCCCATAGCAACACAGATAATCATATCAAACTAGAAATAAAATGCGGGAAGTAAAAATGCGATAAATAAACGCAACCCAACAAGCAAACACATAAACGATAGGATTGACTCGCGTAGGGGATGGGAAACGGTCCCAGCATAAGGGATGGGAAAGTCCCTAAATGCTACAATTCCCCAGCAGAGTCGCCAGCTGTCGCTTGCGCGAAAATAAGGTGCCGGCATGACAGAAGAGTCGCCACCTTTCGTTATTTATCCCTCAGAGCGGGAAAGGAAACGATCGGAAAAACCTGACGAAAAGAGGGTAAGACAAGGTCGTCGCAACCATTGTCTGGGTTCGGGAGTCGGTTACGCAAGGGGAAGGTATTAGCACCCCTCACGTCCGTCGTACTCGACGGGATCCTCGCTTGTTTGTTTACTTGGACGGGTTGGTTATAATCTATCTACCTATCAAGGCTGGCTAAAAAAGAAACGAAAAATGACTCGGCAAAGCGTCGCGCTTTATGCCTACGTATTCCCGTCTGGAACGAGAAATCAGAGTCAACGTAGTTCGGCCTACGAAGGATTATGGGGGAAAGGTTGAAGGTTGCTCGCTAGGATATCGCATCCTATGCCTACGTACTTTCATCTGGTATGAAAGATCAGAGCAAACGTAGTTCGGGAAACTACGGGTTATCTCCTGAAAGAAGTGTTTTTTATTGTGTTTGCGATCTCAACCGCACTAGAGACTATGACCTGAGAGTGAATGCGTCGCATGTCACCCAAAAGGTATCATACTAAACATCCCACCTCAGATAGCTTAAGGCTCGTAACGTACGAAAGAAATCATTCATGATTACCGTATCTTAAACTGCTTCGAGATGAGAAGAGAGCAGGCCCAACTAGGAGGGAGACTATCAAGTCCTACTGTTATCATGCCATGGATTCATCCTATGGTTGAGGTTTGAACAGGGAACTCCTAGATGTTGTCATGCATAGGTTTCAACCTAAAAGTTTATCATCAAGTCCTTATCAAAGGAAATGAGAGTCCTAAGGGATCATGTCAATGATACACCAAAACAGACAAAAGCATCAGCTTTAACAGTAAAATGCATGCAATGCAAGTGAGGGAGGAAATGTGTGTGGGGCTTTAGCCTCCACAAGCTCGTCTCGACCTCAAGCCAGTCATGAAATAACAGTAATCATACTGAAGATAAACAACATGCTATCAAGCAATGAACAGATAAAAGAAATGAAGTGCCATCAGGCCAACAAACCATATGCTTGAGAAAGAATCATCTACTCTCTAATCCTAACCCTAACACAGAATCTGAATCAAATCTAAGCAAAGCCCTAAAGCAAAACCTAACCAAAAGAAATCAATCCCCGTCTTCAAGCTTCAGAACAAGCTTACCAAAGAAAGGGAGCTAAGTAAGCAGACTCATAGTGTCTTCCTCAGGAAAGCACTAGGAGGTGTATACTCAGGAATCATATCCTACGTGGCTCAACCACTGTGATCAGTTTACATTCCTCCTCAGGAGAAATTAAACTCACAAGCAGGCTCCAACGTCACTGGATATTTAGGAAATCCTATCTGAACTAGTGGAACTAAATGAACAGACTCATAGGACCTTCCTCAGGAAAGTACTAGGAGGCTTCCACTTAGGAGTTGTATCCTATGTGGCTCAACAACTGTGATCAGTTTACATTCCTCCTCAGGAGAAATTAAACTCACAAGTTGGCTCCAACATCATTGGATACTTAAGAAATCCTAGATAAACTAAGGGAACTAAGTGAATAGACCCATAGGACCTTCCTCAGGAAAGTACTAGGAGGCTTCCACTTAGGAATTTTATCCCATGTGGCTCAACAACTGTGATCAGTTTACATTCCTCCTCAGGAGAAATTAAACTCACATGAAGGCTCCAACATCATTGGATACTTAAGAAAGAGGTGAGAAGAAAGAATGAAAGTCATTCATAGTGCCTTCCTCAGGAAAGTACCGTGAACTTCCTTCAAACTTCAGGATCTCAAACCTCACAGACAGGGAAAAATCCAAGCTCTGGGTATCTGAGTCTTGATCTACAATCTTCTCTTCATGATGCTCTCCAACAAGGTCTTCAAGACAAACTAAGCCCCACAACAAATTCCCCAACATAAACCCCAGAGATGAACAGATAACCACAGAACAGACAAAATCACCAGCTAACTTCAGAAAATACCTAAAAATACTAAAACAAGGGGGAAAAATCTAACAACTATTCACAAGGGTCTATAACATCTACCCATAACATCCACATATGCCCCTACCCAAGAATCAAGACAAAACTATCTAAAGAAAATGAATTTCCTTACCTATGCATAACATAAACCCTAATTAGGATACCCTAATGCTACCCTAATTAAACTAATCAAATTTTAATCTAAAAATCATGAATTAAATCCTATGGGGAACTATGATTCAATATCTAATTACACAAAAAAGAATGAATTAAAAAGACTAAAGGAAAGTCCTAAACAAAATTCTACAAAATTGGATATCAAACTAAACATATTAAAAAGCTATTTAAAAGAAAAATACTCTAAAAATATTAAAAGAAAATAAAATGAGAATTTTATTTATTTATATTTTCTGGACAAATTTACTAACCTATAGAAAAAACAAGAATTGAAAAATATTAAATTTTGGATTTTCTATGAATTTTTATAAATGCAAGAAAAACTAAAGGAATTAAAAATAAAAGAATGAAAATAAAGGGGAGGGGGGTGCAGATAGAAGGGCGCCTCAGTTTATTTTCAAGTGGGCCAAATATGGGGTGGTGTGGATAACATTCATTGCTGAGCCCATGGTTTCTCATTAAACAAAACGACGCGTTTTGGCTTAGGGTTTTCCCTCCGTTTCTTTTTAAATGCTGGCCGTTAGATGAGATGATTTGGTCAAGCTCCTGGGACCAATCCAACGATGGACAACCATCGTCCCCAAAATGCATTAGGGTTTTCAGACGCAACTTCCATGCATGCTTTTTCTTCTTGCTCGTTCTCCCTCCACACTCAATGAAAGTTAATAATTCCAAAAGGGAAAATGGACTACTGATTACAGGGAACAAAACTATACGCGTAGTTTTCATTAATTCTCCTTGAATCATTCAAACAGAAAACTTCAAAGCTCGGGTACCACCTATTTCACTGAGATCAATTCCTCTAAAACTCAAAATTAATGATGCATTCATGTTCTTTATGTTATGCTTATCACAATGAGCTATCAATCGTGCCTTGAAACCTAATATCCATCCTGTTCTCAATCATAACAGATTCTTGCACCTGCCATCAATCCTCACAAAACCCTCTGAAACTCTAGGGAACTAAACAACTATCCTAGCATGTTCATTCTATATCTACAAGCCAATTAGAAAGTATATAAATTAGGAGATATATGGGGAAGAAAGAACCTGTTGAATGGTGATGGTGAGTGGTGCTATGAGTAGTTGCAGAGCTTGCAATTGATGCTAAACACTCCTCTAATGGAGAGGATCTTTCTGTTTGCAAAAGCTTTGAAGAAGAAAGCTTGTAATGGAAGAAATCGTGTGTTGCTTGATCTTGAAGGAAACTCTTCAATGGCAATTTCCCTTTCTCTTTCTCCTCTGAATTCTTCAACCTTGACCAACCCTCAATACCTTGTGGATCACTCTTCTTATAATGATTGATGGAAGCTCCTAGATCCTTCTAGAATGAGCTAGAAAAGTCTTGATTTTCTCATGTGATGATAAGTTGAAAAACCCATGTATCATGCCTTATGCCTTGTAATTTTGTGTCAAATTCTCCTTATGTGGGATATTGAGAAGGAATGAGTGAAAATCAGGCCTTTCCTTGCCTTATGTTAAGATTTCCAAAGTTGCCTTAAGATTCAAGTAACAATTTTCCAAAGCATGTCCCATTTTAAAGCCTCAAATGAAAATTCTATTTAAACCAATGTTCTCAAAATGATGTTTCCAATCAAAATGATATATTGTATGACCTATTTTGGATTCCTAGATCTTCCAAACCAATTTCCAATTTCAACTTTTTAAACTTATAAGCCATTTTTAGTTCATTTTTAACCAATCATGCAAATCCATGCTATGAGCTTTTCCAACAATTCATGACCTTCTTTCTAGACTTAAAATCACATTTTGAACAACTTTTATGTTTTGAGTTTTTCCATTTGAGGCTTGGAACTAGGAGATATGGCCTTTACTTAAAATGACCTATAACTGACAAATGACCAAAATACCCCTGTCTTGTTCAAACCATAAGTTGAGTTCCACAAATCCTATCAAGGACTTCTACCACTCAAATTAAAGCTAAGAAGATGCCCTTCAACATTCATGTTGACCAAGAGATCATAGGAATCATCCTACTAGGGCAAAAGCTGTCTGCAAGTTGGGTGACTTTCAAGGACCCAGATTCACACACCTCAGCTGACCTGTAATTTGTCAAAACCATAACTTGAGCTCTGTAACTCCTATCAAGGACTTCCACCACTCAAATTAAAGCTAAGAACAAGCTATACAACATTCATGTTATGGGAAAGATGATATATCAATCACATATTTAGCTAAAACTGCCTGGAAGATAGGGATCAAATTAGGGTTTTCTCACTGACAATCCTTGGAAACCCTGACTTGAAACTTCTCAAACTCCTCAATCATGATGAGTTAGTCTAGGAATCATCCTTATAACATCTCTATGCATCATTCCATGATCTCATGGCCCTTGGATTAGGTCTCAACCTTCTCCAAATCTTCAGTTATCCTAGGGTTGACCCAGTCAAAACCCTAATTCTACCATCCATGGGTGAATCTTCTGAACTCTTGCATAGTGACCTCCCTGGGCTTTATGATGGCTATCAAGACATCTCACAGGCTTCCTCAAAACATCTAGTTCATTCTCAAAGTCTCAGAATCATCTGAGGAGCTCCCACAACTCTCAAGCTATGAGTCACACATCCTTGGTTTCAACCCACTCCTCTGAGGATCTCTTGAACTTTCTGATGAAGGTATAAACTTTCAAACACTCAATGAATAAATAATTGTTGGTCAAATTTTGGGGTGCAACAACTTGGTTTATGTTTCAATATCATTAGCATTTGCATATAGAGTCATGTACATAGGTTACTCATCTGCATAGCATAAGCATAGCAAGTCATTCAACAGGGAACCAATCATTATTCTCATCTCTAGAGGCCTATCAAGAGGTTATTATCCAAATTCAATCTCATTCAAGTCATCAGAAAAGAATTTGAAAGTTGGAGAAGTCATTAGATCAAGCATTGAGTACATCTCCTATCTGAGTATACCTGGGGATCAACAAAGAAATTGTGAGCTGTGGGCTGAGCATGGGGAGTATCTAGACATCATGGGAGACTTAGAAAGTCATTTGGAGAAGGAAACAAGTCATTGGTGAAGTCACAAGTATTGCAGTTGAAGACAGTCAACTAGGGTTTCATCTGGGTCAACCCTGGGTCAACTCTAGGTCAATTGACTGATTGAAAGGCATTGAGGGCTATTGGAGAGATGTGGAGTTCATCATTTGACATGGAGAATAAGGATGGGTTGTTATGCTAAGAAGAAATCAAGAGAAATCAAGGAGAAGAGGAGTTTCTAAATTAGGGTTTCTATGCAAAATCCCCTAGTTTAGGTCAAATTTCCAAGCAAGATAAGTCAAAATGAAAGCTTCAAATGGATCCTTGGCCAACATGGAACTTATATAGGATCTCAAGACCTTTAATTTGAGTGGTGGAAGACATCAAGGAGATTTATAGAACTCAAGTTATGGTCCTTGCAAGTTATAGGTCATCTGAGGTATCTGAAATTTTGTCTGTGAAAGTGACTTCACTTCCAAGCAATTTTTACCCCTCAAGGAGATTTCAAATGAATTTCTGGTCAACATAATAATTGTTCCTCATTGTCTTAGCTTTCTATAATGGTATAGTATGCCTTCATATGATTTGTGGAACTCTACTTATGGTCTTGGCAAGCAAAGGGTATTTTGGTCATTTGAGAATTACAGGTCATTTTAACCTATGCCCAAAACTCATACAAGGAAGCTTCAAATGGAAAACTTTACAACATCAAACTTGTTCCAAATGACATTTTGAGTCTATAAAAGTGACCATGAGAGATTGTAGAGTAGATGAGGATAAGTTTTGGCAAGAATTGAGGCATTTGATTGCAGGTGAAAATGGTGGATCCTATCTGTTACCCCTATCGGGTTTATTTCTTGAGTGAATTTTAGAGTGAGATATTGATAGGGTCGTGTAGAGGGAAGAAAATGGACCAAGTTTGCTCTTCATGGCATGTGATTTCATGGACTATTGGTGGAGAACAGAGGAGTATAAAGAGTGGGCATGGCGAAGAAGTTTCAGAAACCCTAGGGTTTCTAAGGTTGAAGACAACCTTCTGATCACACGATGCCCCTTTGACATTTGACTCAAACCTCAATCCAACGGACGCGATTAAAAGTTGATAACAGAGGGAAATTCAAAGAGTGAAATGCCCCGTTTCACTAAAACCCTCAGAGTGGGCTCAGAATTTCATTACTAATGGCACCCCCAATTGCCAGGCCCAATGAATTATAACTGTTTTTTTGCTATGTGCACCGTTTTGCATTTTTTTGTTTTTTGTTGAATTTCTGAGCGCGCTGGGCCTGTGGTTTTGTTCTATTCGCACCCCCTGTTCTGTGGCCCACCTGAGATTACAACTAAGCGCCCTTGCTTTTCATACCCCCTCTCTCTATTTCTCTTTATTTTCCTTTTCATTTCTTTTTCATTTTTCATGCATTTTCTAAAAATCATAATAAATCATAAAAACATTATTTTTCAATAATTCTTTTTGCATAATTTTCTTTAAAGAGTCTAGAAAATTATAAAAAATAAAAATTGCATTTTATTTTTTATTTGATATTTTCCCCATATTTTCCAAATAAATGCATATTTTAGATGTTTCATTTCATGCATGATTTTGTTAATTTTTGTTCTAACCAATGCTTTAATATTTTTTGTCCATTCTTTTTAGGTTGATTAATAGACATTGTTAGCTTGTACATGCAATTTAATTCATATTTTTAGGAGTTAGTTTTAGGTGATTAGCTTAGGTGAAAAACAACATGAACAAATTAGGGTTTTAAATCAACTTAGGTGAAATAGTTTAATTCTTTTAGGATAGTTTCATTTGATTTTTGGGGTATGGACTATAGGGGTTATGGGTATAGGATAGATCCCCTTAGAAATCACTAGGATTCCCCTACTGCTATTAGTATGTACTGCTATATGTGATTGATTGGTGTGGTGTGCCCTCTGGGGATTACTGATTTGTCTGTGTGGGTATTGGGATTGTCTGGGGATTGGGGAGAGCTGAAGACTGATGATGATGAAGCCATTGGAGATCCAGAGCTTGAAGTCCAACTTCCAGAGTTGATGAGGAGATTCCTGCTAGCAGCTGGTGAGGAGATTAGGGTTTAGGAGCTAGGCAGAGCTCTAGATTAGAAAGCTTGATTCTCAAACATGGAAGGTTTTGACTGCCTCCATTCCTCTCTGTGATACAGAGTCTCTCTAAGACACTCACCCCCTTCCTTTCGAAGGCTTGGTGCTATTGTCTAAGGGATAGAACTCTTGAGAGAAAATGTCTTATGTGTTAGTAGCAGTTGGTTTGCCACCATTGGTAGTCAACTAATTGCTCAACACCCAGTTCACTCTTGTGATTGATCCCTCAGCTTGGAGGATAGGACTTGAAGAAAAGCCATTGTAGATTGAAGATTGATGACCAAGACATTGCTGGAAAGCTGTGGAGATGGAGATTGCTGCTTGCCTGAAGCTTATAGTTGATTGATGATGGCTTGAAGACTGGTGTAGTGCAGAGCTGCTGGGGCTGTTTATTTTTGCTGTATTTCATTTCTTGATGTATTGATTGGTTTTCCTGACTGTATTGTTTGCTGTTTACCCTGTTGGGTTGAAAGTGAAGCCTGTTCACTTTTGCCTATTGTTTTCTAGGTTCGAGGTTGAGTGGGACTCCCTTGCCTCGCTTGTATTGTTGCATCCATGCATTTTTACTGTTTTACTGTATATATCTGATATTGTTTCTGTTTCCGTCTGTTCCCTTAGGATCTCTGTTTCTCTCTGCGCAGGAGAGAAGCATGATAGACACTAGGTCTTAACCCATGCATGATAACATTAGGTTAGTTTGTTTCCCTTCGCAACTGTAGGTTAGAGTTCTGTCTCTTCTCCCTCAAAACAAACAGAAAAACACCATAAAGATTTCAAACACAATAAAAGACACTTCTTTCGTAAAAGAACGTGAACTCATCAAAACGTCATTTTTGTCCGCCGGGACTGTTAATCAGAAAAACCTTTTTCAGAAGGAATAAAATCAATCAAGACAAACCTGTGTCTTCCGTGGCCAGAACTACGTTTGCTCTGATCTTCCATGTTGTGTGGAAGTACGTAGGCATAGGATGCGATGTCCTAGCGAGCAACCTTCCCCTCCTTTCCCGTAGGTAGGCGAACTACGTGGACTCTGATTTCTCGTTCCAGACGGGAATACGTAAGCATAAAGTGCGATACTTTGCCGAGTCATTTTATTTTCATTCTCTTTTCTTTTTAACCCCTGACCTTTAGAGTAGATAGAATAACAATCCATACCCGAAAACAAGCGTGGATCCCGTCGAGTACGACGGACGTGAGGGGTGCTAATACCTTCCCCTTGCGTAACCGACTCCCGAATCTAGGTTTTGGTGGCGACTACCATACCTTTCCCGTGTTGTGCGAGGTTTACTCTGAGCGTTTCCTTTCCCTCCCGTGGGATAAATAACGCACGGTGGCGACTCTTCTGTCAGCCGGCGCCGATTTTCGCAGTAGCGACAATATCATTTAATGAAAATGTTTTGTTTGGTTTTTTCTGTGACATCCCGTGTGTGGTGTGAAACTCTGATAATTGTTTATTTTAAACTGCATTTATTTTATTTTAGGGAATGGGGTGTTACAGAATGTGTCGCATATCGCCCAAAGGGCGTACACTAAACACTCTAGACAAGTGAGGAGAAACCTTCCACTCATCATTTCCCATGTGGTTAAGGCCCGTAACGTACAATGTTCATCGTATTTATTAGATGAGTTAGAATGTGTTTTGAGATGGGAAGAGATGCACAGAAGGTCTAAGGGAAAACTCGTACCCAACGTTGTCATGCAAAGTGGTCCTAAGGTCAGGATGGGAAAGGAGATTCTATCCTAATTTAGCATACAAAAGGTGGACCTAAGGTTCAAGTTAGAAGGACCTAGCCTATTTGTTATCATGCTTAATGTCTATCCTACTCCAAATTTAATCAGAAATTAAATTGGAATAAGAATCCTAAGGAACATGCAAAGGCAAGACAAAAAGAAATAAAAAAAGACAAAAACAAAATCTACAACAGCGCCTCCTGCACAAGACAACCATAAAGTCCAGCATACAAGTAAGACAGACTATAACAACACACGTTTCAACACAAAAGTAGGTGTAAAAGGGCAGACAACAAGCAAGCAAGGCAAATACAACATGCAAGTTCAAGATAAAAACAACTGTGGAAAGTAGGGCAACAAGCATGTTTAAATGCAATTAATCATAAGCAAAACCCCAATCATGGATAGATATCATGCTAGTATGAACATGCTTCAACAATCAAACATATTGATCGACAATATTGCATCAACAAGAATTACTAAGATCAACATGCTTTTCAAATAAAATTTACCGATCGAACGATCAAACAAACACGCAACAAGCGAAATCGGCAACAAATGCAAACGTGCATCAAACATCCAATAGAGCAAACATTCATGATAACCAATTAACATGATATAAGCAAGCAAAACATGTGATCATTGCATCCATAAAACAACATGCACATGTTATGCATTCAAACGGAAATCGGACGTCACGTGTCGAAGAATCCAAATCAAACATTCAAGAATGATGAAATATGTAAAAAATAATCCACATAAATGCATCATATCAATCCATGAAGTTTAGATGTGAAAAGGAGTCCAAACAAGCAAGAAAAATGAAAAAACAAAGCACTCTGTTCAGTTGTAATCGGTTATTGTAATCAGGTAACCAGTTACCTGTTGTAAAAACAGCCTGGAATGTGAAATTTATGAAGGGTAATTGGTTACCCATATGTGGTAACCGATTACCACTGAACCAAAAACAGAAAATCAGCTTCCAAAATCAATTTTCAGCACCAAACAACTTATCCAATCACTCATATGAACATGTGATCAATTAAGCACAGACTTATCATCAAGAATCAGTGATCAAGCATCATGTAAACACAATCAAACATTGAAATCACAAACCACAAAGATCTAAATCATCCAAAATAGATCAAAATGCATCAAAAGTCATGGATTTCCATTGTAACTATGCAAATAAGTTCAAAACTGAATTAGATCTAGAATTACCAACCTTCAAAGCTGAGATTTGCTTTGGTGAGTGTTGATTTACTTGGAACTAATAAGTCCAAGCTAGAAACCCATAGATTCTTCAAGATCCAAGAGCTTCTTTATGGTAGATATGAAGAACAAGCAAGATCAAGCAAGATTGACTCAAAAAACACTTCCAATCCAGCTTCCAAACTCAGATCCAGACTCAAACGAAAATTGAGTGATGAATTGAAGATAATGAAGGTGAATGATGAAGATTTAGCTCTAGAATTCAAAAATTCCAATGAAGAATCAATGAATTCAAGTGAAAAGAGCTTTAATGGAGGTTTTGGGAGTGAAAAAGTTGAGAGAATTTAAGAGCAAATTCTAAAATTGAGATGTAAAATGAGAGTGAAATGGTGTGAATGAAGGTAATTGTGTGAGGTTGGGAGCAAATTCACTTAAATAAGCTCAAGGTTAGGAATCAAAATATGGTTTGGAATGTTGGAATGGAAATTAGGAGTAGAATTAGGAATGGAGTGTTTGAAATTTGGAGGGAAATAGTGAAAATTGAAACAATTATAGATCCTTCCAATGATGATCATGTGAAATCAATGGTTGAAAACGATTAGACTTTGTGTGGTCCTCACTAAGGTTAAGTTTTAAATCGAAAGATACCTAACTGTATTAACATTCTTTATACCTCTTTTTCTAGAATTAGACTTGTCATTATTAGAACAAGTGAGGGATTGTTAAAAATTATGGACAATCTATGCCCATGAGAGTGTTCAAATATGAAAAGAAAATATTCAAGTGAAGATTAATTTTTGAATTCAGAAATAGGCAACATTTGTGAAGTGTTGCATTAGGTTTGAATTTGAAAAAGGCAACACTTTGTGAAGTGTTGCAGAATGCGAAACAGTACAATCTTTGAAAACTATTACTCTAGGCGAAACAATGCAACATTTGATAAGACTGTTGATGTAGGTGAAATAGTGCAACGATTCAAAAGGGCTACTGTAGGTGAAATAATGCAACATTTATCAAAAGTGTGGCTGAAAGTGTGTGTTTCATCAAGGGTCGCAACCTTATGAAACAACACCAGTTTGACCTATAAATTGCACATTCCAGATTTAAACAATCTTCCTTGGTTCGAATCTTCATCAGTATTTTTTATATTCAAGACACTCTTCCATGCATTCAAATCTTCATCAATGTTGTGCAGATTTGATTAGAATGCTGAATTATCTTGGATATCCTTGTGTTCCAACTCTAAGACTATAAGAGAGTGCTTGAAATACTTTTAAGGAAAGTAACATCATTCACGATTCTAGCCTCGATTCATTCAATTTAAATTAATTTTCTAATAGTACCTTTGCCACAATGCTAATAGGATGGTATTGCTTTAATATTTCCCAAAAACAAAACTTGTTGCTTAGTTAAAACTAGCTTCAGAATCTAACTTGAACTTGAGCTTAAGTCCTGAACCAGAGCTCATATCGCTATGCACATAATAGTTCGGTTCTTGGTGAATACATGAATGCATGAGTTAAATGAGGACAGTGAACCCATTTTCAAAAATTAGTACCAGTAGATCTTGATTGGTGTATGCAGTTACCCACCTGTTCTATAGCAACACCAAAAAGAAAATAATGGTGTTTGCTAACCATGATAAGATTTAGCTTTGGATTGCCCACAACCTAGAGGAAGCATATAACTCTGAAAATATTCTCTAGGATTACATGATGAACTAAAAGAATGATGAATGATTGGTTCATTTTGTTGTACCTTCAACATATTATAAGTTGTGCATTATTCTTTTGGTTAACAAAGACCCATAAATTGCAACATATTATAAGTTTAACCTCCTTCTCTATCAGATGAGCAAGCTAAAAAAACAAAACCACAAGTGTTATAATAGTTGTGTATATTTAGAATATTGCAGCAGTAACATACTGTATAACCAATAGCTAACATATATGATCTTTTAGCCATGTGACACACCACGTCAGCATTTTTAACACGGTGTCACTGTCACGTGTATGCCCAATTACCAAAAAAAGTCCACGTGGTGTGCCACGTCAACTTCTATTAACGGACATTGACATGAAGGATCAAAAGTGTGGCCGAAAAATATTAAAGGAACTGTTACATGAAGAAAACTTTTAGATGAATTAAAAGTAAAAATGACTATATTTAGAAAGATTAAAAACTTATTTAACCCAAAATTATATTACTTAGTGTAGGAATGAGAGGGTCAATATTCCAAAACCTCAAAAGATGGACACACATATCTCCACCTACGATCTTTAAACATGTGATAACAAGCCTATTAGAAACAAAAATCAACCAATTTGATAAGAAGAATTCCACAAATATATTCTCTAAGATTTAGGGTTACTAAAATAAGGAATAGAAAGGGAAGATAAACAAAAGATAGATTAACTTTTTCTTCATGTCCAATTCAAACCATACAATAATGCTTAAATATAAAATAAGCTGGACCTACTACTAATTTTAAATGGGTCAGCCCATAAAAACAACATAAATAAAACAATATTTTTAAATTAATTGGTGTAGAAATCTTTCATCCAAATGGACTGATTTTTGTTTCTAATGGACTTGTTATCAACATATGAGTCACATCATAATTTCACTATTTATAAATAATGGAAGAGTTAATCACTTATATTTACACCCAACAAATATTATCAAATCCTAAATTATTTAATCGATCAACTTCAACAAAACACCAAATATGTTTCGCATATAGGAATATGTATTTGTTTGACAAGAAACACTCACAAAAATTACGAAATTTGTGTTACATACAACAAATCATTCCAAAATTGCACTGAGAAATTAGAATCAACATATAAAATGCATATTCCAAAAGGTACTTTGGCAGAGTAACTAGATGTATACATTATTATTATTATTATTATTATTATTATTATTATTATTATTATTATTATTATTATTATTATTATTATTATTATTATTATTATTATTATTATTATTATTATTATTATTATTATTATTTATTCATACAACAAAAGAAAATAATGCATTTGATCTAATACATCAACTAACTTTTGTTAATCCAAAACTGTACTAGAGGTAGTACTAAATTTTGAAACTTTAAATGGCCTAAGCCCTTCCACAAAAAGGGTTGAAAAAGCTTCCATCTCATGCTTATCCAAAGCCAAACCAATCTCAATTCCACCATTGTGATTCTTACTTTCACTAAGAGAAAATGCACCTGATTTATCAGTTGAAGTCATATCAACTTTCTTTGGCTTTCCCAATCCAAAATCAATATCATAAACTTCAAACCTTGGTGATCCAGCAGTAGAATAGAGTTTAAAACTCTCCTTAGAGTTTAACATATTATGCACCCAATTTTCAGCTCCATCTAACACACCATCTAACACTCCATCTTTCACCTTATTTAAACCTTCATTGATCTCTCCTAAAGCACTTAAAAATCCATCTTTTCCCATTAACTTTTTTGTCTCAAGCTTAATCATTTGTACTACAACACAATTACCAAAATACATAGAAGAAATTGAATGTTCCAATCTTGTTCTACAATCCACACTAAATATGAAACTCACTTTTTCATCCTTTGGTTTTTCTGCTTTTGCTAAACATGATATCACATAAGCACATGTAACTGAAAAAGTTGACAGATTTATGATATTCATTTTCATTTCATTTTTTACATGTTCCTTAAGCTTTTCAATATTTGATGGTGACAATTCAAATAAGTTTTTAACTGCATCATTTTTCAAACTACCAGGAAATTCCCAAACCTTGAGACTTTTATTATTTGGTCCATAATGTTTCAGCAAAGCATCGACATATGCTTCACTGATTCCGTTATAATTATCTTCTATCACTGATCTATCAAAACAAGGTGTTATATTTTCAAGGTTAGGATTAGAAGAACATGAAATATAAGACCATGATTTCATAAAAGTGGTTGAAGATTTACCATCAAAAGCAGCATGGTGTGTGGTTATTCCAATGCAAAAACCTTTGTTTGGAAACAAAGTGACTTGAATTGCAATCAAAGAAGCTTTTTCATGTGAAGTATTCAAAAGAGGTATCAAGTGATGTCTCTTTGAAGCTTCACAATGGTTTGAAGAAAGATCTTCAAAACTTTCTTTGGACTCGACAACGGTAAAGGAAACAGAATCGCCGCGAACATAGTTTATAATTGGTTTTGCTGAATCAATAGGCCAAACTATGTGGCCGGAAAGAGGGAGAAAAAGTTGAAGTGTGAGTGAAAGTGAGTATTTGAGATCTGGAAGAAGAGTTTGATAGAAAAAAGAGGGTGAGTTAGTGAGTTCATAGAAGAAGAGACGTTGAACAGGTGGAAATCTTAACCATAGAAGATCAAAGAAAGTTAAAGGAAGTGAGGTTGGTGACTGAGAAGGGTTTGTTGGTTCATGAAATGGTTCAATATTGCCAACTTCAATAACTTTGAATGGTTCTTGTTGTTGTGCCATGGAGAAAGAAAATAAAGAAAGAAAGGTGTATGACATAACAACCAATGTTAAAGCATTAATATATAGAGTTTAATTGCTCAGATCGCAATCATGCAAACGTGTGATGACCCATATACAAATATATTTAATTATTTAAAATCTGTAATATTGACTGATCTTATATAAGGAGGATTATTCGATACAATGAACTTTAATAAGATATCAGTAGCACATAAAATCAATCTAAATTTAAATTCATTTTAAAATGATTAAATTTAAAAAGAAAAACCTAATATAAAATAATCTATACTTACAAGGTAAGACATTATGAGTTGGATTTAATTGAAATGCATCAATAATATAAAATAATATTTTATATTGTCACTTAATTATAGTCGTTGGATGTTAAAAAAAATTTAACTTTTATTTTAATTATTAATAAAATAATATTAAAGAATGATGGTGATGAACTGATCGCGTAAAATTTTTTATATCTATAGGATATAATAAGTAATCTCTTATGAATTTTATAATTTGTTGACCATTATAATAAAAGTTCAATGAAACTTAATCATATGAAAATGCTTAAAAGGTAAAACATTCTGAAATTTATGATTTATTAAAATATGATTTTTTTTTATTCTAGAACGTGGAAAAATTATTGGACCGAGAGACTTTTTTTATGTTGAAGATTTTATTCTATCTTTATTTTTGTATCTCTATATTTTATAAAAAAAATAATATTAATTTTATCCTTTTATATTTTTAAATGATTTATTATTTTATTTTAAAATATTTTTAAAATTTTATTTTGTGTATCAAAAGAATTTTGGTAGTCACTTTTTAAATATTTTTTAAATTTTTTGTGTATGTCAGAAGACTTTGTAAAAAAGTTTCAGTAGTTATTTTTAAAACTTTTAAAAAAAAATTTTTTGTATCGGAATATTTTGCAAAAGAATTTTGCTAGTCATTTTTTATGTATTGGAAGACTTTGCGAAATAGTTTCGGTAGTCTTTTTTTAAAACACTTTTTACATTTTATTTTGTGTACCGAAGACTTTGCAAAAGAGTTTTGGTAGTCAATTTTTGTGTATCAGAAGACTTTTAAAAAAAGCTCCGGTAGTCAAATTTTAAAACTTTTTAAACATTTTTTTGCGTACCAGAAGACTTTGTAAAAAAGTTTTGGTAATTAATTTGTGTGTACAAGAAGACTTTGCAAAATAGTTTTGGTAGTCATTTTTTAAAATATTTTTTAACTTTTATTTTGTATACCGGAAGACTTTGCAAAAGAGTTATGATAGTCCGTTTTTGTGTACCGGAAGACTTTGCAAAAGAGTTATGATAATCCGTTTTTGTGTACTGGAAAACTTTGCAAAAGAGTTTTGGTAGTCAATTTTTAAAACTTTTAAAACTTTTTTTTATGTGTACTAGAAGACTTTGTAAAAGAGTTTCGATAGTCAATTTTTGTGTACCGAAATACTTTGCAAAAGAGTTTCGGTAGTTATTTTTTAAACATTTTTAACTTTTATTTTGTGTACCGAAAAACTTTGCAAAAGATTTCCTGTAGTCAATTTTTATACCAGAAGACTTTATAAAAGAGTTTTGGTAGTCAGTTTTTATAATATTTTTTAACTTCTAATAAATTATTTATGAGGATGTTTTGGTAAAAAAAAATAATGTAGGGGTAGATGAATAAATGGTGGGGTATGAGATACAAATTTTTTTTTTTATGTTTAATCTTATTTTCTATGAAGACTAATTACATATGTCATGTGAATCTACCTATTGGAAAATAGTTTTTTTTCCTGCCAACAAAGAGGGCCAAGGCCCAAAACAAAAAGAAACTAAAATGATCCAATAATTGGATCTAAACAATTAGCTTTATCAACTTCCAGAAGTAACTCCAGCACATTAGGGATTGCGTTTTACGTCCTGAAATCTCTAGCCATAAAGCCCATTTTTGCTAATGCATCAGCGCAATCATTAGCTTCTTTATAGGTGCATGAAATGGTAACTAACTCACGCTCTCTGATTAACTTCTTAATTTTCATAATCAACACATGGTAACTAGGGATGCTACGACTATCACCATGGATAACTTTCACCGCCAATTTGGAACCTATATTCTCTGCCACTCTTCTTAGCCCTAAGCTCTTGGTGAGCTAGAGACCTTCCAACACTCCAGAGCATTCAGCCATGATGACACTACATTTCCCCCAAAAACTTGGAAAAACCACCCAACCAATCCCTTCTATCTCGGATAACACCACCACACCCAGCGCTACTATGATCCTTACTAGACCCATCAGTGTTAAGTTTGACCATGTTAATCGGAGGCGGTTTCCATGCATACTCCCTTCTAATCACCTCATGCCTACTCACAAGAGAACTCATACAAGTTACATCCTCATAATCCTTCTGCTTCTGGAAAATAATATATGCAGTCTCCTCTTCTAAAGTGAGGAGTAACTCTAGGTAGCATCCATCGACTTTGAAATTTGTATTAGTGCCTTCACCTTTTATTCCAGAATCAAATAAGAATCTTTGATAAGTAAAAGTGTTGCATTGGCACGTGAATGTGATCTCTTTTTTCATAACATCAAGAATCAGAGAATTAAAGGGTTGCCTCACTAATTTTCTTCCATCTTCAATCGAGGTCCATCCAATTCCCTTCTTATGTTTCTTCAAAACCTGCAAAAGCTTATTTTCTTTATCAAAATCAAGGTTAGAAGAAATTATAACTGAAAGCTTTTCACCCATATTTAAATAAGCATAATTCAGATTGTTATGAAATTGTTTAAACTCTAAGGGGGGAGGTTGTTCAATGGATGGTGAGGTTAGGGCAGCCGTGATGTCAAGAGCTTCAGCTTCATAAACAACTTCATTTATAACTTCATCTACATGAAAAACATCACCCTGCACGGCAGCGTTAATCTCAACACAAATAGAGCAAATGTTAGTGTTGGTATATGAATCACAAGAGTAAGTATCATCAAAATTTGCTAATGGTGGAAAATCATAACACAATTCAGAATAAGTATCATCAACTAAATCAGAAGGAAACTCTTTTGGATTCATTACTGTTTGGGTAGGTAGTTAGTTTGATTCTTGAGCTTGCTGCATGGTATTCGCTAAAGTGAAAAGCTGTCCAATCTGTGACTGCAAAGCCTGAATACTAGAATCTGCTCGTTGCTGAAACTGGAGATCACTTATAGCCATTTGCTTGACAAAGTCCTCTAGTGAAGGTTCGAAAGGTGTAGAGCATACAATCTGGAATTCCTTCAAATTCTTATTCGGATCCTCACCTGCTAGACCATTAAACATTGACAACAAGTGTATTAAACCAGATTTCAACACGAAAGGTATGGTAACAACATGATATTCAATACATAAAACATTATAATTCATATCATGAGCAGCAAGCTCTCTTAATATTCTTTGTTCAGCCATGTTATCAAAGACTGAGGAAGCACAAAACCAATTCAGCAATTCAACAAATACAGAAATACCAATAATGTCCCTATTGAGAAAAGGAGTGGAAAAATAGAAAAGCGGTTAAAATAAAATCTAAAAATTATAAAAATATGACTAAAAATCAAATTAAATCAGAATAAATCTCTACAAAAAATTTCGGATTTTTAAAAAAACATGAAAATAGAAAATAAATCAAATCAAATAGGAAAATAAGGAATTTGCGATTTTTAGGGTCAAAATCTTTTAGAATTTTATTCTAAAGGAGTATTGTTCGTCGGTTGTTTTTTGATTTTCTGGAAAAAATTATGCGCAAATTGAAACAGTAGCTTCCAACTTACCTGATAGGCTGAAACACTTACCCCTATACTCCAACCCTGAAAAATCAACAAGCAAACACAAAACAAAAAAAAACAAAAAAAAATCTAACAAAAATCTAAACTAAAATTCTAAAATTGGCTAACATCAACAAGAATCCCCGACTTTGTTCTTTACTCAGGATTTTTCTTTGTAATCCTTTGCTTTTGCTTTTTGCGTTCTTGTTTTATTCCTTAACTTTTGCCTGGACGAAGTCTTTGGGATTTGACCTTGAAGTCCAGCTGGATGTCCCAATTTTGCTTAAGTTCCCTTCATAGGTTTTGACTTAGCAGACTTTTTTTTTCTTTTTTTTTTTTAAATTTTTGATTTATGAACAAATCGTGTGACTCTAAGTCATTTTAACTTATTGAAGGGATTGTGACTGCCCCGCTCTTTGACTAGTTGAGGGATAATCATTATAGATTTGACTCCTAGCCTCCTAATGTGTGAGGGATAAGTGAAGTGGATCCTCAAGTGTTCATTCTCTTTTTGAAAGTTTGGGCGCTCGATCAACTTAACTGAAAACTACCCTGTCCCAGGTTAAAATTGAAGGTTTTTTTTGTTTGGAAAAGAAAACTCTTACTTCAAGGCTCAAAGGGGTTAGTGAGGGTTTATCTCCCTTATATCTCTGGTGTTTGGGGATTTAAACAATGTCTTACATCATCAGCAGGGTCTTATTCAAAAGCATACAACAAGAAATCTTGCGTTTTTGATTTGTCATCCTCCCTCCAATTCTATGCCAAGGCGAGAGATTAGGTAGTATTGGCATTTTAAAGCAGAAAAACATTTTAAGGGTGAATATAAATGGATTACTTCAAGACAAACATACTCATTGCATTAATCATTCAAAATAAGCAAGTTCTTACATGAAAAACATGCTTTTACAATCAAAGGAATAACAACAAATGCCAGCAAACAAACAAACATCCTGATGATCTTAGGAATGAGCTCTCCTCCTTATTTCAACAGCTTTGAAAGGACTCTCTTGAGTCTTCATATTCATCAACATAAAGGCATTCCATTTAAAAATGGGCTTCCTCCCTTGAAGGTCATCACCTCATCATCGATCATCTCTTGAACCTTTTCTTGGAAAACCTTGCACTCTTCAATAGGATGCCCCACTGCTCCATCATGAAACTCACAACTGGCATTTGGATTGTACCAAGGAGGACGAGACTTCATGGCTCTAGTATTTCTGGGTGTCATCACTGAGTTTTGAGCAAAATGAGACCATAATTGACTGTAAGTTATGGGTATTCGATCAAACTGGAGAGTCTCTCCTTCTGGACTATTTAGAGGTCTCTGTTGATTTTGGCGCTGATTATGATAATTCGAATTCTGAGCTTGTCGATTCTAACATTGATCTTGAGGAACTAACCTTTGTTGCTGATATGGAAGCTCACAAAGTAGTGGTTGCTGGCATTGAACATACACTACATACTGACATTGGTAATAAGGCACCGAAGTTGGAGCTTGCAGGATCTGAGGAGAATCCAAAATTACACCAAATTAAGCATTTCTTTCCTCTTGGGAATCAGTAACATATTTCTCTTCACTAGCTTGGCTATTCGAGTCATCTTGGATTCTTCCACTTTTGAATGTGCCTTCGATGGTTACTGATTTCCACAATTTTAGAGAATTCTAATGGTAAAATGTTAGGGACCAATTGTTACTATTTTTTATACATTTTTATTGGTCCCTTTTACCAATTTCTTATTAAAATCACACAAGTTTTTATCACAATTTAGTTAACATTCAATTTAAGTTATTTTATTTTGTTTCAAATAGATATTTCACTTTTTCTCTAAGTCTTGTAGAATTTTTGTCAAGAAAAGAATGATTACATAAAGAAATCTCCGGAGCAAACACTTGAAGAAAATTTTTGGTAAAAGCAATGCTGAGGGAACACAAAGCAAGCAATTCTCAAACTGGGCAGTTCGCGCCGCGACCACCCTTCACGCCGCGAGCTGAGTGAAATTCAGCCACATGCAATAAATGACACATGTCATGTCTTGGAAGAAAAACCAATTTTTTGTAGGGTGGCGCCCCATAGCCTATTGAATGCCTTTTTCCTTGCATGTAAAAGATAATCATTCCATCCTAGAGTCTTAGTATCTCTGAGACTTGTAAGAAGATTTGAGGGAGATTTGAAAGTAGATTTTCTTGTTTTTCTTTGGGGGAAGTTTTCATGCAAGAAGAAATTCTTGAGGATTTTTCTGGTATTCAAGGAAAATGATGAGTAACTAATTCCATTCTTGTCAAGATTGAGATATTAGTTATCTTATGTTGTTTATGTAATATTACTATCCTTGCATGTAACAAGCTACATTTGGTATAAGGAATAATATTTTCTCTTTACATTGAAAATTAGAATTGAATCATTATTGAGAAAGATAGTTCAATTCTTAATCTAAAATATTTTTCCAAGTAGAGAATAAATTGTAGAGATAGATTTGTTCACTACTTTTCTATTGTGTTAAACGTTCAAGACTATTATATCAATAGTTAGATGGAGAGATCGTCTAAGGATTTATATAATAATTATCACAATTTTATTTAGACATAAATATTATTGAGAGGACACTTGAATATTATCAATGGAGTTTGAATGCATGCATGTGATATTGAGAACATATAAAGAACAAAGATAATGAAACTCAATCTTGACAAGGTTTCTAAACTTTATTCTAAAACCATTTTTATTGTCTTATTTTTCTTATAAGTAAAAAGAACGATTTATTCACCAACAAACAATTTGAATATCTTTGAACTTACAACAATCGAAATTATAGAACGGCGGTAATAACACCAATCTTTGGATACGATATTAAAATATTTGCCGGAAATATACTTTTCAACAAATTGGCGCCGTTGCCGGGGATTGGTGTCGATATTACATGCATTGCAATAATTCATTGTTCTAAGTTCTCATTTTTTTTCCCACTCTTGTGTTTCACTTGGTTTGTTAGTTTTGTAGATTCTAGTGCATGCGAGAAAAAGCCACCGAGGAGCAATTTCAATTCGATCTCGAAATTGAAAGAACAATCCGAAAGCTTAATAGCAAGACATGAAGGAGAAAGAAACTAGCCAACGAGAGGAACCGAATAAAAGAAGCAACAAATTCTGCACTTACTCAAGTCAAAGAGGAAGTTGCGGAGACCTTTGAAGGAAGTATGGGTGACGACGCTCGTACTGAGATGTCCGCCAATAGTCCAAGGCGGACAACTCAATTTGCTTGAGGCGGAAGGAACACGGAGATGAAGACCGGAATCCTTCAACTCCTTTATGCAAATCCATTCACCAGAATGGAACATGAAGATCCGTATAAGTGAAGAAAACTTATTCAAAAGGATGTTCCCACATTCATTAGTGGGAAAAGCAAAGGAGTGGTACCTTGATCAACCAACAAGAGTGATGACGGATTGGAATTTGTTAGAAGAAAGATTCCTAGAGAGGTATTACCCTCAATCCCGTTTCATGGAAGCCAAAACGGCTATTTCGATATTCACACAAGGAAGCAATGAGTCTCTAAACGAGGCTTGGGAAAGGTTCAAATATATGTTGAGAAAATGCAAAGGTCACGGTTTTGATGATCTCACACAAATTCACATTTTCCTTAATGGACTCCAAACGTCACAGAAAACACTCTTGGATGCTACCGCTGGTGGTTCTCTCATGTCAAAGAATGCGGAGGAAGCAAAAACCATTATTGATCAAATGGCACTCAACGACCGACAAAGCCAACACGACCGTAGTCCTTCACAAAAGAAAGCAGGAGTTCTTGAGTTAAATACCAACGATGCCATACTTGCTCAAAACAAGCTACTTTCCCAACAAGTGGAGCTGCTCACTCAACAAATGTCTAAACTCCCACAACAACTGAAAGAGATTCATGGAACACAAGTTAGACATCAAGTGGCAAGTTGTGAACTTTGTCAAGGAGACCATCCAACCAGGTTTTGTCCCCCGTTTCAAGAGGAAGTAAGCTATGTCAACAATCAAGGTCAAGGTTACCAAAGATATCCTCCACAACACAACAACACTTTTCAAAGGAATAGCCAAGGGTACCAACAATCAAGATTCAACAACCAGAATTTTCAGCAACAGAATCCATATCAAAGTCCAAACACACAAGTCCAACAATCACAAGGCAGAGGTTCCAAGTTAGAAGATACGCTTGCACAATTCATATAAGCTTCCATGGCAAGTCAAAAAAGCAATGAGGCAGCAATCAAAAACTTGGAGACTCAAGTAGGCCAACTTGCAAAACAATTGGCGGAACAACAAGCAAGTCCATCATTCTCCGCCAACATTCAAACTAACCCAAGGGAGCATTGTAAAGCAATTACCACGAGAAGCAGTAAAAAAGTGGCAAGCAAAGGAAATGAGGAAATTACAGTGGAGGATGATACAAATATTACAGCTGGAACCCAAGAGGAGAAATTGTTGGAAGCTCAAAATAATGAGGAGAAAAATCTGTCTTAGGTCGCGCCGCATCAGTCCCTCGCGCCGCGAACTGGGCACGATCAGAATTCTGAAGGTGATGTTCAGAAGGAGTCAAAAATGAAAAACAACAAAGGGGGGGGGGGGGGGGGGGAAAGGCATGAGTCATGTTCCAGTTTAACACCTACCTTATCCACACGCACCATCAAGGAAAGACAATGCTAGGCACTACGCACGGTTTATAGATATACTCAAGCAACTTCAAATTAGTATTCCATTTACCGAAGCGTTAGAACAAATGTCAAAATACACAAAGTTCTTGAAAGATATTCTCACAAAAAAGAAGAGGTATACTGAAGATGAAACAGTTTTACTTGATGCACGATGCATCGCTATAATTCAAAAAAACATCCCAAGGAAGAAATCCGATTCGGGCCGAGTAGTCCTACCGGTAACCATCGGAGACACGTATCTTGGAAATGGTTTGGTTGATCTAGGATCCAGCATCAATCTAATTCCCTTATCTATAGTCAAAAGGTTGGGGAACATTGAGATGAAGTCTACAAGAATGACTCTCCAACTAGCTGACAAGTCCACCACTTCACCATACGGAGTTGTTCAAGATATGCTAGTCAAGGTAGACAAGTTCTTCTTTCCGGTGGATTTTGTGGTAGTAGATATGGATGAGGATCACGATGTTCCTTTAATTATTGGAAGACCATTCATGAAGACATCCCGAATGATGATTGACATTGATGATGGTCTCATGAAAGTAAGAGTGCAAGATGAAGAGGTAACTTTCAACCTTTTCGAAGCCATGAAGCATCCTAAAGACAGGCACGATTCCTTCCGAATCGATGTAACCAAGGAGGAAATCATTGAAGTTTTAAATCAAGTCCATCTTTCTAGTTCCTTAGAAAGATCCCTTATAGGAGCTTACAACATCTCAACCGAAAAGGAAGAAAAAGAAATTGAGGCAATTTTGGGTGATTTAGAGTCTTGTGGAGAGATTACCTCTCATGAAGAAAAAATTGAGGAGTTGGATGAAAAGAAGAAAGTGGAAGAGACAAAGCTGGAATTGAAAATGCTACCTCCACATTTGAAGTATGTATTCCTTGGCGATAATTTCACCAAACAGGTGATAATTAGTAATGCTTTATCCATCCAAGAGGAGCAGAAATTGACACAAGTGCTGAAAAAGAATGAAGGCGCAATCGGATGTGTGTTATCAAATTTAAAAGGTATTAGTCCAGCCTATTGCATGCACAAGATCATGATGGAAGACAACTATAAACCCGTTGCTCAACCCCAAAGACGCTTAAATCCATCTATGAAGGAGGTGGTGAGAAAAGAAGTCGTTAAACTATTGGAGGCGGGAATGATCTATCCTATATCCGATAGTGAATGGGTGAGTCCGGTACAAGTAGTTCCAAAGAAGGGTGGTATGACAGTTATTAGAAATGAAAAAAATGAGTTAATTCCAACTAGGACGGTAACCGGATGGCGGATGTGCATTGACTATAGAAGATTAAATCAAGCCACAAGAAAAGACCACTTCCCACTACCTTTCATGGACCAAATGTTAGAGAGGTTAGCCGGCAAGAATTTCTACTGTTTTTTAGATGGTTATTTGGGCTACAACCAGATTTTGGTCAACCCGGAAGACCATGAAAAAACAGCCTTCACATGTCCTTTCGGCATTTTTGCTTACCGGAGAATGCCTTTTGGATTGTGTAACGCACCGACAACATTCCAAAGGTGTATGCAAGCCATATTTTCAGATTTAATTGAAGAATGCATTGAAGTGTTTATGGATGATTTTTCCGTCTATGGTGCATCCTTTGATTTATGCTTAAAGAATCTTGATGTGGTATTAGAGAGGTGTGTAGAAACAAATTTGATGCTGAATTGGGAGAAGTGTAACTTCATGGTGACCGAAGGTGTTGTTCTTGGACACAAAATTTCCTCCAAAGGGCTGGAAGTTGATCGAGCAAAGGTGGAAGTTATTGAAAAACTACCACCTCCAATAAATATCAAAGGAATAAGAAGCTTTCTTGGACATGCTGGATTTTACCGAAGATTCAACAAAGATTTCTCTAAAATTGCAAAGCCCTTGAGTAATTTGCTCAAAAAAGGTACGCAATTTCTTTTCGATGAGTCATGTTTGAAAGCATTTCACGAGTTGAAAGAAAAGCTGGTAACCGCACTCATAATTGTTGCACCTAATTGGAAACTTGATTTTGAACTTATGTGTGATGCAAGCGATTATGCGGTTGGTGCAGTTTTAGGTCAAAGAAAAGCAAAAAAATTTCATGCCATACATTATGCTAGTAAAGTTTTAAACGAAGCACAAGTTAATTATGCAACAACTGAGAAAGAGTTACTAGCCATAGTGTATGCCTTAGAAAAATTCAGAGCTTATTTGATCGGATCTAAAGTTGTAATTTACACAGACCATTCGGCAATCAAGTATTTTCTAACCAAGCCGGATTCCAAATAAAGGTTGATTCGTTGGATTTTACTACTACAAGAATTTGATTTGGAAATCCGGGATAAAAAAGGTTCCGAAAACTTGGTAGCCAATCATTTGTCTCGATTGGTAAATATGGAAATTACAAGTAAAGAAGAAGAAGTGCGGGAAGAATTTCCGGATAAAAAACTTTATGCGATTCAAGTGAGGCCGTGGTTTGTCGATTTTGCTAACTATAAGGCAACCGGTTTGATATCGGAGGACCTCACTTCGAATCAAAGAAAGAAATTCTTGGCCGACACAAAGTATTATGTTTGGGATGATCCATACTTATTTAAAGTAGGTGTGGATAACATCCTAAGAAGGTGTGTGACTCTTGAGGAAGCAAAAAATATCCTTTGGCATTGTCACAATTCTCCGTATGGGGGTCACTATAGCGGTTTAAGAACCGCCACTAAAGTCCTCCAATCGGGATTCTATTGGCCATCCATGTTCAAAGATGCATATGAACATGCCAAGAATTGTGACAAATGCCAAAGAAGCGGAGGAATGAGCAAACGAGATGAAATGCCCCTAACCAACATGTTGGAAGTAGAAGTTTTTGATTGTTGGGGCATTGATTTCGTCGGCCCATTCCCCAGTCTTTCTCTAATGAATATATCTTGGTAGCCGTCAACTATGTGTCAAAGTGGGTGGAAGCAATTGCCTCACCTAAAGCCGACTCCAAAACAGTGATAAAATTTTTAAAGAAAAATATATTCTCACGTTTTGGTGTGCCTAGGGTACTAGTGAGCGACGGGGGATCACATTTTTGCAATACACCCTTGGAAAATGTTTTAGAATATTATGGTGTAAAGCATAAGGTGACCACCCCATACCATCCACAAACAAATGGTCAGGCAGAGGTATCAAATAGAGAAGTTAAAAGGATTCTTGAAAAAACAGTCTCAAATTCTAGAAAAGATTGGTCCTTGAAGTTAGAAGAAGCTTTGTGGGCATATCACAATACCTACAAAGCTCCCATTGGACTGACACCTTTTCATATGATCTATGAAAAGACTTGCCACCTCCCGGTAGAAATGGAACATAGAGCCCTATGGGCTCTCAAACTTTTAAACTTTGACTCCATTCAAGCTGGTGAGAAAAGAAAAGAGCAACTTCATGAGTTGGAAGAGTTGCGAAACAATGCTTATCACTCGAACAAAATGTACAAGGAAAAAGTGAAAGCATATCATGACGGAAAGGTTCGTCACAAAGTATTTAGAGTCGGACAATTGGTGCTCCTGTTTAACTCAAGGCTTAAGTTATTCCCGGGTAAGCTGAAATCTAAGTGGTCTGGACCACTTGTGGTAAAAGAAGTGAAAGAGTACGGAGCTATTGTGATCGAAGATCCCAAGTCCCAAGAAAGTTGGACTATAAATGGGCAACGATTAAAAGTCTACCACGGTGGAGAAATAAATCGAGAGGTTTATGTCATTTCACTCACCGAACCATGAAGAAATCACTTGATTGTCGAGCTTGAACGACGTTAAATAAAGCGCTCATTGGGAGGCAACCCAACCTCTATAAGTTTCTTTCATTTTTATGATTAAACAGTACTGTAGCAAGTTGCAGGATACAAGGGATAACATCCCACTCACTTTTGCAAAAAATTTCAAAGTCCTGATCAGTTCGCACCGCGAAGGATGCTTGCGCCGCGAACTGAGAAAAAGTGTACATTCTGTTTTTGACTGTTCGCGCCGCGAACATAGTTTGCGCCGCGACCTGAAGCGAAAAAGAGAAAAACCCCCAATTTATTTACTTTGCTATGTTTTTCTGTTAAAACCTTTCCTTCATCTCTTTTACTCACACTCACACACCAACCACACTCCTCCTCAAAACCCCAAGGTTTCCATCACCACTCAAACCCCATATCTCACCTTGTGCTAAGCGTCTCTACTACTTCACTCTCAAGCAAGGTATGCACATTGTTTCTCCAATTTCTTCCTCTTTTGCTCTCTCAATTTAGGGTAAGTGAAAAATTCAAAATTTTATGAAATTACCTAAATGCATGTTGAAGAATTGGTTAGGATAGGTTAGATTTAGATTTGGAACATTGATAATGCTGAAATCCACCATGGATGCAACCCTTGTGGATACAGATTTTTCTGGGTTGCACACAGGTCGCGCTGCAACCGGGGGCTTCGCACCGCGAACCCTTCAAAGTCTTCATCCCTAATTTTTCAAATTGCTTGACTGATTTAGAAGAATACATGTGTTGTTGTTTTTTGTTGTGATGCAAATGTCAAAACGCACTAAAACCACAACCCCTAACACCTCAAGGACACGACCAACCTTTCTTGGTCCGGAACAAGAAGCAAGATTCGAGGTGCTTCTCAAAAAGAACATTCAGAATGAAAGGATCATCCGACTATCAAGGGAAGGTAGTTATAGGGAGGTTGTGGCCAATCTTGAAGCAAGGAAATGGCAGAAATTTTTTGAGCCCGTCACGGAACTCAACTATGACATTGTGCAAGAATTCTACGCCAATGCACTTCATACAGAAGTCGGGACAACATATGCCTATAAGACAATGGTGAGAGGTAAGACTGTCCTTTTTAATAAGCAAGCACTCAATAAGTTCTTTGGTAATCCTCTCACCTTGACGGGGGACAGGCGGTGTGAATTCCAAATCAAGGTATTGGCAAATGATTGGGATATTCCGAGAGTTAGTAACTATCTATGTCTATAGGGAAAGACATACGAGATAAACAACCAAGGATTGCCCAAGTGTTGGAAGAGGGAGAATCTGAAATTACAGGCATAAATCTATTTAGTCATTCTGCTGAATAACATTCGCCCTCGAAGCCACACCACCACCATCCCACTTGATGTAGGTTGTTCGCTGTATTATATCATGCTGGGGAAAACCGTGGATTTATCATTCATTGTTGCAGAGGAGTTACGAAAGATAGCACTAAGCGGGGCGCCATATGGAGGAAAAATGGGCCTACTCATGTACCCCAGTTTAATCATGGGATTATGCTTAAATGCAAAAGTGTAAATTCCGGGAGAGGTACATTCCTCCATCACTTCGATCATGGACGATGCATATCTGAATAGGTTCTGTCAAAACCGAATGGAGAGGAATGCAAATGTAGAAGCTGTTGCTCCCAGACCCAACCGTGCACCAGTGTTTGATCAAATGGCATTTGCCAATTACTGCTGTGATAACTTTGAGGCCTCTAGGAGGCCTCAATCATTTTTATTTGATTGTATGCAACAACAGTTCCGGAACACGTTCCTTACACCGGAGGCCCGCATATTCCCATCTCAGGCGGAATACTTTGCTTATGCTAATTGGCCTGAGGGCATGCCATCTTTTATGGGGGGGGGGGGGGGGGGCAGGAAGTAGTAGCCACGCTCCAGGCACAGACCAAGATGCTCAAATGGAAGACGTTTTAGGACCCATGGGCGGTGGTGAAGCTGATGAAGAAGAGTGAAGATCTTGTTGGTAGTATTTGTAAAAAAATTTATGTTATCGTAGTTTTGTTATTTTAATTTCGTTTTTTTTTTCATTATGTACATTGGTGGATCTAGTTTCACCATTAACCTCTATGTTGGATGCACTTCTATTTTGTAATTTTTAAATGGTGTGTTGTTCAAAACCTTTTTGGTACACCCCACTTTTTAAACTTTCTGTTTAATTGTCTCTGTGCTTGAGTAAGTTGAAGGAACCAAGATGATTACGGTGAACAAGTCAAGATAATTTGAGTGGCGATGATAAGAATCAATTGTCGACACTTCAAGGTACACTTTTTTTATTTTAGACTTTATATGAATAATTTAATGATGTGCGACAAATTTGTTATCATAAAATTCCTTGAGTTACATGTTTACTTTGAATCAAATTAGGACCTAACCAATTGTGAGGTAACCTTTCATTATACACTAAAATGCGGGAGACCGACAATTTCTTTTCAACTCATTCTTATCATGCTAAATCATGCATTAATCTTTTTTTTTTAGAAAACTTTTTTGAAAAGGATAGAGGCAATCTTTGTTATTTAGAAAAAACACTCGGCCAAAGAAATTAAAAACCTTGTGAGGAATGATCCGTAGTAAATCCCCCCTTTTGAGCCTATATTAGGATCTATCCGAAGTATAAATTTAAATACCATTGAAAATATGGTAAATAATTGGATCCTAAATTCTTTTGTTTCAAGTGAACCTAAACCAAAGTTGGTCGCATGTTGATTTTTGCCTATGTCTAAGTAGAGAGTATGATTGCATCAACTATGGTTAAAATGCTAAAGTTGGGGAGAAAACATAATACATCACCTTGAAAAAAATTAGAGCTAACAAAAAGAAAAATGAAAAGAAAAGCTCATGGTGGTGTGCTATAAAAAAAAATGAAAATAAAGATTGTTGAATAAAATAAAATGCTCTCTTAGAATAGGTAATCTTTAATTGAGTCTTGTGATCATGTCCTTTCTCTATAACCCGAGTTACATTACAACCCTCAAAAGACCTCTTGATTCTCAAAATTTTCATGATTTAGTGTATGTTGTGATAAAAGCATGATTCGATTTGATGTTGATTTAATTGTTCGGATGAGTGTAAGAAAACCCTTATGATTATTCATCATCACTATGATGTGTATGTAGTTTTGATTCAATTTTTGACATGTACCACTTGGAATTTCTTGGTATATTTTTTGTAACCAACCATTATTTTTACTCATATTTTGTCTAATATCAAAAGTAAGTGTATCATAAGAGTATCGTATACTTTTGAACCATTCGAGTGTCATCTTCTAACACTTGTTTCATTCCTTACATTCGTAAATTGGTTTGCTTTAACAAATGACTTTTGTTTAGGGACAAACAAAATGATAAGTTGGGGAGAGTTGTTAGGGACCAATTGTTACTAATTTTTATACATTTTTATTGGTCCCTTTTACCAATTTCTTATTAAAATTACACAAGTTTTTATCACAATTTAGTAAACATTCAATTTAAGTTATTTTATTTTGTTTCAAATAGATATTTCACTTTTTCTCTAAGTCTTGTAGAATTTTTGTCAAGAAAAGAATGATGACATAAAGAAATCTCTGGAGCAAACACTTGAAGAAAAAGTTTGGTAAAAGCAATGCTGAGGGAACACAAAGCAAGCAATTCTCAAACTGGGCAGTTCGCGTCGCGACCACCCTTTGCGCTGCAAGCTGAGTGAAATTCAGCCACATGCAATAAATGACACATGTCATGTCTTGGAAGAAAAACCAACTTTTTGTAGGGTGGCGCCCCATAGCCTATTTAATGCCTTTTTCCTTGCATGTAAAAGATAATCATTCCATCCTAGAGTCTTAGTATCTCTTAGACTTGTAAGAAGATTTGAGGGAGATTTGAAAGTGGATTTTCTTGTTTTTCTTTGGGGGAAGTTTTCATGCAAGAAGAAATTCTTGAGGATTTTTCTGGTATTCAAGGAAGATGATGAGTAACTAATTCCATTCTTGTCAAGATTGAGGTATTAGTTATCTTATGTTGTTTATGTAATATTACTATCCTTGCATGTAACAAGCTACATTTGGTATAAGGAATAATATTTTCTCTTTACATTGAAAATTAGAATTGAATCATTGTTGAGAAAGATAGTTCAATTCTTGATCTAAAATATTTTTCCAAGTAGAGAATACATTGTAGAGATAGATTTGTTCACTACTTTTCTATTGTGTTAAACGTTCAAGATTATTATATCAATAGTTAGATGGAGAGATCGTCTAAGGATTTATATAATAATTATCACAATTTTATTTAGACATAAATATTATTGAGAGGACACTTGAATATTATCAATGGAGTTTGAATGCATGCATGTGATATTGAGAACATATAAAGAACAAAGATAATGAAACTCAATCTTGACAAGGTTTCTAAAATTTATTCTAAAACCATTTTTATTGTCTTATTTTTCTTATAAGTAAAAAGAACGATTTATTTACCAACAAACAATTTGAGTATCTTTGAACTTACAACAATCGAAATTATAGAACGGTGGTAATAAGACCAATCTCTATGGATACGATATTAAAAATATTTGGCGGAAATATACTTTTCAACATACAACGCCTACCATCCTGACATAGTAAGAATCTGGCAGTGTTCTTTGAAACATCTTGACCAACTCTTTCTCTTGGAGTGGTGGATGAACTTGGGCTGCCAACTCTTTCCACCACTGTGCGTACTCCTTGAAGGATTTGTTGTCCTTCTGACTCATGCTCATCAATTGATCGTTGTCTGGAGTCATGTTTATATTCTAATTATATTGCTTCACAAAAGCATCATCTAGGTCTTCCTAAGACTGAATGTGGTTTCTTTCTAGTTTCATATACTACATCAAGGATGCCCCACATAAACTTTCTTAAAAGCAGTGAATCATCAGCTTGTCATTGTCAATATAAGCAGCCATTTTTTTGACAAAACATCGTCAAATGGTATCTTGGACAACTAACACCCTTGTATATCTCAAAGATAGGAATTTTGAACTTCGAGGGAATAACCACGCCCGGAACCAGACACAGATCATGAGCTTTAAGTCCAGATACATTGAGTCATTTTATCATCTTCAATTGTTCCTTGAGATCACGAACTCCTTTCTCGATTTCCATAACTCTAGGGTCATTCACCTTTGTTACAGAGTGGATATTCTGAAGATTTGGCACACACATCGGAAATTGGGAATCTCTCTTATCAACTTGAACAACCAGGTTATCTTGCACAGGCTGAGAATAAGTAGGAACATCCACTTGTGGAGTATTGCCGTTAGAAGGAAAGTCATACATCGAGTTAGTCATCACTCTGAAGCCCAACATAGGGTCCACATTCATTGTCCTCTCCATTATCCTTCAGTAACTACTTTAAGCTCGGTGCAAATACTAGGAAATCAGCTGAATGACACAAGGACAGAAGGCCGAATGAGTTTTGTTTATGAAAAGATGTATACAAATGATACATGCTACATGATGTATGTTGTGCAAAATGAAAATGCATTTCAAGGAACTCAAAAGTTATTTTTACAAACTCCATAAAGTGGATGACACATTTTGATAACTGAAAATCCCATTAAAAATTTGAAGGATTACAAAATAAAGTACAACTTCCAAAATCCATGGTAAAACCTATGATGTTTGAAAAATAACTCTACGTTCCTTGAATATGTCATAAATATGGTGCATGAATGCATGGATGGATGCACAAACATAGGTATACACATATTCACATATATACATGTAAACAAATAGGGGCCTAGGTTTGAATATCACGAGCATGGAGCCATGGTCTACCCATCCCAAATTGTGTGGACTAAGGGTTTATTTGTACCTGCAGAGCAAGTGTTATAAAAGGTTTCCAAAGTCATTAGTTCATCTTTCGGATATTATCAACTTCCCAATTACCCGGTGGTTAATAATATTCTCAAGAGAACCTATTTTGAATGTAGTATCGTATATCAACTATTTTGGGACTACTCCCTCATAGTCATCGCATTATGTCCTAAGAAGGTCAAGTTAGATTAAGGGTAACTAAAGGTCCTCAGTGTCACGGGCTCCTAGGTCGAAAGCAGTAATTCTTTCACGAATACTCGTTCAACAATACGACTCCCAAGAGGGCCTCAACTGAGTGGTGATTTCTCAAGTCAGCTTGGTCAGGAATCAACTTCCTATAAGCCTCCTCGAATGTATCACCTTCCTATCATAAATGCACTCAAGTCCGGGTATAGGATTTGTCTCATCATATAAATGTAACAACCCAAACAGATACAGACATAGAAATATACATATATACATGTATACAAATAACACAAATCAAACAAGTTAGGGGTAACCCTCGAAAGAATAATTCCCCAGTGAAGTTGCCATTTCTGTCGCGGTGAGAATTGGATATCAAGCTATTGATTAACTTGAATCATAAATCATTATTCACCATTAATCTTTAATTTATCCGAGAGAAGGGAAAAAGAGCGAATAACCCAAAATATGCAATGCAAAAACAAAGCAAAAGAGAATCTAAGGTTCGGGGGTTGGTTATACATAGGGAAGGTGTTAGCATCCTAAGTATCTGTAGTACTCTACAGGAACCTCTTGTTTTATTGTGTTATTTTTTCTTTTTTTGCTAAAGGGTAAAAAAGTAAATGGAGACCTAAGGTGTTATTTCTAAGTATGTTCGCCAAGACATCACATTTCGTACCTACGTATCTTGACTGTAATGGAATTAGAGCATTCGTAGTTCCCCTTAATAAGGGTGAGGAACTCTTGACTATGGCAAGGTTCTAGGGGGAGAGGTAAGTGTCTATGGCAGAACACCTACATAGAGTTAAGAAACTCTAAACCTAAGGTTATGTTGAAAGGGAGATACGTGTTTTTATTAAGGTTTTTGAAACAGATTAGAAATATGATTAAAGTATTTTTGTATTTTTGAGAAAAGAAAGATATTTTAGTTTTGAGAAAAGAAATACTCGATAAAAGATCGAGGTTTGAATTTGCGTGATGGCGATTGCAAAAGGCAACCGACTTACGTGGGAAGTAACCACTTGATGTTGAATAAAGGGTTTGAGAAAAATTCGGTCGATTCCTAGTCCCTAAGGGTTCTCCTAGTAAACGAAACCACAACCAAAGAAAAGGTGCAAGTGTGTACACGAGGTTGATGGTGATGTTAAAAAGCAGTCGACTTACAAGTTAGGGTATGACTTGATATATGAATCAAGAATGTTTTGGGTTTGGTTGATGGCGATCGTAGAAACAATCAACTTACAAAGGTGTTTTGGAAAAGGGCTTGATATTAAATCGATAATTAGTATGAAAATGGTTTGAGCGCGTATGTGAGAGATGGATAAAATATTAAAATACAATCAAGATGAAAGCGATAAAATTATTACACTTAATGGAAACGGGGTACATTTTGTCGGATGGGGATGAAATGAAAAGATTATAAGTAAACCCAATTAAAGAAATAAGCACAAGCACGAAAATAAAATGAACTCGTTGGTTTTGACTTGAGAAAAAGTGTCTCGGCGTTGGATCGAGTATTTATTATTTTGTTCTTTTTATATAAAAAAATTGATTTTATGTTTTTTTGTTGTATTTTATCTATTATTCAATTAATTACTTTTTTTAGCTAATGGAAAATAAAAGCAATAATGATAATTAAACAATCACAAACAAAATAAATAAATAATAAAATTAGACAACCCACATAAATCTATATAAACAAAGTAAAAGAAAATCAATCACAAATATTAAGATACAATGTTTGTTATATTTTTTTAAAATTTTGTCATTTTTTTAATTTAAAAAAGTTTTGTTTTGATAAAAAGAGAAAAAAGATTTCTAAACACCTAACATATTAATAAAAAGATTTCTAAAAACTAAAACAAACAAAACCAATAAAAAGTTTTTAGGAACATAAAACGAAAGGGATAAGAGAAAGTTACCATAAACAAAGGCTGAGCGGTGCCGAAGGTGTTCATGATTGCAAATGTTTTAGTTTGTTATGTAGAGACTTTCATGGTGTTTTACAGATTTGTTATGAGTTTGACTTTGTTGTTGTTATTCATGGGCTTGTGTGAAGATGAAATATGACATCTCTTTTATTTATTTATTTTCTTTTAACGAGAGAGAGAGAGAGAGAGAGAGAGAGAGAGAGAGAGAGAGAGAGAGAGAGAGAGAGAGAGAGAGAGAGAGCAATGAAGGGGGCAGAGGTTTTTTTGTTGTCTCTTTTTTTGTGTGTACCCTTTATTTTTTCTAAAATGCATATATATAAGACTAGAAAATAGACAAGAATGATAATAACAATTAACACAATGTTTTTTGTTTTATTTTTTTATAATAAGACAAGAATAAAAGGAATTAAAAACCATATTTTTGTGTTTTTTTATGTTAAGAAAAGAATAAAAAGAATTAAAAATCATGTTTTTTTGTGTTTTTTATAATAATACAAGAATAAAAAGAATTAAAAATCATGTTTTTGTTGTTTTTTTTAAAAGGAAAATATTAATAAAAAATTAAAAATAAAATTAATTAATAAAAATAAAAATAAAAATTAAATATATAATTAAATCTAAATAAATTAAATAATTATTTAAATTAAAATAATTTAAAAACAAAATAAAAAGTTAGGCAGAAAAGTACTCGAAAAAATAAAATGAACACACCAAAATAATCAGCGCGAAATAAACATATTGGAAAAATACAGCGCTTGGTCAGATTTTTAAATAAATTTAGACCGGTTTATCTGTAAATCCAACAAATTTATTTTGACTACAATTTTCGAACACTATGCAAGATGAAGTGCATGCTATACTATGCAGATGATGCAAAATAGAATCTTAGGATCGAAAATTATAATATGACAGATATATATCTTTCACCATCAAACTGTGGAGGTATGTTCATAGGAAGGCTTCTATTAGGAGAAGTGTTTGAAGTCATCATTCTTTCTTTTGATAAGATTAGTCTTATAATAGAAGTTAAACTGTGATGTCACTTATTCACAAAGTGACATCAAACACAAATAGGGGATGGTGAATTGTGATGGGTCATCATAAGGGGAAAATATTTATATTAGGTCAAACAACTCACCTAAAATTCAAAGACTCGCCCAAACAAGTGAGAGAGACACCACATATTCATTCAAAACCTTAAGGTGATAGGTGTATGGGTCATCTTACTTATAAATTGTTCGACCTCCACTTTTCTAGGCAATGTGGGACATAGAACTCACACTTGTTTCTCGACACAATTCACATTTGTTTCTCAACAATCTCCTCCTCAACTCACACTTGGTATTTGAAAACTTTTTCACAAAAGCTTAATTTTAAGATTGGGCAATCTAAAAAATAAGATTAAGTAGAGAATTTCACGCGAAATATAAATTGCTGAAATATTAAAGAGAAGAGATAAAGAGATATCTTTTCAGAATTCATACTAGTTTAGACTTAAACAAAAGGGCCTAATTCACTCCCCAAAAGTTTCTCCTTGAGATTTCTATTAACAACTTTAAGCTTTTACACCATGTTCAACCCATAACCTCCTTACACCAAGATTTTTCACACGTTTAGCTTGCAACCTCTATATCACTTAAAATGTTACAAGAGAACTAAGTTCTTAAATTACAATTAGAGCATAATATAATTGGAACAACAAAGGGGGGGGGGATGAATTGTGTTATTTGATATTTAAAATCTTTTTTACAAAAGATTAATTTTAAGACTAGTCAATTTAAAAAATAAGATTAAGTAGAAAATTCCACTCAAAAAATAAATTGCTAAAATATTAAAGAGAAAAGATAAAGAGATAACTTGTAAGGATTCAAACTATTTTAGCCTTAAACAAAATGGCCTAATCAACTCCCAAAGAGTTGCTCCTTGAGATTTCCATTAACAACTTCAAGCTTTTACACCAGGTTCAATCCATAGCCTCCTTACACTAAGATTTTTCACATTTTTAGCTTGCAACCTCTATATTACTTCAAATGTTATAAGAGAGCTATGAGATATTAGATCGAACTCTAGTATGGTCAAAGTCTGTTCGCGAGTAATACGTGTTGTAGTCGAAGTTTGTTCTAACATGCATTAGTCAATATTGCTAGGTTTGTTAGCATGTTGAATTTGGTCTTGCTTGTAAGACCAATTGTTTAAGTTAGCTTGTACCCTAAGTTAGCTTGTAATGGATAATTGTTTAAAAGCCCATTAGATTAGTGTGTTAATAATTTTCTTATAAATAACATGTTAGTCTCTCATCTTGGCATAAGGAAAAATAGGAAGATAAAATCCTAATTCAAGTGAGAGAGGTTATTTTGTTATTCTTGTATACTTGTAATTTTGTTCTAAGAGGAAGGAAAGAATAGCAGTTTATAATCAATCCTTGTTGTTTCTTGTTGTTTTATCTTGTTTTCTTTGTTAACCCTAACCCTTGTGTGTTTCTTGATCATAAAGAAACCGATTATATTTTGTTTCAAGACATCCTATTCACAACAAATTGGTGCGATGAGCGTGGAGAAGATGCCTTCAACAAAGTATGAGATTAAAAAGTTCACCAGAGTGAACGACTTCGGCCTGTGGCGCTTGAAGATGAAAGCCCTACTGGTCTAACAGGGTTGTTTGGAAGCGTTGAAGGGAGAGGCAGCCATGGACGTTGCGTTAACGGAAAAAGAAAAGACGACCATGATTGAGAAAGCCCACGGTGTAATATTGTTGAGCCTTGGTGATAAGGTTCTTCGACAGGTATCAAAGGAGACTACAACATCGGGGTTATGGGTAAGACTTGAAATTTTATACATAACCAAACCTCTGGTGAATCGACTCTACTTGAAGCAAGCTTTGTATCCATTTGAGATGAGTAAAGATAAAGTGTTGGCTGAGCAGTTGGATATGTTTAACAAGCTGATTCTTGATCTTGAAAATATTAATGAGAAGATCGATGATGAAGATCAAACACTGTTGTTGTTGTGTGCTTTTCCCATAACACATGATCACCTCAAAGAAACTCTCTGGTATGGAAGAGAGTCCCTGAGTTTTGAAGAAGTTCAATCAGCCTTGTATTCTAAGGACTTGAACGAACAAAATGAGCATAAACCTCCGACGGTGGGTGAAGGTTTGGCCGCTAAGGCAAAATTCTTGCGAAAGGATGGTAAGCTCGACAAGAAGAAAGGTAAAAGTCAGCAGAAGTCTTATAGTGGCGAAACATCTGGTATTCGATGTTATCACTGTAAGAAGGAGGGTCACACAAGAAAGGTATGCCCTAAACGCCTGAAAGATCATGGACGTAAGGATAATAGCAACGTAGCCATTGTTCAAGATGTCTTCGGCTCATCTGATGTTCTTGTGGTTTCAAGTGGCGATCAAGAAAAGAGTGGATTATGGATTTAGATTGCACTTGGCACATGACTCCAAATAGAGAATTGTTCAAGGAGCTATGTGTTCAAGATGGTGGACCGGTGTTGCTGGGAAACAATAGATCTTGCAAAATTGCAGGTATTGGATATGTGAGATTCAAGCTCCATGATGAGTCAATAAGGTTATTGACTAAAGTCGGGTATGTACCTGATTTGAAGAGAAACTTGATTTCTCTTGGTGAATTCGACAGGAAGAGATATGTTTTTCAAGGAGAGAAAAGTATCCTAAGATTCATGAAGGGGTCGAAGGAAGTCTTGAGAGGCGTGAAGAAATAAGGCTTGTATACCCTTGAGTCTGAGGTGGTAAGTGGTTCGACAAATGTTGCATCCACAAAACATGTGTCAAAGATAGAATTATGGCACATGAGATTGGGCCATGTCAGTGAAAGAGGTCTGGTCGAATTGGGGAAGCAGAACCTACTAGGAGGTGACAAAGTCAAAAAATTGGAGTTTTGTGTATCTTGTGTATTTGGTAAATCCTGTAGGGTGAAGTTTAACAAAGGCAAGCAAAGAACACATGGATCTCTGGATTATATTCATGCTGATCTTTGGGGGCCTGCAAGGAATCCTTCGCACTCAGGTGCAAGGTATTTTCTATCCATTGTTGATGACTATTCCAGAAAGCTATGGGTATTCATCCAGAAGACGAAGGATGAAACTTTTGAGAATTTCAAAAGTTGGAAGGTTCTGGTTGAAACTCAAACTAGAATAAAGGTTAAGAGGTTGAGAATCGACAATGGCCTTGAGTTCTGCAACAAAGCGTTCGACAGTTACTGTGTTGATTCTGGGATTGCAAGGCATAAGACTGTAGCATGTAATCCTCAATAAAATGGTTTATCTGAGAGATTCAATCGAACAATCCTTGAAAGGGTTAGATGCATGTTGGCTAGTGCTAGATTGAAGAAGGTATTTTTGGTAGAGGTTGTTTCGACAACAGCCTATCTAATAAATAGATGTCCTTCGACTGCCTTGGGAATGAAGACACCTGAAAAAGTTTGGTCGGGACATCCACCTAGTCTCGACAGACTGAGAGTATTTGGTTGTGTGGCCTATACTCATATTAGGCAAGACAAGGCCGAACCTAGAGCTCTGAAATGCATGTGCATGGGATACCTTGAAGGAGTCAAAGCTTATAGGTTATGGTGCCTAGAGCCAGGTCACAGGAGGTGTATCACCAGTCGAGATGTAGTTTTTAATGAAGCAGAGATGGCTTTCAAGAAAATTGATGATGCTGGCGAAGAGCTAAAACAGGGAGAGATTCATGTCGAGGTGGAGCTTGTTGATACTGAATTGCGTATCCCATATGAAGTCGAAGAAGATGCAGAAGATGTTGTCGAAGATGAGGAGACTGATAATTACTACCTGCTAGCAAGAGACAGGTCAAGGAGAGTCATCAAGCCACCCCAGAGACTTGGGTATGCAGATCTTATAGCTTATGCCTTAATCTCTGCAAGTGAGGTTTTAGACGAAGAACCTAGAGACTATAAGGAAGTTATGAGGATTCAAAAGAAGACTGAATGGATGAAGGCCATGGATGATGAGATGAAATCTCTTCATGATAATAAAACCTGGGAACTGATCAAGAAACCTGCTGGAGCCAGTTTAGTCAGTTGTAAATGGATTTTCAAAGTTAAGGAAGGGATTGAAGGAGTGGCGTCGAAAAGATACAAGGCAAGATTGGTCGCTAGGGGGTTCACTTAAAAAGAAGGTGTCTACTTTAATGATGTGTTCTCTCTTGTTGTGAAGCATAGATCCATTTGAATGTTGCTTACCACGATGGTCCAATTCGACCTTGAATTGGAACAGGTGGATATAAAGACTGCGTTCTTGTACAGTGATCTAGATGAAACAATCCTTATGGGGCAACCTGAAGGGTATTTTGAAAAAGGGAAGGAAGATTATGTTTGCAAGCTGAATAGATCTTTATATGGTCTGAAATAATCTCCTCGATAGTGGAATAAAAGATTCAAAAAGTTCATGGCACGCATAAGTTTCATTAGAACTCAGTTCGACCACTGTGTTTACTTCATATTTCGACCTAGTAATTCATTTGTTATTTTGTTGCTTTATGTGGATGATATTCTAATAGCAAGCAACAATGTTGAAGATATAATGAGGGTGAAGGTTGAACTCAATAAGGAGTTTGGCATGAAGGATCTGGGAGATGCGCCCAGGATTCTTGGGATTGACTTCTGAAGAGATAGAAAGCATTCGAAATTATGCTTATATCAAAAGGCATACCTACAGAAGATTCTTGAAAAGTTTGGTATGTCGAATTCAAAGCCTATCGTGACTCTGACAAACCCCCAACTTAAGTTGAGTATAGATTAGTGTCCCAGTACTGATGTCGAAAGAGCTTATAAGAATAGCATTCCTTATGCTAATATAGTGGGTTATTTGAAGAATGATATAGTCTGTATTAGACCCGACATATCATATGCAGAAAGTCTTGTAAGCAGGTACATGTCGAATCCTAGAAAGGCTCACTGGCAAGCATTGAAGTGGATTCTAAGGTACATAAATGGGTCTCTGAATAGAGTCCTAATTTATGGCGGAGCCTTGGGTGAAGATAGTAAAGCAGCAATTAAAGGATATGCCGACTCTAATTATGCAGGTTGTATGGATTCCAGAAAATCTATTTCTGGATATGTGTTCACTATGTTTGGAACAAAAATCAGTTGGAAAGAAACACTTCAGAAGGCCGTTGGCTTATAAACCACTGAAGTGAAATATATCGTCCTAACTGAAGCTGTGAAGGAAGCATTGTGGCTTGAAGGTTTTGCAAAGGAGATGAAACTTCAAAGTCGAGTTATCACTGTTAAATGTGATAGTCAAAGAGCAATACATCTGTCGAAGAATTCAGCCTACCATGAGCGAACCAAGCATATTGATGCGAGGATGCATTTTATCAGAGGGGTAATCGAGCATGGAGAAGTCTAAGTGCTGAAGGTCTCAAAAGGTCATAATGCTGCTGATATGATCACCAAAACATTGCCCAGCTGCAAGTTTTTCCACTGTATGCAGTTGATAAAGCTGCATGAAGAAAGCTAGTTTCTTGATATTATAGAGTTAGATCCAATATGGATATTTGTAAGATATTGGATCGAACTCTAGTATGGTCGAAGTATGTTCGCGAGTAATGCGTATGTTAGTCAAAGTTTATTCTAACATGCATTAGTCAATATTTCTAGGTTTATTAGCATGTTAAGTTGGGCCTTCTTTGTAAGCCCAATTGTTTAAGTTAGCTTGTACCTAAGTTAGCTTGTAATGGGTAATTGTTAAAAATCTCATTAGGTTAGTGTGCTAATTTTCTTATAGATAACATTCTAGTCTCTCATCTTGGCATAAGGAAAAATAGGAAGATAAAATCCTAATTCAAGTGAGAGAGGTTATTTTGTTATTCTTGTATACTTGTAATCTTGTTCTAAGAGGAAGGAAACAATACCAGTTTATAACCAATCCTTGTTATTTCTTGTTGCTTTACCTTGTTTTCTTTGTTAACCCTAACCCTTGTGTGTTTCTTGATCATAAAGAAACCGTTTATATTTTGTTTCAAGACATCCTATTCACAACAAGAGCTATACTCTTAAATTACAATTAGAGCATAATATAATTAGAACAACAAAATTACACAACTCCACTTTAAGCCTTTCACTTTCTCAATACTAAGATAATGACAAGTATATAAAAAAAAGTTTATATAAAGAAAGTGACCAAGGAAGAAGAGTAGTAGATCATATTTTTGTGAATTTGAAGAGTGCACAAGACTCCTTTCTATACAATAAAAAATTGGCTAAAAAAGGAAATAACCCATGGCTCTTTCCACTTTCTAATCGATTAGTCTACGCCTTTAATTGATTACACCTAGAAAATATAGAAACTATTTAGTTAGGTTCATTTTTAATTGATTAAAATGGCTCCTAATCGATTTGGTGGAAAGCTCTCTCCTTAATAAACTAGATACAAGTTATAATTGATTAGGTGAGCTATCATAACTTGTGTTCCTTTCGGTGTTAATTTTTGCATTTGATTATTTTTTCACCCAACACTAGAACCTTCTTAACTTCATTTTTTAGGGATAAATTCTATCTTTTTTCTACATTGATGATGCTCATGATTATCTTATATTTATTTTTTCATTATTAAAACCACATATGATAACATCATAACCTGCATAACACATAAAACCACAAAATCTTCCACCTCAGTCTCATAATGGCACTCAAGTGGCCTAAGTGTCTCACATCCCTACCCTAGGCGCGTGAGAACGCAAAGTAACCTTCCTCGATTCAAGGTTTCAATGATGTGATGTGCATTAATTGTGTGTATTATCAATGTTATCAACTACTATTCATCTTCCAAATGGAACTTTTACTAATAAACGTACCTCTTCAAAGTTTAACTTGATTGAACCAGTCTCGAAGCTCCACCTAGCTTTATTACTAACAACAAAGATTTTGGAGGGCATGTTTTGGGCTAGTCAATGGTCGAATAAGACCAAGCCAATCCAGAGGCCTAATCCAACCAAAGGTGCTAATTGAACTTGCTAAACAAGTAGACCTCCACATAAAAGAACCACACATAAGTATAGCCTTGTGCAAACACATGTCATATTTGAGCACTGCCTACGAGTGATGCTAAATCATGCAATAATGTTGCATGTTAAATCATAGTCTTAGCGTAACGATATCATTGATTTTTGTCGATGCTAGGTCTAGCATCGACTCGACGCTACCTTAGCTTTAAGTTATGGGCACCCCCTTCGACCCCGACTCTAGCACCAATTAGCATCAGTTTTTTGGATATTAGCAAGGGTTCATAGTCGACGCTAAAACAACATTTTATTGTAGTGTGGAGTTTTATCGCTACTAGCTCCGAACAAGAAAAGCTAGTTTCATTCTTCAATTCAGTAGGATCATCCTCGACCAAAAGTAAGGTTCCCGTCAGTGCCCCTAGGTTTGATCTAGTTCAGAGCGAACATCTATGGGATCCATTGCCTACACTATTGGAGTAACTAGTTCCTAAGAGGGAAGTTCCCCAACTATTCTAGAATCATGTTCCCCAAGTGTGGAACATGCCTTTGAAGAGTGGCTTACACCATCCTACAGAGGGTTATAAGGGCCTTTGTGTAGAAAAAGTCTCACAGTTAGAAAACTAATTATTGAAATTGCCCAAAACATTATGAAATACTTACCTTGTTGAGAAATCCGCAATATAAGAGTGCTCTACTTCTTTTTTACTCACTCTTAGGATGACTACATAGTCAGGGTTTGTCACGATGAAATCGTCTATCGGTCATACATGCTTTACGGAGGTATGTGTATTTGGTTTCATGGACACGATCCGTATATTTAGGGACCCAAAAAGCGTGTCAGTCTCAAGGGTCCCACCCACGTACCTTTCCTCGAGGAGAGAGATAGGGTGGCCAACACCTTTGTGGATATCTTGCTTACCCACGGTCGTAGATGACCGACTATCTTTGGGCAGCGGCCTACTTTCAGTTGTCTCTTATGAACAGCTGAGTTATTTATTACTTCTGTTTATTTATTTTGGGCCCAACTCCAGTTTCCCACGACCCTCTAGAATTTAGCTAATAGTATGATTTAAAGGGATGTTGAAGAATATCTTCAGGGATCTGACTAGACTAGCCTCAATCTGGCTTACTAGGAAATCATTATGGAATAAGGGATTATATTTCTTGAGAGCTTCTCTAATAGATGCCTTCCCACTAAATGGGGGGTTGAGTTTGGTTTTCTTCCATACTATAATATCTTCCACGCGAATTGGAAAAGGCAGGGCATTTAGCTTGCTACACTGGGCCTCATAAAGAAATCTCAGATGATGTCCCCACATGAACATACTAGAAACCTTGGGACACCTTCCTCCTGCCCGCTATTTCTCATTGAGGGTGCGAGCTCTATTATTCTATGGAAGAAAGCTATCAAATTGTCAAAGTTCAATGGATAACATTCGTTGTATGTATTCAAATCTAATTATTAGATATTTGATTGCTTAGGGGAAAACTGATCAAAAGTTGTTACGGTAAATCCTTATCTACGAGGTATCTCATAGGAATTTCACTGGTGATAGAGACTGTAAAAACCACTAGTAACTGGCACCTGAGACTCTACGTGTCTTTTTATTTTTTTGGACAACCTAGTGCAACTCGACACTCATTTCTTAATTTAGTATCACTTTCTGTTTGGAGGAGGCACTCCGATGACGAATTGCCTCTGAATTTCGTGGCATTATGGATCTCAACATTGACGATCAAATACAAAGGAATATAATCAGAACATCTAACGAATTTCTTCATCGTGATATGTTAGTTAATTGTCTTCTTCTCTTGGCTCCATTAGCGATATGACTTTGGATCGAGGGAGATCTATTTGTGGAATATTTTCAAAATAAGGAGTCAATTTCCACAAACAGCACCACTGTTTTGTTTTGGAACCAGAATTGACGTGTATCAATGGTGAGGAATCCTGAATCGATTGTGGTAATCTCTGATATGGCAAAGTGGGGTGGACGTACAAGGTTAGTACTCCAATGCTCAACTCAGATTAAAATTCAAGATGAGTGTTGTAAAAAAAATGGAGATCAGAAAAATGTACCTTGAGTATCATGTATGAAGGCTTTTATAAGTTTGGTCATTCATAATGGATTGATATTGGATTGGATATTGGGTTTTTGAACCTTTGGTCAGTCTACACACACACACACATGCACGCATATATATATATATATATATATATATATATATATATATATATATATATATATATATATATATATATATATATATATATATATATATATATATATATATATATATATATATATATTGCATACCCATATGTATGCAATATATTCTCAATGGCTTTGCATGCATTTGTTTTGGTATAAAATTAACAAAGCTTAGATAAGGAAAATAATTTATATTGATACAAGACAAGAGATTATGTAAAGAACCCAACCTTGAACCAATACTTTTTTCCTGCTCTTGCAATCTATCCCCGAGATAGTTTGTACGCTTACTTAGGTTTCATTGTTTTTAATCAAAATATTTTTAGTATCAATGGTTGTCTTTCAGAATGTAGTATCCAAGATATATAGGTTTGGCATTTGCATTCTATTTGGCTATTTGTATACAAAACTGAGTTACTTTTCCCTTCAGGTATTTATAAACACTAAGGTAATGAATTATTTTTTTAATTAAAAAATAAAATAAAATAAGGATTTTTCCTCGCGGTTGTCAGCCCACCTGAGGGAATAGATTACCTGTATTGCAGATCCCAAAAGAAAATGGTGAACCATATGGAATACCACTTACATAATTTTACCATCCCTTATTTTCTTTATGTGTCGCAATCTCTTCTCAGCATGATTAGGAATAGGTTTCTCATTGTTGTCAGCCAAGATCGTAGAATTGGGGTTTTGGAACAAAACTTTGGGAGTGACCATGAGGAACATGAAGAAATTTGTAAAAGCTTCAAATTTTGAGGTAAATGGGGGGAATTGTTTTACTTACGGGTGACCTTAAGCAGTCAGGATAGTGAGGGGTCGTTATCCTCATATCTATGTATTTTGTATTATACGAAATTTATCCTAATTGGTGATCTGGGGGGTTTGGGCAAAACACATAAGGTCACCGATTGATGTTTTACTATATAATATTGTTGTTACAATGAAATTACGTATGAATCTATGATTGTTATGATTTTTGAACTTTTGGTATTTCTGTAAATTTTAGGAATTGTATTGCTCTATAACATACCCTCTTGAGATGTTTTTGACTTTGTTGATTGAGTTGAGGTAAATTATTGAGTAACAACACAATTTTACTCTATGGTTGATTATTTTGAGAGAATATATAAGTATATTATAGTTTGAGCTTAGTAATTCAGTGGAATTACAATGAGGCCTGTTATTTGCAAATTGTGAAATTTTGAGTTATAATACGATTATATAAAATTAATTATATTTTTGGAGTTGAGTAATTCTGTGGAATTACATTGAGGCATGTTATTGGCGAATTATGGTTCAAGAGTGGAACCTATTTTTTAGTATAGATTTTGAGATTAGATGTTGATGATTGTATGATTGCCTGAGCGTATGATGTCATAATCAAACATACATGTATATTTGAGTTAGGTAGGACTTGGTTCAGTGTAGTCAGGTTCAAAGAGGAACCATGACGGTCTTATGTCCAGAGAGGGACACGGTTCAGAGAGGAATTAGAGACAGAGACAGTGAGTACCATGCCACTGATCCCATAAACCCGGTACCACATGCATACTTGGAGGAGAAGTTGTTGCATTCAAATTTTCATTATGAATTGTTTAGTTGTTGTTGTTGTTGTGTGAAAATGATTTGTGTAATTACTATTACTATCATGTTGTCTATTTTCACCACTAATATTTGTAAGGTTTATTCTCACCCTTTCTTGTTTATTTTGTGTGGCTTAATGAAATATTGTACAAATACTCTAAATAAGTAATTGCTATTGTGAGTTGGAAGATGACATTGCAACTCTCTTTCTTGTTCATTTATCTTTCTCTAGTAAATGGACATTGCCCTGATTCTGTAACATCAAGGAATGGGACGTTATTTGATTTGAGTTGGCGTTGGATTTTATTTATTTCTTTGAGTATTTCAATTGATAAATATTTGAAGTTATTCCATAATTTGAATTCTGCCGCGAGTATGTTGACTTTATCTAAATAAAGTATGTATGTTTTGTTGGATTAAAATTCTAAAATGTGATTTTCTCTTTTATAATTAAGAGTTGGGGTTTATGGTGTTACAATACGCTTTGATGCCACTTGTTGGACATGTGACTTTCCACACAAGAGGAGGGACTGAATTGTGTGGTGCCGGAAATATGATCTTGAAAAAATTTTCGGATTAAAACTAGAGTTTTAAAACATTTTAAATATTAAGCAGCAGAAAGTAAATAACATAACATAAAATGCGGAAAACAAATTTTTTAGGAAAAGAGAGGAACACCAATAATTATAAAAGTTCTGTCAAGAAACAACTTAGTTATGTCCCCAAGAATTAATCTTAAGAGTATTCAATAAACTTTGAGAGCTTTTAGTAGGTAATACTCACAAATCCTCTTACACAAGAAAAATGGTTGACTTTCAACCTAAACAATAAGACTTGGAATATAGCAGCTGGAGTCTTCTCTTCCAAATGGCAGATTAAAGTAGTTACTCCTCTGTCTACAAATGGTAGGTTAAATCAGTTAGTCTTCTTTCCACGAGAATATTAGAGTGGTTACTCTTCAAGTTTCTATACAAACTTTGTAAGTTTTTATCACGGGCTGAGCTTACGAACCTTAAACCTTGGTTTTACACAGGCTAACCAATAACTTGAGAAATTTTATCACCAGGATAATCTCAAACCTTATTCAAAATTTTATCACGGGCTAAGCTTTAACCTAACCTTGGTTTTATATCAGGCTAACCAAGAATTAGATGAAAGATTTTATCATAGGCTGAAATATCGAACCTAAATGGAGAGTGAATCACACAATCCCTAAAATGGATAATATTCAACCAAGGTGTATAAAAAAGATTCCCTTTGTGAATTTTACAATTCTACCATTCCTGAATTAAAAAATATCCTCACTCATAAAAGAACTTTCTCGCATAAAAAAAACTAAGTGAGAGAAATTAAAAGAAAAATTTAGAGAGAGAGAGAGAGAGAATTGATGGTGAGAATATTTTTCATTAACATTGACAATAATGCCTCCAAGATATTTATACAAATATTACCTAATGATTGAAACTCAAATAACATAAGGCAAATAACAGAAAAACAAAAACTCGAAAAAAGTAATGAAACTTAATAATATGAAAATTCTTAGAAGGTAACACTTAATGAAATTTATGATTTGATGAAATATGTTTACTTTTTTATTTTAGAACATGGACAAATATAAAAAAGATTTGTTGGACCGAGAAAATTGACTTTTTGTGTTTAATATGATTTTCTATGAAGACTAATCACTTTTGTCTTCTGAATGGGGTTGGACATTATGTTAGTTGCGGATCCAAATCTTAAATTCTAAACTAAACTATAGTTTCATTTTTATGGTTCAATTTTAATTAATAAAATTTTAGTTTTCGTCAAATTCGCTTAAGTCAGTTTGACGGTTAAGTCAGATCGGTTTAATCGATTTAATATTTATTAAATTAAACATATAAAAATGTTTTAAAATAATTTTTAATAAAAAATATTAAATTTTTAGAATAAAACTATTTTTTATTATTAAAAAAGTTATTATTACGGAATAATATTTTCAATATTACTTAACATCATTATCATATTTTAAACTATAAATTAAATAATACTCAAAATATATATTTTATATCCTATATTTTTAGGAGTATCCGTCCTTAAATTATAAAAATAATAATATTATTATGAATATCATATTTATAATGAGTAAGTGATGTACTAATAAAAATAAATAAAATACATACATATATATATATATATATATATATATATATATATATATATATATATATATATATATATATATATATATATATATATATATATATATATATATATATATATATATATATATATATATATATATATATATATATATATATATATATATATATATATATATATATATATATATATATATATATATATATATAAATTAAGTTTAGTCAATTTTGATTTTCGTCGAACTCAAATAAATATTTGAGTTCGACCTAAATAATTTTATACTATTTAAATTAAATAATCGAATCAATCTCCAACTCTATCTATTTATAAAAGCAAAAAAGATAAATCAGTTGGTTCAAATTCATCTATGTTTTATCTAAATATATCTATTCCTATTCATCGCCAAATTCTTTTGATGCCTTTAAGAAGTATATGTATTGTGAGACGGGTGTACAATATTTGTTAAAATATGGTTTTACTAGTCAAACACGACACATTCTCTATAACATGTGTCAAGAAATTGTTATAATTTGTCCTTTTATATAAACTATAATATAATTTATAAACCGTAATAGAAAAAGCATGATGACATAAAATTTAAAATTTATCTGGTCAACTTATGCGTCTCACTTTTTTGAAAATATTTTATTGTTAAATGCAATTACGATTGGATTTGGTTTCAATAAAGTGAGATACTTCTTTTAAAGATTCCCTTTAGTAGGTAAGTATTATTTTTTAAATGCAAAACAATAATAATATTAATAAAAGGATAATGAGTACAAAGAGTATATAAGTAAAACAACCAATGACATGGACCAAAGGCTACAACATCTGGACCAAATGTAAGAGAAAGATTTATCATGCCAAAAATAAATAAACAACCAAAACTTTAGAAGTGATCTCTATCAAGAGCTACACTTTGATAAAGATCAAGCTTGAGTCTTAATCAATTGAGACGCCTCCATTGGATCAAAAACTTTTAAGAAAGAATAAAATACACACTCTCAATCTAATCATAAATTTCGACCCGCTCTTGATTAATTTGAAAGATAAGGTTTGAAGTCATTTAATGAAAGTGCAAGAGTTCTCAATTGATCTCTCCAATACGTTTGTCACGCGTGGGTGGAAGAAGAGGTCAATTTTTTTTGAATTGCCGTATTAAAAGTTGTTGTTGTCACCCCCTAATTTTTGACCTTAAGATCCCACCTCCGTCGTGCATTTTCTTGTGCATTATCTTTTACTATCGTATGTGTGTTCATCATGGCTAACCAGCTCGTGCAGGTGTATTAACTAACCGGTGACAAGTCCAAGAAAATCCTCATATGGTTTATCAAATCTCGAGCCAAGTTTGACCAAAGTTTACAACAAAGCTCACGAGGCGATGTGGACTCAATGACTTCTACTCGGCCCCAATAATTAAAGACAGTCTAGATGGTTGCGCAAAGAAGTGGATCTTATTCTACCGTGGGGAGCTCATCATATTCAAGCCCAGGATTAAGTTCATATTACTAAGTTGTCACATTCTGAAATAAAGACATAGGCTGCACGAGACGGAATCTCATAAGAGCCAAAGTCACAGGTTATTGAAGATTTGCAGGTTGTAGTGACGGATTCAATTTATTTGGGTTACTGGAAAACTTCATATAGTTGACATTGCAAGATCCATTTTCATGATGGGTTTTTACGATACAAGCGCATTGTAAGATGAGAGATTGAAATTCAATTGGCGAAAGGGGCTACGGGAGTTGAATTATTTGCATAGAAGTGCGCTAGACCTCACTAAGTTTGATCCTCAAGGCAAATGCGGCTCATGAAAACCTCACACGGTTTAACCATATGGCAATATCATAGCCCTTGGTTTGTATACGACTACTACATCAGCGGAATACTTTACGAGCGCCAAAATAATTCAACTACAACAAACATGGATTACAAAGTATTTTATTTATGATATATGAGGTATTCATTATTTGTACAAGTAAAGATTTATCCAGGTTACAATCATAAGTTTCTACAATTCCAACTCCATTAAAGTCAACACTTTTCAAAGGCCCAAAAAAAGAGATGAAGTATCATTTGACTCAACCACCGATTTGGCCTGCAACATCAGCGACAACGGTCAACACAACGGATACGCATTAACACAACAGTTCATACATCAACAGCAGCCAAGGAAAGCGAATATCCGCATAACAGATAGCTCCATTAACTCTGAACCAAAAGCGACATCTGAGAAAAAGAATTATTACCAAACATGAAGCAAAAGAGAATGGTTAGGGAGGATGGTTGTTACCTTACAATCAGGACATCAGAACGAGTTACAAACAAAGATGAGCAGGGCTTCACTCTAAATCCGAACCTTTTCCTTATCATCATGAGCACCTACACCGAATCACCTGCATTAGAACAATACACAACATTCATAATAGAAATCAGAAGCAATCCAACAAAAGTCTTCAGAACGGTATCAAACACGCAACCCCGACACACCCTGCAAAACACAACTAATACGCGGATACCGTGAAAGAAAAGTGAAAGACAAAATTAAAAGAGAAGAGATAATTGATCGTTTCAGCCCTCAGCATCTTGAGTTCATCATCGGGCAAAACTTCGAGTGGCCAAAAGGGCGGAAAACCAAAGCTGCCACCAGCTTTCTACCGAACATCAAAGATTTGAGAACTCGAGCGCGAAAGGCAACTAGGCAGACAGTTCAGCAATGTGAAACACAAATGAGCAACAACATTCTTTTCTTCACGGTTCAGACCAATAAGCCATCATCACCGTTACACCCTTCTCGCCGATGGCACAAGACCGGCAGCCTCCAACTTATGTTCATCCCTGAAAGAAGAAGAGGAAGGTCATCAGTATGTTTCTAACAGCTCGAGTATTCATCATAAAAAAATTCAAACAACAGGCATTTATCAGAGACATCATTCGCAAGTGCATTAGTTGCAAGCACGCCTTGGCACGCAAGGATAACAAGTCTTTCGACAAACTGCAGCCAGTAGACTCTCACACCTGCAGCAGAGCAATTAAAACAAACATCTCAAGACAATGACCACCAGGTTCCTGTCACATTGTGTAAGCACCTACGAGTCACCATCTGCAAGAAAATGGCAAGTAACAACAACATGATCTAAAAACAACAAACAATGGCAATTACAAACAAGCATTCACAACAGCAACACAAGGATCAACCATTGCAAGTATGATGCAGGGTCCAAGAATGGAAAATTAAGACAAATGTAGCCCTCAACTTAAACCCATCATCGAGCTAAAATTCGAGCGGCCAGGAGGACAATAATCAAGGTTGTCACTAACTTCCTACCGAACATCGAAGGAATCAAATATAGACAAACGAGGCAACCATTTTCAGAACAGCTCTTAACATTAGTTCGAAGACAGCAAAGATTTCAAAAGCAACGACAATCCTAGCTCATGGTTCAGACCACCATGTCATCATCACCATTATACTTTTCTCGGCGCCAAAGCTAAGACCAGCGGATTCTGAACTGATCAGTAACAACCTGAAAGAAGATGAGGAAAATTAGCAATAACAGCAGAAGGTATCAGTTTCACACAAGCTGCATCGGTTAAGGTATCAACAATAACAAGTTCGCAATAAGAAACTCCAGGCTACAACTAACATGCCACAAGCTGCAACCAACAACAGAACAACATGCCCTGCATTCAACTTGTTCGCAAAGAGACATTTGAAGTTGTTACTCATTTTCACCAGCATTTCCATGGGAACCGTCACCAAAGAGTATCAAAAGTTCATTACAATGTATTGGCCGAAGCTCTGTGCAAAGCGTGTCAGATACCAAAAATTGAGTTGTTGTTACTCTGGGTTGTTAACTTCCCTGGGCCCAAACTCAATCATTATCCGCACCTGCCAAATCCCAAATCCAAGTTAGCAAATCAAATCAAAGAATATACCCGTGTGAGAGAAAAAGATTCGAAAAAGATCCTATCCAAATCCTCAAAACATTGAATTTGGACGGATAAACACGTAGACAGATTTGATACACAACTCAGAGATTAAGATTTCATTAACAAGCATTAAACGGAATTGGGGGCGAGAGAGGAAAGATTTCGAATTCTGTCTATAACCAAATAGGAAACCCAATCAAGCATTCAAGACGATTTTAACACAAGAAATTTCGCATTTGAAGTCTATATAAGAAGATTGAGAAGGAGAGAAAGCTACACACAGAAAACCCTATCATACAAAATCGAAACTATACAGAAAAATCCCTAAGTGTGAAAGAAGAGCTCGAGTGAAGGTGAAACTCATCTCAATTGACGCAACCACCTCCGACCACTACGAAACACCACCGGCGCCGCAAGTTTGACGGACATAACCACCATTTCGCCGTACGAATCATCACCAACCACCGCTCCCAATTCTTGGTAAAGAACCCTCTTTCGTGTCAAACCTTCTTATTCTATTAATTCTCTGATGTGTTGTTGCAGGCTTTAGAATGGAAACGAAAACGGAAAACATTGTGTGAATCGAAGACGAAAAGGAGCGATCGAGAGAGAGAGGCGTTTTTCCGATCTGGGATACGAGGTGGGCTAGGGTTTTGTTCTTCCTTTTTTTTTCCAATTTCTTTTCTGGTTGTAATACTGTAATGATATGCACACACACGCTATACCCTTGCCAGCCACACACATACTATCTGTTTAACCCCTTTAATCACCATTTAAACCCCCCTAATTATCATTTTAACCTTATTTCATTAATTAATTAACCTCAATACATCACAATAATTTTTAATCCAAACCAATTACAACCTATTTTATTCAAACTAATTTAATTAATCTCAACTTTTTTTATTAATAAATATTTTTAATAATTAACTCACACTTAAATCAATCCTTTTGTTAAAAATATTGATGTATTTATTCGACCCTTTTTAATTAAACTTTCAACTAAAAGACATTGTAATAATACTTTTTTTTATCTAATAATAATAATTCCTTTTATTTAAAATTAACTTCTATCCTTTTATAATAATTAAGAATCCCTTTTAATGACTTTATAATAAAAACTTTTTTTAGTAAATTTTATTTAATAATGATAGCAAACTTTTACAAAAAACCCTTTAATAGACTTAAAATTATCCCTCTTCAAAAAACTTAATTTGTTAGCAAATTTATTATGTTAGATAACTTTGTTAATAACTAATTTATATAAAAAACAATAAAAACCTTTTCAAAATCTCCGTTAATAAAACACTTTTTATAATTAAACCCACTAAAACTTTCTACGCAAATTAACCTTTTTTTTAACTTATCCCTTTTTTACTATTTTTTTTAATTTATCTTAAAACATTTATATCCTAACCTAATTAAAATATGAATAAACTTAACCTAATCGTTATTTGTATGACCCTCTTAATAATAGTTTGGTTTTAATCTCTCACTTATTTAAGAAAACCTCGAAAATAATAATAAAACTTATTATAATATAACCTCACCTAAAATAAATTCAACCTTTTAAAATCAATCTCACATATAAAATCAACTCAACAATCCCTTTAAAATCAATTCGACTAAAAAATAAATCAACTTCGCATAAAATCAATCGTGCACACTCACTTCACGACACATTCACTCTCACACGCTTCAGCGCTTTCATGCGTATGTGTATGCTTTACCATTTCCGCAATTTATTTTACAAGCAATTTACATTATCTTATTTTCACATTGCATTCCGTCCAAAGGAAAAACCTACACATGATTCAACAATTGTGTGTAGTGCATCTCATTTGCATCATACTCCCGCTTGATCCTTGATCCCATTCAAGTCGATCTTTAGGATAGATCCTACCCCATAGGAAGGACTGTTCTTTATCTTTACAACATAGAAATAAACACAATACAAAAATATTCAAACACCATAGAGAAATAGATGTTAATCATCTTAAGCGAGATAAAATCTCCACCCCACAACAATACAATCAACATGTAGGGACTTTGCCTTAAGAGAGATAGAGGCGTACTCATCAAACAATCCGAGTACTGGAGCCCTTTTCTTAAGACGATGCAAAGACTATTTTCCTACAATCTGTGGCGGTTATATCTCCCCTAAAATGATAAATCATCTCTTCTCCTAAACCCAATCAATCAACTACCCTAAACCCGTAGGAACTTTGACCACAGTCAAAGAGCTCCTCTAACCCTTTAGGGGAACTACAAATACTCTGATTCCACTCCCGTAAGGATATGTAGGCATAAGATGCGACATCTTATCGAGTATACTTAGAAATAAACCCTTAGGTCTTTTATCCCTTAAGCAGATAAACACTTAGCAATAAACAAATATAAAACAAGAGGTTCCTGTAGAGTACTACAGAAACTTAGGATGCTAGTACCTTCCCTAAGTTTAACCAACCCCCGAACCTAAAACAATCTAACCTTGCATTTGCATTGCATAGTGGGAATTTCGATATTTATCCCTTCCTTTGGATAAATCAAAGATCGGTTGCAAATGAATAAGATTCAAACTAATCAATAGTTTGGTATCCGATTTTCACTGTGACAGAAATGGCGACTTCACTGGGGACACCTCAGTGGGTTTCCCTATCTTGTTTCTACTTGTTTATTGCTTTATATTTGTTATTTGTATAATTGTTTACTTGTTTGTTTATTGCCTTTGGGTTGATACTCTTGAGTGGTGAGACAAAGTCCTACACCCGGACTTGAGTGAACTTAAGATAGGATAGTGATATGTTCAAAGAGGCTTATAGGGGGTGGAATCCTGACCAAGCTGACTTGAAAATCACGCTCAATTGAGGCCCTCTCGAAAGTCATATTGTTGAACGAGTTCTTAATCGTGAAAACATGCGCTATATTCGATGTTAGGGCCTATGATATTGAGGACCGTAGTTATCTTAAACCCACTTTGGCCTTTATTAGAATGTAGTGCGGGACTATGAGGGGGTACCCCCGAAATAGTGCTACGTGATGCTACACTCAAAAGAAGTTCTCTTGAGAATATTATTGACCACCGAGTACTTGGGAAGTTGATAATATCCGAAAGACGGGCTAATGACTTTGGGAACCTTATGAGAACCTTGTTCTGCAGGTACAATCCACCTTTAGTCCAAATCCTTTGGGGAATGGGTATACCTTTGCTCCATGCTCGTTGCAAACCTGGGGTCCCCTTTGTTTGTTTATCCTTATGTTTCTCTGTGCCTACTTGTGTTTGTTGCATTCATAAAGCATCATACCGCATTGGACTTCATGGGATTTACTTTTGTTTATGAACATTGTAGGGTATTATGGATCCCAATAGAAGACACACTTTGAAATACACTTTTAAAAGTCCCAAGTTAGATGACCTAAAGAAGTTGGTGACCTTGATTGAAGACCAAGAGAAGTTCAAGGACAAGTATGGGAAACTGATATCCTTATTGAGTCGCCAAGTAGACGAAGGACTCCTTTCCACTTTATTGCAGTTCAATGATCTGCTATATCACTGTTTTACGTTTTCAGACTTCCAACTACTACCTACATTGGAAGAATACTCCTTTTTGGTTGGTCTACCTATCTTAGAAGAGTCTCCTTTCCCTTTCTTGGAGAAGGACCCCGATGAAAGAGAAATTGCTAAGGCCCTTTATCTAAAGGTATCCGATGTCAAGGGAAATCTGATTAGTAAAGGCAGTATTTTTGGTTTGACTACAAAGTTCTTAATCAGTAAAGAAATGTTTTATGCCGATTATACGAACAAGACTTCATTCGAGGCAATCTTTGCCTTACTTATTTATGGAGTGTTCTTGTTCCCAAGTTTTGAAGGGTTCGTCGACCTCAACGCAATTAAGATCTTTTTGAAGAACAATCCAGTACTAACTCTATTGGGTAATGCTTACCATTCTATACATCTCCGAAACTTCTATGGTGGAGGAATGATCACCTGTTGTGTGCCCTTACTCTACAAGTGGTTTATTTCGCACTTGCCGAGGTCTACTTCTTTTTTAAATCTCGATAGAGGGCTTTGGTCTCCAAGAGTTATGGCGTTGACCCACTCAGACATTATTTGGTACAACCGAGCATATGATGGAACCTTAATTGTTGATGGTTGTGGCGACTTTGCTAATGTACCATTACTCAGTTTTAATGGAGGGATCAGTTACAATCCAGTCTTAGCTCGTCGACAATTGGGATTTCCGTTGAAGGAGCCGCCTAAGAGTGTCCAAGTGGAGAACATTTTCTTTAGGGAAGACAAAGAACTCCTAGACAAGGTTTTAGTTGCACGGGACCACTTGCACAAGAAAGGGAAAGAAAGCCTTGGGAAGCTTAATTGTGTCTTTGGAACCCTACCTTCGGTGGGTCAGAGAGAGGGCAATCAAGCTAAAGATGCCCTATTCCCGTCAAGATCCCCTAGCTCCAAGGAGAGAGCCCACTTATGTCTTTATGTCTGAAGCCGAGAAGTTAGAGGTTGCCTTAAGGAAGTCGCAACATGAGTTAGAATCATGGAAGAACAAGTACCAAGTAGTGGTGGCAGAAAATGATGAATGTCAGAAGCAGAAGGCTGAACTTCAAAAGGAGAAAGATGAACTTCAGAAACAGCTACAATTGAAGGATGAAGAGCTACTCCCCTGCAAGAAGAGGGAAGTCATGGAGGATTTATTTTTCTCTGACCCACAATGTACTATTTGGAAACTAATTGTGGACAACCTTATCCGTGAGAAGACGCAATTAGAAGAGCAACTCAAGCAGCAGAATCCGAAACTTCTTTAGTGTCTTTACTAGCTTTTATTTAGCTTTTTATTTGGGACTTTTAAAAGCAATTATTTGTGTTCCGTTTCAAAATTAATAAAAACATTTTCTTTTACTACAATGTTAATAAATAGTTGGGATCCCATGAAATCCTACTCATCTTGCATTACATTCTTTCTTTATTCATTTCAAGAAACTCAATTTTATTTCTCAGGTATTGTAACCATGGATTTCAAAAGAGAAGCATTGGAGTACACTTTTCAGAGCCCTAACGTTGAAAGCTTGAGAGAACTAGCAGATCTAATTGAGAATCGTTACGCCTTCGCAGCAGAATATAGGGAAGTCTTTCGTTTTCTCGAACTCAAGATGAAAGGAGGGCTGTTGGAGACCCTTGTTCAATTTTATGATCCGTTGTACCACTGTTTCACTTTTCCGGATTACCAGTTGATGCCGACTCTGGAAGAGTATTCTGATTTCCTGAGGATGCCCGTAACGGCCCGTCCCATATTCACTGGCCAAGAAGACACACCCAGTCACCAAGAAATTGCCAACGCTACTCATCTCAGCTTGGCAGATGTTCAAGCGCACTTAACCACCAAGGAAGGAGTCCTTGGATTCCCCGCTGACTTCTTGATTGAAAAAGTCCGCTACCATGCTGAAAGAAAGGAAGTCCTTATCTTGGAAGCCACCTTTTCTCTGTTGGTCTATGGGATTTTCTGGTTCCCAAAGATCGATGATTTCGTTGATATGGATGCGATTAAACTATTCATACTCAAGAATCCAGTCCCTACCTTGTTAGCTGACACATATTACTCAATCCACTCAAAGAATTCTGAGGGAGGGAGACATATCGTTTGTTGTACCGCTCTGCTGTATTCATGGTTCATTGCTCGCCTAACCCGACACCCGTCTATTTGGGAAGAGGAAGAGTCACCTCATTGGTCCGAGATAGTTATGGCCCTTACTCACTATGACATTGTGTGGTAAGATCCTACCTATGGAGGTATATGTATGATCCATAGCATCAGAGGATTTACTAGCATACCACTCATTGGGAGAGAAGGATGCATAAGTTACAACCCTGCTCTGGCTCGTCTCCAATTTGTGCACCCCATGATTGAGGTACCTGACCAGACTCTGTTAGAAGGGATCTTTCTCAAGGAAGGAGAAGATCTAGACCTGAAGACCGTCATAATTTATGCATGGAGATACATCAATAAGGAAGGAAAAGCTGCTTTAGGATACCCCAATTGTGCTGTCTCTGAAGAATATCTACATTGGGTGTGAGAAAGAGCTCTCGACCTCAAGATGTCGTTCCCTTTCCATGAACCTATGGTATTGGCTTTTCACGATCCAGATTGGTTTGACGTGAGTGAAGTAGATCAGTTGAAGGTTGCCTTGGATCAGGCTCGAAAACTGAAGGCCGCTTGGAGGAACAAGTTTTTCACACTCAAGGTAGAGAAAGAGAAATCCCAGAGGATGCCAGAAGTAGAACTTGCAAAGAAGAGGAAGGCGCGAGAGGATTTATTTTCCTCTCACACCTCTTCAAAAGCTGTCACCAGTGATGATCCTCCCCCAGCAGCTATGGCCTGGAAGGAATGTGTCGATCGACTCATCAGTGAGAAGGCCGAGTTACAAGAACGTGTCAGTAAGTTAGAAGAACAGCTTCACGCGCAGAAAGAGCATAAGGAGTAGATCTCTGAGTTTCTTTTTTGCTTTTGGTTCAATGTAATAAACTCTTAAAAGAGTATTCTGTTTTGTAATGCTTCAATTATCAAAACAAAATAAGTTTTTCTCCAACGTTACAATACCGAAACAATTTGAGTTTCTTGAAGTTTCATACTCATTTGCATTTTGCATAAGCATAGCATCGTTTGCATTCCAGGGTCTCACTCTTGCTTCATCTCCGCAGAACAAGTTAAATCACCGATACAATACACGAGCTAGTCAACGCCAGAAGATGGATCAACTAGAGCAAGAAAACAGAGTGCTCCGTGATGAAGTTGCAGTTATGAAAGAAAGTTTGGAGAGGTTGAATGTTCTAGTGGAAGCTTTGTCCAATCAAGCCTCGATCAACAACCAAGAAGTTCCAAGGACTGTTATATCCGAAGTAGTATCAGCACCGATCCCAGTGGTGTCTACTATTGCTGAAGTAGCCTACAACATGCCGCCAGGTTTCCCGTGGGGGATACCTCCTTATTTCACTCCGGCTGGTTATCGTCCACCTGTTCTCGAGGTTCCTATCGCAACCACTGTTCAAGCTGCTCCTGTAGTTTCTGCTGTGATGACTACCGCGTCTCCACATGTGAACGTTGTTCCGTATATTCTGGATGAACCAATTTTACATGGGTCGCCGACCGAAACTGTGGGTTTGGAAGAGAGGATGGACGGATTTCAAGACCAATTTTCTGAATTGCAAAAAGAGTTGAAAGCCCTTCGTGGGAAGGACTTGTTTGGTAAGAGTGCTTCTGAGCTGTGCTTGGTTCCAAATGTTAAGGTCCCACCGAAATTCAAGGTCCCTGATTTTGAAACGTACAAGGGCAATACTTGCCCTCAGAGTCATCTTATTATGTATGCCAGGAAGATGTCTGCCCAAACCGACAATGATCAACTACTTATTCACAACTTCCAAGATAGTTTGACAGATGCCGCACTCAAGTGGTATATGGGGTTGGATAGTACGAAGATTCGAACTTTCAACGATCTAGGAGGAGCCTTTGTCAAGCAGTATAAGTATAATGTGGACATGGCCCCTGACCGAGATCAGTTGAGAGCAATGGCACAGAAAGATAAAGAGAGTTTCAAGGAATATGCTCAACGTTGGCGCGAGTTGGCCGCGCAAGTCACACCACCGTTAGAAGAAAAAGAGATGACCAAGATTTTTCTGAAGACTCTTGGTCCTTTCTTTTATAAGAAGATGGTAGTCAGTGCACCCAATGACTTCACTGAAATGGTCAATATGGGAATGCGCTTAGAAGAAGGTATTCGCGAAGGAAGATTGGCCAAAGAAGAGAGCGCTCCTAAAAAGTATGGGAGTAGCTTTGTGAAGAAAAAAGAGCAAGGTGTAAATGCCATTCAAAAGGGACAATTTAGGAAAAGGTATTCTCCATCACACCAAGTTGCTGCCGTATCACCAGTATTTAATGCTCCAGCTTATCAGCCTCAACAAAATCCTCAGCCATATCAACAACCTCAGTCCCCCAATGCTCAGCCTCAACAAAATCTGCAGTATCCTCAGCAGAATCGACCATTCAACAATCAAGGTCGTGCGTATAGAAGGATAAACTTTGAGCCTATCCCTATGAAATATGCTGACTTGTTTCCAGTTTTGGTCCAGAAGGGTCATATTCAAACGAAAGCTCCACCTATGGTTCCTGCAAATCCTCTTCCTTCCTATAGAGCTGACATGTTTTGCCCCTACCATCAAGGTGCTCCAGGGCATGATATTGAAAGTTGTTTCGGTATGAAAGCAGACGTCCAGAGGCTCATTAAGTGCGGAATCCTGTCCTTCAAAGATTCCGACCCTAATGTACAAATTAATCCGTTACCCCCACATGGTTCACCCTCTGTCAACATGATTCAAGACTGTTTGGCAAATGAGGATTAGAAAGCTTCGATTGAAAGGGCCGGAGAGGTTTGTGTTATAGTGCCTCACTTTAAAGAAGTGGAGCGTATCGAAATTGTGTATAATAGCAGAAAATTGGCTGTTACCCCGTTGGTAGTCAATGTGCCTGGACCTGTCCCTTATATTTCCAGTAAGGTTATCCCCTACAGGTACAACGCTATGATGTTGGAGAATGGAAAGGAAGTGCCTTTACCCACTATACCCTCATAGTTAATATTGCAGATGTCAGCAGAGTGACAAGATGTGGTCGAGTCTACCCGACTGTGCCACCGAAAGAAAAAGAGGTCTCATTAGAACAGACAGGCTCAGAGGATTCAATTGTGGGGCAATCTGGTGGATTTGATTTATCCAATTCAGATGAATGTTTAAAAGTGATCAAGAGGAGTGAGTATAAGGTTGCAGATCAGCTCCTGCAAACCCCATCTAAGATTTCTGTGTTGCAACTGCTGATGAGTTCTGAGGCTCATAGGGAAGCGCTCCAGAAAATATTAGAATAAGCGTATGTTGAATAAGATGTGACTATGGAACAGTTCGACAACATCATTGGCAGTATTACTTCATGTGACAATCTGGGTTTTAATGAAGATGACCTCCTAGAAGAAGGAAGGAAACACAACATGGCTTTACATATTTTTGTGAACTGCGGAAATGACTCTCTGTCCAGTGTGTTGGTTGATACTGGATCTTCTCTAAATGTGATGCCTAGAACTACTCTATCCAAGATGTCTTATCAGGGACCGCCGATGAGGCCAAGTCATGTTATCGTCAAGGCCTTTGATGGGTCAAAGAAAACAGTAATTGGTGAGGTGGATTTGCCAATGACTATTGGGTTGCAAACTTTTATGATCACGTTTCAAGTCATGGACATTCGTGCCGCTTATAGCTGTCTGCTAGGGAGGCCATGGATACATGAAGCTGGGGCAGTTACGTCCACCCTACATCAGAAGTTAAAATATGCTTTTGAAGGGAAAACAGTTACAGTTTGTGGAGAAAGAGCTTTGGTGGTGAGTCACTTATCATCATTCTCGTATGTCGAAGCTGAGGAAGAGGTTGGCACGCAATTTCAAGCTTTGTCTATTGTGGGTGAGGGTGTCCAGAAATCTCAAGCGTCCATGTCATCATTTAAAGACGCGCAGCGAGTAGTGAACAGTGGTCATCAGACAATTTGGGGAAAGGTGTTATCTTTGCCAGAAAATAAAAATAAGGAAGGTCTTGGTTTCACCAGCAGTTCTGTCCAACAAACTACCAGAAGCCAAGGGTTCCCGCTGATTAATGAAGTGTTCCGTAGTGGAGGAGTCGTCTGTCATCCTCAGATTAACGTTGTGGCAGAGGATGAATTTGAAGGCTACATATCCGGTGGTTCTACAAGGTCCTCCATCCCTTACGAAGACTATGAGCCCTATTTGGAAGATCCAGGCTATGTTTCAGATGATTTTGACTATACCTTTGGAGTTTATGCCATCACTGAGGAAGATCCAGATGAGGATGTCCCAGACTTTGTGACCCCGGGCATCTTAGTTAAGAACTGGAGTGCGGTTGAAGCCCCTGCTGCCGTTCATATATCTAAGTAAAGCATTTGTTTTTAAAATTTTCGCTCTGCCCAAGGCGAAACTGCATTTATTAGGGCTTACTCTTTTAATAATTCCCTTTGCTCTGCCCAAGGCAAAGGTGACTTTGTTGGGCATGTCTTTTTGGTTTTGCCACCATCAATAAATTACTTTCATTTCCCTATTTGTGTTTTGATTTGTTTACAACGTTGGAAAATAACAAATAGCATCTCGCATACACACACTTTCCACTTTACAAAAAAAACTTATTAAAAATAACATCACTTGCGCAGATTGCTACATAACTTACAACCTGGGAATAATGATCCACTACCTCCTCCGAATTTCGAGTTTCCTGTGTATGAAGCCGAGGACGAAGAAGATAATATTCCAGAAGAAATTTCCAAACTGCTTGAGAAAAAATAGAAAGCTATCCAACCTCATCAAGAGCCGGTGGAAGTAATCAATTTAGTATCAGAAGAAATCCGTAGAGAAGTGAAAATTGGAGCTCTGCTCAAACCCGATGTGAAAAAACAGCTGATTGATTTGCTTGGGGAGTTTGTCGATGTGTTTGCTTGGTCATATCAAGACATGCCCGGATTAGACACAGCTATAGTCGAACATCGTTTACCGTTGAAGCCAGAGTGCCCGCCAGTAAAACAGAAGCTTAGAAGAACTCGACCCGACATGGCTCTAAAGATTAAGGAAGAGGTACATGTCATACCCTAAATTTGTCCTACCTTTTTGTAATTATTTTCGCTTTTTTGTTCCGTGCCATTTAGACACGTGTCATCTCGCAATTGGTCGATTTTTCAAAAATTTATCTTTTGACCAATCAAAATGTGACATGTGGCCTAAAAGGACATTTTTTGTGTATTTTTATTTCTTTTCTTAATTTCATAAACCCTTTTCTTTTTTTAAGGAAAAAAGAGGTATTATTAATACCAATATTTTATGGACATATATATTTCTTTTATTTGTAAATATCCTTTTTTTACATATATTCATATCTTTTATATATGTATTTAATTTTCATTTTTTTTATATATAAAGAAATAGTTATTAGTTTAGTTTAAATTAATCTTTTTCATTTGTTAATATTTTTGTGTTTTGTTATTATTCTTTTTTTACTTAATTATGTTAGTTAATATTTTAATTATTAATTTATAGTATTAGTTTTTTTTATTACTAATTAATTGATTAATTACTGAAAATTTAAATAAAAAAAGAAAAGAAGTTGGATTTAGACATGGCCCATTACTTGCAGCCCGTTAGAGAATTGAGAGAGGAATTATTAGGGTTTCGGTCAGAATAAAAGGGGTAGAACAAGACCCTAAAAGGGGGGACATTTCACTGTTCACAATCCCCAGAAAAGCCCTAACCCTAAAGGTTTCAATTCTTACAAATCGGACGGCGCCGCCCTTCATCCTCTTTCCTAAGCGAAACCCTATCTCCTCTCTCTTTCTTCCGCCGGACCTTCACCCTTCTTTCACTCCGATTTCCTTCTCCGACTCTTCATCATCTCAGCCACGATCTTCTGGCTCTCTCTATCGCAACGGCTATCCGACCCCGGTGGTGTTAATTCGAGTTGCTCTCACACTTTAGAGATGATGGTAAAAGCTTCAGCTTGGCAGAAAGGGATGCAGATGCGGTAACTCATCATTTCAAATCCAGGGATTTATGCTCGAAGACGCACATGCCATTTAATGGAATCATTGACGACTTTGGTGGTAAGGTCAACTGCAATGGCCTCTCAGCTCGGTTTCGTGAGATAAAGGTTAAGGTTTTGTATTTCGTTTGTTCCAAAAATAATTCCAGCTGGTTTTGATAAATGTTTTGCTGTATTGTTGTCATCATGAGCATTGCCATTGTTTTTTTATCAATTTCATCCATGGAGTTTGATTTAAGTGTAAATGTCGGTTTATATTCATCTGTTGAGTTTGTTTCTGCTCATATTCTAATGACATAATTTGCTTAAGTGTTAGTTTCATTTGTTGTTTAAATGTGGGTGGTTGATTCACCTTGAGGGTGAATGCACATATCAGGATTATGAAGAACAGATGTTTTGAGGTTGTTGCAGGATCTGTAGCTGCAGTTTAATGAGTCGAGTCTATCACAATGGATGGAGGATCTGTTGCTTTATGTGTTTGTTATTGTGTCTTTAGCACTGATACTGACAAAAAGCACTAGGTTTTGGATCACCGTTTTGGCCATTTCGAATTTGTAAGATTTGGGTTCTGTGTTTGCTCGGTTTATTGTCTGTCATGTGCAGGTTTCTAAAGTTGAAACTCAGGGTTTGGAACCAATACAGTCGCCACAATCTCGCACAGACAATGTTCAACAACATCAACTAACATGGCGGCCGATACAAATTACTCTAACGCGTACTCCTGGTTGTGTATATCTCGTATAAGTTGGTGTCGGTAATCTCTGATCTACCGTTTCTTTCGTTTATGATTCATTTCTCATTTGATTTTGGTTCAGATTTCGTTGTATTTTCATGTTCGTTGTGTGTTGTCTTGTTATTGTGCAGTTGGTTTTCTTCTGGTCTGTGTCATGTTAATCTGAACGATGTTGTATAAGTCGACTTTGAATGCAGATTAAAAAAGCACAGGCTTTGGTCCGCAGCAGTACCTCCGAGCAATGATAGATCCAATATTTTGCAGCTTATTGCGACTTGAGTGTGCGGTCACGATATCTCCAACGATAGCATAACGTGACACTAAAGGCTTGCGCAGCTCAGGCTTACATTAGACAACACATTGCAGCCGCAACATATTTGCTTCGCGCGATTCAGAACATACTGATGGATTTCCTACAAATATACCTTTTTCATCGCAGCTATGCAATGCAGCAATAGCTCCCCGCGTCTTCAATTAAGGGGTGTTTCCGCAGCTCCACGGAAACCGTCACGCAGCAGCTTGCACGCGCAACCTGTTTCGATTGTCCGCAACACAACTTTGGCCACACTTGGACGCGCAACGTGTCCGTAACCTCAAATCGGTTTTGCATAGCTTTCAAGTGGATGTGTAGCAACGCGATAACAGCGGTCTCAACACAACCTGTCGACGGTAATAAAAAGCGAATTTATGTTGTCATTGATATGTTTATCACACTGGTTTTTTTTTGGTCTCTAGCCAATGGTGCCTGCATTTTGTCGGCTGCGGTAGATGTTCTTTTTTGGATACTGCGATATTGAATTGATGTTTATGTTCTGCCTGTGCTTAGAATTTGGTGCAGCTGTCATTATTTTTTGGTTAAAAATTATTCTGCGGTTTATGTTGAGTTTCGATTTGTGGATATTGTAAACAAGGTGTGAATACCGTTAATTGTGATCAATTTGCAGGTTGATTATGTTGTACTTATTATCATTATTTTTTTTAGTGCTAACTTTATGCTGATGTTGTGATTCTAAATCCGTTTTTTTAAGATGGCTGGACTAATTAAAGATATTGATGTTTGTTTGTTTCGAGCCATCCATTCTCTGAGTGTATCCTAAAATATCAAGTGCACCTAGTGTCGATGCAAGCTTCACCCGATGAAGATATGGATGATAACTACAGCTGTTCTTTTTGTTTTTTCCTTGTCTTACTTTTGAATTTAATGTCATTTTACATGAGGAATGAATAACATGGCAGCCAAAGGCAATTTGTTTTGGATATTATTATTGTTAATAATTGCATGATGCACTCAGTTTTGGATGTTCCATGTTGATATGGCATTTGGTTTTCAAATTATTACAAAAGGAGAGCCATACTGTATTCATTTCGATGCGGGTTGTTTTTCCGTGTTAAATCTATAGCCTCGACGTCAAGTGTATGTCGTGCTGCCACCGGTAAGGTTATTATTTTGTGGAGTAAATTGAGGGCTTATTACAAATATTGTGGTGTTTGCAAGTTATACAAATATTGTGGAGTAAATTTTAGACAACTTCTAAATTTATCTCCAACATTTGGTTAGTTTTCTTTCTAATTTTAAATTCAGGTTCTATTTAACACAAACCATTTTCAAACTTTATTTCCAAAGTATGTTTTTTAAAAATTCCTATTTCAATATATATATATATATTTTTTATACTAAAGGTATTTTCAATCAAAATTATGAAAAATTAAATCTTTGAAGTCTAGCACTTCTTGGATTTTTGGATGATCATTAGCGAGGTGTACACCTTAAATAATGTATTATTCAACTTTTCGTTTAAATACACCATTTTGGACAAAGGAATATTGTAGGAATCAAGCATTCTGTGTGATGTTTCTATCGTTCATTCAAATATTCTCCAAATGAAAAAGGTGTCGTCGAGATCCAGCATTTCGATAATACCCCAATTAATTGGTTGTGAGGCCTACGTCTCATTTATCAAATAATTGTCATTTCTCTCATTTTCAAATCCAATCTCACGTCCTCACATCTCGTACCTCAAATTATTTTCGTACCTCATTTCACTTCAAATCTTTTTCAAACATTTTCTCGATCAAACTTCGAAAGAAGGAGGTTCTTGGAGTCTAGCATTCCTTGAATTTTCGAGTGAATAATTCTCGAGGCACGCCCTTTGAGTTATTATTCATTCAATCTTTCGACCTTTTTAAATATCTTTTTTCGATTCAAACTTCGAAAGAAGGAGATTCTTGGAGTCTAGCATTCCTTGAATTTTCGAGTGAATAGCTCTCGAGGCACGCCCTTTGGGTTGTTATTCACTCAACCTTTCGACTTTTTCAAACTCAAACATCTTCCAACGTTCTCCTAAGTCGAGTGCTCGTACGCATTCGCAACCCACATTTCGCACACATTCACAACCTCTCGTGGTTTCGATATTGGAGGCACCCTTAGGGACCAATATCGTTTCTCATAATCTAACCCTTGACACGTCGTCAAGTCGGTTCTATTTTCAAACAAATCCTCGACACGTCGTCGAGCCATTTCAAAACAACTTCCTTTTTACCTCACATTCCATTTTCGATTCAATCTTTTCACAAGTGTTTTTTTTAACTTACGAAAGAGGGATGTTCTTAGAATCTAGCATTCTTTGAATATTCGAATGAGTAACTCTTGGGCACGCCCCCGAGTTGTTATTAGTTCATTCTTTCGATTTCAAAACATCCAACTCTTTATCTTCAACTTACTCAACTCAATTTCCGAAAGAACTGAGTTCTTGGGATCTCGCATTCCTTGAATTCTTGAATGACAAGCTCTTGAGGCACGCCCTTAGGTTGTTTGTCAGTCACTCTTTCGTCTCCCAACTCAACTTCAACCCATTTCAAACCTCATATTTTCGTGGTCGTCTCCACGAACTACGAACGCTCTGATTCTTTATTCATTCTTGAATATAAGATACGTAGGCACAAGATTGCGATGATCTTGGCGAGCACACTTCTATCCATCTTCCGTTTCCCCCCATCATTTCCCGTAGTCGAACTACGACGCTCTGATTTCTCATTCTCGTCCGAATGAGCATACGTAGGCACAAGGGCCCCAATCCTTGGCGAGCACCCTATCTTCTAACCACCCATCTCTCCTTAGCGTCTTTAACCCTTTACCCTACCAATTCTACCTTTAATAGCGAGAAGAAAGCAAGTAAACCTAAACAACACTCCCCATATTTGCCTTAAGAGGTTCCCGTCGAGTACGACGGACGTGAGGGGTGCTAATACCTTCCCCTCACGTAACCGACTCCCGAACCCGGAACTTGGTTGCGACAGCCCTGTTCCTATCCTTTCGTTTCAAGAGGTTTTCTCGATATTTTCCTCTCCCGTTTATTCGGGAAAAATGAAGTTCGGTGGCGACTCTGTCGAACCGCATTTCCGCACCTTTCGCGCGAAGGTCGTATTTTCGAATGATTTTTCGAGGTGCGACAGGTGGCGACTCTGCTGGGGACATTTTTGCTCCATGCAAAGAGAGAGTCGAGCCTATCTTTTGGTTTGTGAGGAGTGTTTGTTTTTTTTATTTGTTTTCTTTTTGTTTTTGTTCTCTTGTAGATTTTATCTATGTTTGTTATCTTGATTGCCTATCGGTTCTTGGGATGACATCATGAGTAAAGCTCTACACCCGAGCTTTGGTAAAAGCAGAGAGAACACATAGTTTAGAATTGGTAGTCGAGTAGTGTTAGTCTCCGAGGACTTGCTCCTTGTGGGCCTAGCATGAAAGCTCCTCCAGAGGAGACCTATTCGTAGATCTCGTTGTAACGCAGCTAGCCTGTTGCACGACTTGATTAATGAAGGGTCCGTGATTTTGGGAACCTTTTGTTAGCACCAGTTCCGATATTGGTGGTCGTGTAGTGTTAGTCTCCAAGGACTCGCTCCTTGTGCGCCTAGCATGAGGACCCCGCTCAGGAGAGACCTTATCGTCATTATCGTCGTAATGCAGCCAGCCTGTTGCGCGACGCTAATACGACTAGTGTCTGTGATCCTGGGAACCAAACATAGAAACCATCCCGTGAGAGGGTTTATGGGTAGAATGTTTAGACCTTCCCGTATAGGTTGTACCTGTCAGTTTTCTTTGAGCAGGAATTATGGTTATTTACCTATTACGGTTACCAGCTTCAGGAGTTGTTGGAGTTGTGATCCTGTGATCCTGGATCTTGTATCTTGCATTGCATCTTGCATATCATTTGCATTGCATTTCATATGTTGTGCATTTTGCATTGCCAGTCCTTCAACAGAATCTTATGTCTTCGTTCCTTCTTCTCCAGTAAATCAAGCTGATTCCTCGACACCAGTACGCAACTAGAGCCAATACCAGACGAATGATGGAGCAGATTCAGCAGGAGCAAGTTGCCTTCAGGGAAGAGTTGGATTCCATGAAAGGAAAGATCGACCAGATCCTCGAAGCCATCCTCACAGCCAGGAGAGAAGAAGAACAGCGTGAAGCCGCCGCTGTTGTCAATGGACAAGGGTCTACTGCCATCCCTTTGGTCCCAATTTCGAATTCTCAGGGAATGCCGTTGAACTTCAACAACACAATCGAAGGAAACACTTCTCAGCCAATCCCAGCGCCTGGAGTTACCGTTGGAGTTATCCCGCACGCCCAGCCTGTTGCTGTGCAGATCCCAGCTCCTCATATCGAAGATACTTTGATGGATCAGTATGACGACGTTCAGAACTATCATGCTGCTATTCCCATCGCCAGTCCTGTTGCCGCTCAGGATTCTGAAGCCTTAAAGATGTGTCGTGATCTAGCCGAGAAATTTCGAGCCATGGAGGGGCATAACTCAAATTCTTTCAGTGCTTTGGAATTGTGCTTGGTGCCTGATGTTGTCATTCCTCCCAAGTTCAAAGTTCCCGAATTTTCGAAGTACAAAGGTCTCAGTTGCCCAAACATCCATCTGAAGATGTACTGTCGCAAGATGGCTGCTTATGCCAGAGATGAAAAGCTCATGATCCATTGCTTCCAGGACAGCCTGTCTGGGGCATCACTTGAATGGTATATGCAGCTGGAGCGTAATAGTGTGCGCACTTGGGCCGAGCTAGCTGATGCATTTGTCAAGCAGTACAAGTACAATACCGACCTTGCTCCTAACCGTACTCAGCTTCAGAGTATGACTCAGAAGGACAACGAATCCTTTAAGGAGTACGCGCAACGATGGAGAGAGCTAGCCGCAAGGGTGCATTCACCTCTTGTTGACCGTGAGTTGATTGACATCTTCATGGGTACCTTGCAAGGCCAGTATTACGAAAAGCTGATCGGTAGTGTCTCCGCTGGATTCTTTGACATGGTAATCGTCGGTGAGAGAATTGAAGAAGGGGTGAAGAGTGGGAAGATCCTAGGAGGTTCTAACAGCCAGGCTAATGCCAAGAGGCCTTTCAATGGATACAAGAAGAAGGAGGGCGAAACAAATGCCATCTTCGCGCAGAAAGGGCAAGCTTCTCAACAAGCTCCTCCTATGCCTTATCAAGTTCCCTACTATCAGTATCCATATGTTGCTGCTGCGCAATATGCTCCAATGCCTTATCAGCCAGCTGTTCATGCAGCGCAAGCTCAGATGCCACGGCAACAGGCTCCTCAGTAACAAGCCTACAACCAACAAGGATATCAGTATCCTCCTCAGCAACAGCAGATGCAAGCTACTCAGCAACGACAAGGTGCTCGTCCACAGCGTCCGCAGAGAACATGGAGACCAGATAGAGTCTTTGATCGTCTACCAATGTCATATGCCAAAATCTTTGCTCAGTTGATGGAGAAGAAGGCTATTGTTCCAAGAGACTTGGCTCCCCCAACTGTCATTCCTGCCGACTACGATGCAAATGCTCATTGTGAGTTTCATAAGGGCGCTCCAGGTCACACCATTGAGGACTGCAGGGCTTTCAAACACATAATTCAAGACATGATCGATAGGGATGCTATCAACTTCAATGGGAAGTCTCCAAATATCATCAACAATCCGATGCCACCAGTCAACTAACGCCAACGTCAGATTGATTCCAGTCAAGTTCATTCCCCGAAGAAGGCAGCCATGTTGCCATTTCATTATTCGCAGTTTCTTATGTTTTGTCTTTGCTTATTTAAGTATTGTATGCTTTGAACAATTGCCATTCGTATTTGGTTTTCATTAATGTATCGTTTATGCATGTTTTGAATTAGTTATGTCGTATTCACTCATTTTTCACTTATCACCGACACGTTTATTCAGTCCACTCCATTCACTGTTGTTTAGCATGATTTGAGGGAGGATGATGAAAACGAGATACCCATAATTGCAAACGGTATGCTTTCAGACGGAATCTCGTCAATGATGTACAGGCATTGTTTCAATTCCCCAAACACCGGAGATATAAGGAGTTAATCCCTAGTAAACCACTTCGAGCCTAGAAGTAGCAGTTTCCTTCGGATATTCAAACCTTTACACTCAACCTGGGGCAGGGTAGTGTTCAGTTAATTTTACTCCGCAAAATCCCGAAGACGGTGGTTCATCAAAGACCCATGCTATGGCAGTCCCAACAAAATCCAAAAAAATCAAAAGCCTGCTAAGTCAGACACCTTAGAGGGGACTTAGGCAAAATCACGGCAATCCCGATGGATCTGACAAACGAAGTCAATCCATGCAAAAGTTAGGGATCAAAAACAAAGCAAAAGAGGACCCCGAAACCCTCGACAAAAAAAACAAAATAGGATTCAGTGGCCACCCAAGTCAAGGGGCACTAACATCCATCAAAAAACCAAAATAAAGGTGACTGCCACGTCAAGCAAATCTTGAACCTTCAAGCCTACACCGTCACAGCAAGTGCAGAATTAACTGAGCGTAGGACTGGAGATCATTAAGAAGAAGGGTGGGTACAAATCATACTTTGAGCCTAATAACCTTTTGTTTCATAACCGTAAACCAGACCACGTTACAACCCTCGAAAGACCTAATTGAGGCGAGGTTTCTTCTGAAAGCATGCTATCGCGAGGTTGCGTAACCTGACTCCTCACGTGATTTCTAATCATCAGCATTGGTGTCATTATTCTTGCAAACATCTTTTCGCACCAATCAAATTAGCACAACATCTGGGCTAGCAGTCCATTTGTCTCACTATCACGACACTTCCAAATAAACAATACTTTTTCAAACTTGCATCGAACTTTGCATTAATTATTACCATTTATGAATGTACAATTTTAACTGCAAAACAACGCTAGGTATCCAAAGATATTTCAGCAAAGGGCAATCAAGGAAGAGCTTGACTTTCAGTGGCGTACACGTGGCAAGATAATTTCAGAACCCACAGGCTGGGGCAAAGCATTCAACAGCTCGAGTAGGGGCAAGTCATCCGAGTTCAACTTCCATATGTCAGAATTGGTTAATCTGGGGCAGACCATTACCATGTTCAGACTGGGGCAAGACCAGGTCGTCCTGACCAACAAGCAGAGTTGCAACCTTCTCTGAAGAAAATTCACAACAAGTCACCAAGTACCTAGACTCGGGGCATATGAAGTATCTTCGCCTGTGTCAATCATGGCGTCTTCAGCAAACTGCGTGTCGAGGAAGTCAATCCCTCCCACCACCCGAAGTCCAATTCGCATTGGCGACTACCAAAAGTCCACCATGCTGGCGTCTTCACCTGCATTTCCAAATTACCCGTCTGCATCATATGCATCATACGCATCGCTTTCGATCTCATAAATATCTTGCATCATATGCATACTCCAATCATACCATACTTCCCCAGCTCTTGCATCTCCGCACGTCAGCATTTGCATTTGCACTTCCACTCGTATGGAACATCGTTTATCATCCAGCATTCATATATGCAAGTCAAGGTCCAGGATCAATCTCGAAGATTTCCAAGACCGTCGACCGCTCAGTCAGGGGCATTTTCCACAAGATGGTGGGTTTATCCCACAATTTTCAAAGAGCTTCAAAGCAGTCATCAACCCAGTCAGGGGCAATCTTCTGCAATCGTGGGTCTCTCCCATCAAAATTCGAAGTTATTCGAAGCAAGATTCAGCCCAGGCAGGGGCATTCTTTTCAAGACCATGGGCGTCTCCCATGACGTATTTCAACCTCGTGGTTGATCAAGTATGCAAATCAACATTCAGCCCAGCCAGGGGCATACCATTCAAGACCGTGAGCTTTCCTCACAAAGTTGTTCAACCTTTTGTTGGGCAAATCCAAGAAGTTCAGTGCAAGATCCAACCCGAATAGGGGCATCTTCAGCAAAACCGTGAGCGTTCCTCACAAAGTTGTTCAACCTTTGTTAAGCAAGACAAGGCATCAAGACAAATTCAGCCCAGTCAGGGGCATCCTCTTCAGAACTCATGGGCGTAACCATGAAATCATTTCAGCAAATTATGATTTCCAAGCAAAGACGGTGGGCGTACCCCGTCAACTCATTTCAAATCCAATCTTCCTCTCAGGGGTTCCCCAATGAGTTGTACCCAGCAAGCGTGACCGTTGTCAATTGCCTTACTATCATCCTTTTGGTGATAGTCGAACTTCGTCAGTTCAACCTAGCCTGCATCCTTTTGATGTTGGTAAACTTCAAATCTGTGTTGTCCTATCATCCTTTTGGTGATAACGACTTGTTTTGTTTGTGTTTTCGCTCTATCATCCTTTTGGTGGTAGGTCTGATACTTCGTCGGTATCAGATTGCGCGATGTTTTATTTGTGTTTTCGCTCTATCATCCTTTTGGTGGTAGGTCTGATACTTCGTCGGTATCAGGTTGTGCGATGTTTTATTTGTTCTCGCTCTATCATCCTTTTGGTGGTAGGTATGATACTTCGTCGGTATCAGATTGCGCGATGTTTTATTTGTGTTTTCGCTCTATCATCCTTTTGGTGGTAGGTCTGATACTTCGTCGGTATCAGGTTGTGCGATGTTTTATTTGTTCTCGCTCTATCATCCTTTTGGTGGTAGGTCTGGTACTTCGTCGGTATCAGATTGCGCGATGTTTTCTTTTACGTCTTCGCTCTACCATCCTTTTGGTAGTAGGTCTGGTACTTCGTCGGTATCAGATTGCGCGATGCTTTCTTTTATGTTTTCGCTCTACCATCCTTTTGGTGGTAGGTCTGACATTTCGTCGATGTCAGATTGTGCGATCATTCATTTGTTTCGCTCCGTCATCCTTTTGGTGGGGGGTCTATCATGGTCATTAGTGATAGATTGTGCGATTTGTTTTGTGTTCCACTCCGTCATCCTTTTGATGGAGGAGTCTATCATGGTCATTAATGATAGATTGTGCGATCATTTATTTGTTTCGCTCCGTCATCCTTTTGGTGGGGGGTCTATCATGGTCATTAGTGATAGATTGTGCGATTTGTTTTGTGTTCCACTCCGTCATCCTTTTGATGGAGGGGTCTCTCATGGTCATTAGTGATAGACTGTGCGATATGTGTTTGTGTTTGCTCTACCGCCCTTTTGGTGGTAATAGCAGTGTTCTTTTCGTTCCATCATCCTTTTGGTGATGACGACCTTTTTGCCAGTCATTTACAGTTTACTCAGAGGTTACAGTTATCGGCATTGTCAACTCTCTAGCATCTCACTTTCATCCGGACAAATTCAGGGTCTTTCTATATCTAATAGACTTCTACCTCAGGGATGTGAACGCCAATGCAATTCATCCTCCTAGGTTTAAGCCTATTAGATAGGGGCATCTGTCATACCCTAAATTTGTCCTACCTTTTTGTAATTATTTTCGCTTTTTTGTTCCGTGCCATTTAGACACGTGTCATCTCGCAATTGGTCGATTTTTCAAAAATTTATCTTTTGACCAATCAAAATGTGACATGTGGCCTAAAAGGACATTTTTTGTGTATTTTTATTTCTTTTCTTAATTTCATAAACCCTTTTCTTTTTTTAAGGAAAAAAGAGGTATTATTAATACCAATATTTTATGGACATATATATTTCTTTTATTTGTAAATATCCTTTTTTTACATATATTCATATCTTTTATATATGTATTTAATTTTCATTTTTTTTATATATAAAGAAATAGTTATTAGTTTAGTTTAAATTAATCTTTTTCATTTGTTAATATTTTTGTGTTTTGTTATTATTCTTTTTTTACTTAATTATGTTAGTTAATATTTTAATTATTAATTTATAGTATTAGTTTTTTTTATTACTAATTAATTGATTAATTACTGAAAATTTAAATAAAAAAAGAAAAGAAGTTGGATTTAGACATGGCCCATTACTTGCAGCCCGTTAGAGAATTGAGAGAGGAATTATTAGGGTTTCGGTCAGAATAAAAGGGGTAGAACAAGACCCTAAAAGGGGGGACATTTCACTGTTCACAATCCCCAGAAAAGCCCTAACCCTAAAGGTTTCAATTCTTACAAATCGGACGGCGCCGCCCTTCATCCTCTTTCCTAAGCGAAACCCTATCTCCTCTCTCTTTCTTCCGCCGGACCTTCACCCTTCTTTCACTCCGATTTCCTTCTCCGACTCTTCATCATCTCAGCCACGATCTTCTGGCTCTCTCTATCGCAACGGCTATCCGACCCCGGTGGTGTTAATTCGAGTTGCTCTCACACTTTAGAGATGATGGTAAAAGCTTCAGCTTGGCAGAAAGGGATGCAGATGCGGTAACTCATCATTTCAAATCCAGGGATTTATGCTCGAAGACGCACATGCCATTTAATGGAATCATTGACGACTTTGGCGGTAAGGTCAACTGCAATGGCCTCTCAGCTCGGTTTCGTGAGATAAAGGTTAAGGTTTTGTATTTTGTTTGTTCCAAAAATAATTCCAGCTGGTTTTGATAAATGTTTTGCTGTATTGTTGTCATCATGAGCATTGCCATTGTTTTTTATCAATTTCATCCATGGAGTTTGATTTAAGTGTAAATGTCGGTTTATATTCATCTGTTGAGTTTGTTTCTGCTCATATTCTAATGACATAATTTGCTTAAGTGTTAGTTTCATTTGTTGTTTAAATGTGGGTGGTTGATTCACCTTGAGGGTGAATGCACATATCAGGATTATGAAGAACAGATGTTTTGAGGTTGTTGCAGGATCTGTAGCTGCAGTTTAATGAGTCGAGTCTATCACAATGGATGGAGGATCTGTTGCTTTATGTGTTTGTTATTGTGTCTTTAGCACTGATACTGACAAAAAGCACTAGGTTTTGGATCACCGTTTTGGCCATTTCGAATTTGTAAGATTTGGGTTCTGTGTTTGCTCGGTTTATTGTCTGTCATGTGCAGGTTTCTAAAGTTGAAACTCAGGGTTTGGAACCAATACAGTCGCCACAATCTCGCACAGACAATGTTCAACAACATCAACTAACATGGCGACCGATACAAATTACTCTAACGCGTACTCCTGGTTGTGTATATCTCGTATAAGTTGGTGTCGGTAATCTCTGATCTACCGTTTCTTTCGTTTATGATTCATTTCTCATTTGATTTTGGTTCAGATTTCGTTGTATTTTCATGTTCGTTGTGTGTTGTCTTGTTATTGTGCAGTTGGTTTTCTTCTGGTCTGTGTCATGTTAATCTGAACAATGTTGTATAAGTCGACTTTGAATGCAGATTAAAAAAGCACAGGCTTTGGTCCGCAGCAGTACCTCCGAGCAATGATAGATCCAATATTTTGCAGCTTATTGCGACTTGAGTGTGCGGTCACGATATCTCCAACGACAGCATAACGTGACACTAAAGGCTTGCGCAGCTCAGGCTTACATTAGACAACACATTGCAGCCGCAACATATTTGCTTCGCGCGATTCAGAACATACTGATGGATTTCCTACAAATATACCTTTTTCATCGCAGCTATGCAATGCAGCAATAGCTCCCCGCGTCTTCAATTAAGGGGTGTTTCCGCAGCTCCACGGAAACCGTCACGCAGCAGCTTGCACGCGCAACCTGTTTCGATTGTCCGCAACACAACTTTGGCCACACTTGGACGCGCAACGTGTCCGTAACCTCAAATCGGTTTTGCATAGCTTTCAAGTGGATGTGTAGCAACGCGATAACAGCGGTCTCAACACAACCTGTCGACGGTAATAAAAAGCGAATTTATGTTGTCATTGATATGTTTATCACACTGGTTTTTTTTGGTCTCTAGCCAATGGTGCCTGCATTTTGTCGGCTGCGGTAGATGTTCTTTTTTGGATACTGCGATATTGAATTGATGTTTATGTTCTGCCTGTGCTTAGAATTTGGTGCAGCTGTCATTATTTTTTGGTTAAAAATTATTCTGCGGTTTATGTTGAGTTTCGATTTGTGGATATTGTAAACAAGGTGTGAATACCGTTAATTGTGATCAATTTGCAGGTTGATTATGTTGTACTTATTATCATTATTTTTTTTAGTGCTAACTTTATGCTGATGTTGTGATTCTAAATCCGTTTTTTTAAGATGGCTGGACTAATTAAAGATATTGATGTTTGTTTGTTTCGAGCCATCCATTCTCTGAGTGTATCCTAAAATATCAAGTGCACCTAGTGTCGATGCAAGCTTCACCCGATGAAGATATGGATGATAACTACAGCTGTTCTTTTTGTTTTTTCCTTGTCTTACTTTTGAATTTAATGTCATTTTACATGAGGAATGAATAACATGGCAGCCAAAGGCAATTTGTTTTGGATATTATTATTGTTAATAATTGCATGATGCACTCAGTTTTGGATGTTCCATGTTGATATGGCATTTGGTTTTCAAATTATTACAAAAGGAGAGCCATACTGTATTCATTTCGATGCGGGTTGTTTTTCCGTGTTAAATCTATAGCCTCGACGTCAAGTGTATGTCGTGCTGCCACCGGTAAGGTTATTATTTTGTGGAGTAAATTGAGGGCTTATTACAAATATTGTGGTGTTTGCAAGTTATACAAATATTGTGGAGTAAATTTTAGACAACTTCTAAATTTATCTCCAACATTTGGTTAGTTTTCTTTCTAATTTTAAATTCAGGTTCTATTTAACACAAACCATTTTCAAACTTTATTTCCAAAGTATGTTTTTTAAAAATTCCTATTTCAATATATATATATATATATTTTTTATACTAAAGGTATTTTCAATCAAAATTATGAAAAATTAAATCTTTGAAGTCTAGCACTTCTTGGATTTTTGGATGATCATTAGCGAGGTGTACACCTTAAATAATGTATTATTCAACTTTTCGTTTAAATACACCATTTTGGACAAAGGAATATTGTAGGAATCAAGCATTCTGTGTGATGTTTCTATCGTTCATTCAAATATTCTCCAAATGAAAAAGGTGTCGTCGAGATCCAGCATTTCGATAATACCCCAATTAATTGGTTGTGAGGCCTACGTCTCATTTATCAAATAATTGTCATTTCTCTCATTTTCAAATCCAATCTCACGTCCTCACATCTCGTACCTCAAATTATTTTCGTACCTCATTTCACTTCAAATCTTTTTCAAACATTTTCTCGATCAAACTTCGAAAGAAGGAGGTTCTTGGAGTCTAGCATTCCTTGAATTTTCGAGTGAATAATTCTCGAGGCACGCCCTTTGAGTTATTATTCATTCAATCTTTCGACCTTTTTAAATATCTTTTTTCGATTCAAACTTCGAAAGAAGGAGATTCTTGGAGTCTAGCATTCCTTGAATTTTCGAGTGAATAGCTCTCGAGGCACGCCCTTTGGGTTGTTATTCACTCAACCTTTCGACTTTTTCAAACTCAAACATCTTCCAACGTTCTCCTAAGTCGAGTGCTCGTACGCATTCGCAACCCACATTTCGCACACATTCACAACCTCTCGTGGTTTCGATATTGGAGGCACACTTAGGGACCAATATCGTTTCTCATAATCTAACCCTTGACACGTCGTCAAGTCGGTTCTATTTTCAAACAAATCCTCGACACGTCGTCGAGCCATTTCAAAACAACTTCCTTTTTACCTCACATTCCATTTTCGATTCAATCTTTTCACAAGTGTTTTTTTTAACTTACGAAAGAGGGATGTTCTTAGAATCTAGCATTCTTTGAATATTCGAATGAGTAACTCTTGGGCACGCCCCCGAGTTGTTATTAGTTCATTCTTTCGATTTCAAAACATCCAACTCTTTATCTTCAACTTACTCAACTCAATTTCCGAAAGAACTGAGTTCTTGGGATCTCGCATTCCTTGAATTCTTGAATGACAAGCTCTTGAGGCACGCCCTTAGGTTGTTTGTCAGTCACTCTTTCGTCTCCCAACTCAACTTCAACCCATTTCAAACCTCATATTTTCGTGGTCGTCTCCACGAACTACGAACGCTCTGATTCTTTATTCATTCTTGAATATAAGATACGTAGGCACAAGATTGCGATGATCTTGGCGAGCACACTTCTATCCATCTTCCGTTTCCCCCCATCATTTCCCGTAGTCGAACTACGACGCTCTGATTTCTCATTCTCGTCCGAATGAGCATACGTAGGCACAAGGGCCCCAATCCTTGGCGAGCACCCTATCTTCTAACCACCCATCTCTCCTTAGCGTCTTTAACCCTTTACCCTACCAATTCTACCTTTAATAGCGAGAAGAAAGCAAGTAAACCTAAACAACACTCCCCATATTTGCCTTAAGAGGTTCCCGTCGAGTACGACGGACGTGAGGGGTGCTAATACCTTCCCCTCACGTAACCGACTCCCGAACCCGGAACTTGGTTGCGACAGCCCTGTTCCTATCCTTTCGTTTCAAGAGGTTTTCTCGATATTTTCCTCTCCCGTTTATTCGGGAAAAATGAAGTTCGGTGGCGACTCTGTCGAACCGCATTTCCGCGCCTTTCGCGCGAGGGTCGTATTTTCGAATGATTTTTCGAGGTGCGACAGTACAGAAACAGATTGATGCAGGTTTCCTTGTTACCGCCGAGTATCCACTATGGATAGCTAACATTTTACCCGTTCCGAAGAAGGATGGTAAGGTTCGCATGTGTGTAGACTACAAAGATTTGAATAAAGCTAGTCCGAAAGATGATTTCCCATTACCTCACAATGACATTTTGGTTGACAGTACCGCAAGATATGAGGTTTTCTCCTTTATGGATGGTTTTTCAGGTTACAACCAGATTAGAATGGCTCCCGAGGATAGAGAGAAGACGTCATTCATCACGCCCTGGGGCACCTTTTGTTACAAAGTTATGTCGTTTGGATTAAAGAATGCAGGGGCAACATATCAGAGAGCTATGACTACTTTGTTCCATGATATGATGCACAAAGAGATCGAGGTTTATGTGGATGATATGATAGCCAAGTCGAAGACCGAGGATGACCATGTTAAACATTTGTCTAAGCTGTTTGGTCGTTTGAGAGAATACAAGCTCCGTCTAAACCCCAATAAATGTACATTTGGAGTACGATCAGGGAAACTATTAGGTTTTATTGTCAGTCAAAGAGGGATTGAAGTGGACCCTGACAAAGTGAAAGCTGTCCGGGAAATGCCAGCTCCCGCCACCGAGAAACAAGTCAGAGGATTCTTGGGTCGTTTGAACTATATCTCCAGGTTTATATCCAACATGACCGCTACATGTAAACCTATTTTCAAGCTTCTGAGGAAAGAACAAAGGTATGTTTGGACTGAAGATTGTCAAAAGGCTTTTGATAGTATTAAAGAGTATTTGCTTGAGCCACCTATATTGATACCACCAGTTGAAGGTCGACCTTTGATTATGTATTTGACTGTTTTAGAAGATTCAATGGGTTGTGTACTCGGTCAGCGAGATGAAACAGGAAAACAAGATCATGTCACTTATTACTTGAGCAAGAATTTTACTGATTGTGAAACAAGGTACACTATGTTAGAGAAGACTTGTTGCGCTTTGGCGTGGCCCGCCAAGCGTTTGCGCCAGTATATGTTGAATCACACTACTTGGTTAGTTTCAAGGATGGATCCTATCAAGTATATTTTTGAGAAACCCGCTTTGACTGGGAGAATCGCTAGATGACAGATGTTGTTGTCTGAGTATGACATCGAGTATCATACCCAGAAGGCTGTTAGAGGAAGTGTTTTGGCTGATCATCTGGCTCACCAGCCCATTTTGGATCATCAACCCTCAAACGATGATTTTCCAGATGAGGATGTTATGTTTTTAAAAATGAAAGATTGTGAAGAACCTGTACATGGTGAAGGGCCAGAACCAGGTTCTCAATGGGGTTTAGTTTTGATGGAGCTGTCAACGCCCATGGAAAAGGGATAGGTGTTGTTATTGTGACTCCTCAAGGGACCCACTTCCCATTTACCTCCAGATTAACATTCCAGTGTACTAATAATGAGGCTGAGTACGAGGCATGCATTATGGGTCTTGAAGAAGCAATCGATTTGAGAATTAAGAATTTAGATGTGTTTGGTGATTTTGCAGTGGTAATCAACCAAATCACTGGAGAGTGGATAACCCGACATGGTAATTTGGTCCCGTACAGAGATTATGCTAGAAGACTGTTACCGTTCTTTGATAGGGTCGAATTTCATCATATTCCCCATGATGAGAACAGAATGGCAGATGCGTTGGCAACTTTGGCCTCCATGATTGTGGTGAACTTTTGGAATGAATGTCCTCGGATTGAAGTAAAGCGCCTCGACAGACTTGCCTATATCTTTGCCGTTGAAGAAGTCAAAGATGGCAAACCCTAGTACCATGACATTGAAGTTTTTCTCAGAACTCAAGAATATCCTTTGGGAGCTTCCAACAAAGATAAGAAAACTTTGAGAAGGTTGGCTGGAAATTTTCTTTTGAGTAACAACGTGTTGTATAAACGGAATTTTGACATGATCTTGCTGAGATGTGTTGACAGACAAGAAGCAGATATGTTAATGACGGAAATTCACGAAGGATCTTTTGGCACCCATGCCAACGGACATGCTATGGCTAAGAAGCTTTTAAGGGCGGGCTATTATTAGATCACGATGGAATCAGATTGTTACAAGTTTGCTAGAAAATGTCACAAGTGTCAGATTTACGCAGATAAGATTCATGTACCTCCAACTTTGTTGAACGTCATCTCATCCCCGTGGCCCTCCTCTATGTGGGGAATTGACATGATTGGTATGATAGAACCGAAAGCATCTAATGGACACCGATTTATCTTAGTAGCCATTGATTATTTTACCAAGTGGGTCGAGGCGGCTTCCTACGCTAATGTAACTCGACATGTGGTTGTCAAATTTATCAAGAATCAGCTTATCTGCCGATATGGTGTACCAAACAGGATTATTACAGATAATGGATCCAATTTGAACAATAGAATGATGAAAGAACTGTGCGAAGAATTCAAGATAGAGCATCACAATTCTTCTCCTTATCGACCAAAGATGAATGGGGCTGTTGAAGCAGCCAATAAGAATATCAAGAGGATCATTCAGAAAATGGTTGTTACTTATAAAGATTGGCACGAAATGCTCCCATTCGCCTTACATGGATATCGTACAATGGTACGCACATCGACTGGGGCAACTCCATTTTCACTTGTCTACGGTATGGAAGTCGTGCTCCCGATAGAAGTAGAGATTCCTTCTATGAGGATTTTGATGGATGCAAAACTATCAGAAGCTGAATGGTGCCAGAATAGATATGATCAGTTGAACTTAATCGAAGAAAAGAGGATGGCTGCGGTATGCCATGGGCAGTTGTATCAGCAGAAGATGAAGAAGGCATTTGACAAGAAGGTTTGACCCCGTGTGTTCAAGGAAGGTGACCTTGTGCTCAAGAAGATCCAGTCTTTCCTCACTGACGTCAGAGGAAAATGGGCCCTGAACTTTGATGGACCATACGTGGTAAGGAAGGTTTTGTCAGGAGGCGCTTTGATGTTAACAACAATGGATGGAGAAGAGATCACTCGTCCCGTGAATACGGACGCTGTCAAGAAATATTTTGTTTAGAACTGAGGAATTCATATAAATTTAGGAGAAGCAGGACATTATTCCCTTTATGTAATCACTATTATTTTCCAACGCTGTAATATTGGGGTCACGACTTTTTGCCGACCACCATTCAATAAAAGTTTTCCATTTATTAAAAGTGTCTATTCTTGATGGCAAAATTCAGATTGACTTAAACTTTTTTCAAAACGTTGTGTGTACTTGATATATGAATAACAAAAGGATGACCATGGACGTTTATTTCATCCATGGAAGAACAACCATTTTTTACGAGCTCCTCTAAAGGAAGAGGATATTTATTTTATCCAGACATGAAGACTATTTCCGTTCGAGATACTTTCTTTGCAGATGATGAGAAAGCTGTGGAGATTTTGCTTGAGTACCCCACCGTCTGAGACGTTCACTTCATTCCTCCCGGTCCATCAGCATCCGCATAACATATAAGTAGACAACACGGCATGTGCATTTTTTTCATTCTTTGTGTTCGTTTCATTCTACCGCTTTGGCTGTAGTTATCCCTAGGTGTTTGGGTGCGTCTTATCCCTCTAATTAGATTTGTCGACCATAGGTAGAAAAAGCACAATGCTTCATTTTCCCCATGGAGTCAAATACTCATAGAAGATGGTTATTTCAGTACAATCCCATTCGAGTTCGTGCCTCAATGGTCGAGTCATACTTGATAGTTTTCTCTTCGGCTACTTCCCAAATTGAACTTTGATCTTCGACAATCACAGTGTGGGTAATCTCCAATGTTTGGACATGGGACAACATTATCACAAGATTTTCTCGACCATCTACAACCTGGACTGCCAACATCTCTTTATTTGAGCAACTCTTTTCGGCCGAGATCTTTTTTCAAAACGACAAATGGCAGTTTATTCAAGACATTTTAGCCACCCCAGTGGATTCATCAAGTGGCGTCTCTTTACAAATCCATCAGAGAAATTCGCCGAAGATATTACAAGACAATTCTCTTTATTTGAGGATTCACAGAAGTTATACAATTACAACGAAGACTATTCCGCAGGAATGTACTTCCCCAAAGAGTTCACCATACAAGTTTATTTCTATCAAGCGACATTTCCCCAGAGAAGTCGAAGAAATTTATCACATTAGTCTCTCTTTACTTGAGAAGACATACATTATAATTCAACCGACCTACATCTCTTCTGAAGATCCCCGTTGAAGTTCTACAATCTACAATACATTATGGCCCACAGCCAAGAAATTATACAATCTCCGATAACAGTATGGCTTACAGCCGAAGTTCCACGATCACATCTACATTAACAAATCCCATCCACAATATACAATCTACAAATTTTCCAACATTTCAAGTAAAGACTGAGACCAGCTCATGGTTCCCATATCATGACGCTCGGGGAGGTCCTACATCAAAGACTGAGACCAGCTCATGGTTCCCACATCATGACGCTCGAGGAGATCCTACATCAAAGACTGAGACCAGCTCATGGTTCCCACATCATAACGCTCGGGGAGGTCCTACATCAAAGACTGAGACCAGCTCATGATTCCCATATCATGACGCTCGGGGAGGTTCTACATCCTTTCGAACATTTACCCAAAGACATCTCTTTTCCTGGTTAATTTCGGCAATAGATTCCTTACAGATTTTAACAGTGGACACTTTGGCAAAAATATTCTCAATTACGTTTACAAGTCTTAACAGTATTCCCACAAATGACATCCTGAATCAATTACATTTAACCCATGCAGTAGGTTCTTCAAGTGGATTTCCCCACAAAGTTATTCACAACAGATTTACAGACACTTTGCGATTGTCAATCTTTCCCCGTGGAGTCTCCTCCGTTGAGCCTGTCCTTCCCGTGTGTCGTATTTCCTTCCCCCGTGGCGTCTTTTCTCCACAGGACCCTCTGTCTTGCATTACCATATCATCGCATATCATATGCATTCGGTGGCTTCTTATGCCAAAAATTCGTGCAATATTTGTATTTAAGTCCCTCCTATCTCGTCGAGACGAAGATTTCAATCTTCATATCTCCGGACAGAAGTAACTTAAATAGGGGCATCTGTCACCCCCTAATTTTTGACCTTAAGATCCCACCTCCGTCGTGCATTTTCTTGTGCATTATCTTTTACTATCGTATGTGTATTCATCATGGCTAACCAGCTCGTGCAGGTGTATTAACTAATCGGTGACAAGTCCAAGAAAATCCTCATATGGTTTATCAAATCTCGAGCCAAGTTTGACCAAAGTTTACAATAAAGCTCACGAGCCGATGTGGACTCAATGACTTCTACTCGGCCCCAATAATTAAAGACAGTCTAGATGGTTGCGCAAAGAAGTGGATCTTATTCTACCGTGGGGAGCTCATCATATTCAAGCCCAGGATTAAGTTCATATTACTAAGTTGTCGCATTCTGAAATAAAGACATAGGCTGCACGAGACGGAATCTCATAAGAGCCAAAGTCACAGGTTATTGAAGATTTGCAGGTTGTAGTGACGAATTCAATTTATTTGGGTTACTAGAAAACTTCATATAGTTGACATTGCAAGATCCATTTTCATGATGGGTTTTTACGATACAAGCGCATTGTAAGATGAGAGATTGAAATTCAATTGGCGAAAGGGGCTACGGGAGTTGAATTATTTGCATAGAAGTGCGCTAGACCTCACTAAGTTTGATCCTCAAGGCAAATGCGGCTCATGAAAACCTTACACGGTTTAACCATATGGCAATATCATAGCCCTTGGTTTGTATACGACTACTACATCAGCGGAATACTTTACGAGCGCCAAAATAATTCAACTACAACAAATATGGATTACAAAGTATTTTATTTATGATATATGAGGTATTCATTATTTGTACAAGTAAAGATTTATCCAGGTTACAATCATAAGTTTCTACAATCCCAACTCCATTAAAGTTAACACTTTTCAAAGGTCCAAAAAAAGAGATGAAGTATCATTTGACTCAACCACCGATTTGGCTTGCAACATCAGCGACAGCGGTCAACGCAACGGATACGCATCAACACAGCAGTTCATACATCAACAGCAACCAAGGAAAGCGAATTTCCGCATAACAGATAGCTCCATTAACTCTGAACCAAAAGCGACATCTGAGAAAAGAATTATTACCAAACATGAAGCAAAAGAGAATGGTTAGGGAGGATGGTTGTTACCTTACAATCATGACATCAGAACGAGTTACAAACAAAGATGAGCAGGGCTTCACTCTAAATCCGAACCTTTTCCTTATCATCATGAGCACCTACACCGAATCACCTGCATCAGAACAAGACACAACATTCATTACAGAAATCAGAAGCAATCCAACAAAAGTCTTCAGAACGGTATCAAACACGCAACCCCGACACAGCCTGCAAAACACAACTAATACGCGGATACCGTGAAAGAAAAGTGAAAGACAAAATTAAAAGAGAAGAGATAATTGATCGTTTCAACCCTCAGCATCTTGAGTTCATCATCGGGCTAAACTTCGAGTGGCCAAAAGGGCGGCAAACCAAAGCTGCCACCAGCTTTCTACCGAACATCAAAGATTTGGGAACTCGGGCGTGAAAGGCAACTAGGCAGACGGTTCAGCAATGTGAAACACAAATGAGCAACAACATTCTTTTCTTCACGGTTCAGACCAATAAGCCATCATCACCGTTACACCCTTCTCGCTGATGGCACAAGACCGACAGCCTCCAACTTATGTTCATCCCTGAAAGAAGAAGAGGAAGGTCATCAGTATGTTTCTAACAGCTCGAGTATTCATTATAAAAAAATTCAAACAACAGGCATTTATCAGAGGCATCATTCGCAAGTGCATTAGTGGCAAGCACGCCTTGGCACGTAAGGATAACAAGTCTTTCGACAAACTGCAGCCAGTAGACTCTCACACCTGCAGCAGAGCAATTAAAACAAACATCTCAAGACAATGACCACCAGGTTCCTGTCACATTGTGTAAGCACCTACGAGTCACCATCTGCAAGAAAATGGCAAGTAACAGCAGCATGATCTAAAAACAACAAACAATGGCAATTACAAATAAGCATTCACAACAGCAACACAAGGATCAACCATTGCAAGTATGATGCAGGGTCCAAGAATGGAAAATCAAGACAAATGTAGCCCTCAGCTTAAACCCATCATCGGGTTAAAATTCGAGCGGCCAGGAGGACAATAATCAAGGTCGTCGCCAACTTCCTACCGAACATCGAAGAAATCAAATATAGACAAGCGAGGCAACCATTTTCAGAATAGCTCTCAACATTAGTTCGAAGACAGCAAAGATTTCAAAAGCAACGACAATCCTGGCTCATGGTTCAGACCACCATGTCATCATCACCATTATACTTTTCTCGGCGCCAAAGCTAAGACCAGCGGATTCTGAACTGATCAGTAACAACCTGAAAGAAGAAGAGGAAAATTAACAATAACAGCGGCAGGTATCAGTTTCACACAAGCTGCATCGGTTAAGGTATCAACAATAACAGGTTTGCAACAAGCAACTCCAGGCTACAACTAACATGCCACAAGCTGCAACCAACAACAGAACAACATGCCCTGCATTCAACTTGTTCGCAAAGAGACATTTGAAGTTGTTACTCATCTTCACCAGCATTTCCATGGGAACCATCACCAAAGAGTATCAGAAGTTCATTACAACGTATTGGCCGAAGCTCTGTGCAAAGCGTGTCAGATACCAAAAATTGAGTTGTTGTTACTCTGGGCTGTTAACTTCCCTGGGCCCAAACTCAATCAGTATCCGCACCTACCAAATCTTAAATCCATGTTAGCAAATCAAATCAAAGAATATACCCATGTGAGAGAAAAAGATCCTATCCAAATCCTCAAAACATTGAATCTGGACGGATAAACACGTAGACAGATTTGATACACAACTCAGAGATTAAGATTTCATTAACAAGCATTAAACGGAATTGGGGGCGAGAGAGGAAAGATTTCGAATCCTGTCTATAACCAAATAGGAAACCCAATCAAGCATTCAAGACGATTTTAACACAAGAAATCTCGCATTTGAAGTCTATATAAGAAGATTGAGAAGGAGAGAAAGCTACACACAGAAAACCCTATCATACAAAACCAAAACTATACAGAAAAAGCCCTAAGTGTGAAAACAGAGTTCGAGTGAAGGAGAAACTCATCTCAATTGACGCAACCACCTCCGACCATTGCGAAACACCGCCGGCGCCGCAAGTTTGACGGACATAACCACCATTTCGCCGCACGAATCATCACCAACCACCGCTCCCAATTCTCGGTAAAGAACCCTCTTTCGTGTCAAACCTTCTTATTCTATTAATACTCTGATGTGTTTTTGCAGGCTTTAGAATGGAAACGAAAATGGAAAACATTGTGTGAATCGAAGACGAAAAGGAGCGATCGAGAGAGAGGGGCGTTTTTCCGATTTGGGATACGAGGGGGGCTAGGGTTTTGTTCTTCCTTTTTTTTTCCAATTTCTTTTCTGATTGTAATACTGTAATGATATGCACACACACGCTATACCCTTGCCAGCCACACACACACTATCCGTTTAACCCCTTTAATCACCATTTAAACCCCCCTAATTATCATTTTAACCTTATTTCATTAATTAATTAACCTCAATACATCACAATAATTTTTTATCCAAACCAATTACAACCTATTTTATTCAAACTAATTTAATTAATCTCAGCTTTTTTATTAATACATATTTTTAATAATTAACTCACACTTAAATCAATCCTTTTTTTTAAAAATATTGATGTATTTATTCGACCCTTTTTTAATTAAACCTTCAACTAAAAGACATTGTAATAATACTTTTTTTATCTAATAATAATAATTCCTTTTATTTAAAATTAACTTCTAGCCTTTTATAATAATTAAGAATCCCTTTTAATGACTTTATAATAAAAACTTTTTTTAGTAAATTTTATTTAATAATGATAGCAAACTTTTACAAAAAAACCCTTTAATAGACTTAAAATTATCCCTCTTCAAAAAACTTAATTTGTTAGCAAATTTATTATGTTAGATAACTTTGTTAATAACTAATTTATATAAAAAACAATAAAAACCTTTTCAAAATCTCCGTTAATAAAACACTTTTTATAATTAAACCCACTAAAACTTTCTACGCAAATTAACCTTTTTTTTAACTTATCCCTTTTTTACTATTTTTTTAATTTATCTTAAAACATTTCTATCCTAACCTAATTAAAATATGAATAAACTTAACCTAATCGTTATTTGTATGACCCTCTTAATAATAGCTTGGTTTTAATCTCTCACTTATTTAAGAAAACCTCGAAAATAATAATAAAACTTATTATAATATAACCTCACCTAAAATAAATTCAACCTTTTAAAATCAATCTCACATATAAAATCAACTCAACAATCCCTTTAAAATCAATTCAACTAAAAAATAAATCAACTTTGCATAAAATCAATCGTGCACACTCACTTCACGACACATTCACTCTCACACACTTCAGCGCTTTCATGCGTATGTGTATGCTTTACCATTTCCGCAATTTATCTTACAAGCAATTTACATTATCGTATTTTCACGTTGCATTCCGTCCAAAGGAAAAACCTACACATGATTCAACAATTGTGTGTAGTGCATCTCATTTGCATCATACTCCCGCTTGATCCTTGATCCCATTCAAGTTGATCTTTAGGATAGATCCTACCCCATAGGAAGGACTGTTCTTTATCTTTACAACATAGAAATAAACACAATACAAAAATATTCAAACACCATAGAGAAATAGATGTTAATCATCTTAAGCGAGATAAAATCTCCATCCCACAACAATACAATCAACATGTAGGGACTTTTCCTTAAGAGAGATAAAGGCGTACTCGTCAAACAATCCGAGTACTTGAGCCCTTTTCTTAAGACGATGCAAAGACTATTTTCCTACAATCTGTGGCGGTTATATCTCCCCTAAAATGAGAAAGCATCTCTTCTCCTAAACCCAATCAATCAACTATCCTAAACCCGTAGGAACTTTGACCACAGTCAAAGAGCTCCTCTAACCCTTTAGGGAAACTACAAATACTCTGATTCCACTCCCGTAAGGATATGTAGGCATAAGATGCGACATCTTATCGAGTATACTTAGAAATAAACCCTTAGTTCTTTTATCCCTTAAGCAGATAAACACTTAGCAATAAACAATATAAAAACAAGAGGTTCCTGTAGAGTACTACAGAAACTTAGGATGCTAGTACCTTCCCTAAGTTTAACCAACCCCCGAACCTAAAACAATCTAACCTTGCATTTGCATTGCATAGTGGGAATTTCGATATTTATCCCTTCCTTTGGACAAATCAAAGATCAGTTGCAAATGAATAAGATTCAAACTAATCAATAGTTTGGTATCCGATTTTCACCGCCACAGTTGTATGTAAGACATTTTCTTGATGTTATGCATATTGAAAAAATGTATTTGAAAGTGTTATTGGTACGTTACTCAATATACAAGAAAATTCTAAGGATGACCTTAAAGCAAGAAAGGACTAGGTAGCGATGAGAATAAGAAATGAATTAGGACCCTTGAAGAAAGGAAGTCAAACATATCTACCACCTGCTGCTTATACTTTATCTAGAAAGGAGAAAAAGATATTGTGTAAGTTTTTAAGTGAAGTTAAAGTTCTAGAAGGATACTCTTCAGATATTAGAAGACTTGTGTTTATGAAAGACCTCAAGTTAAAGAGTTTAAAGACACGTGATTGCCATGTTATAATGGAACACTTTCTACCGATAGGTATATGTTCTATTTTGCCAGAAAAAGTAAGAAGCGCAATAAATAAATTGTGTTTTTTCTTCAGGTCAATTTGTAGTAAGGTGATCGATCCTGCGATATTACCAACATTGCAAAAAGAAATAGTTATTACTTTGTGTGAGCTTGAAATGTATTTTCCTCCATCATTTTTGGAAATAATGGTACATCTAGTTGTTCATCTTGTGAAAGAGACACAATTGTGTGGACCAGCTTATATGAGATGGATGTACCCTGTTGAACATTATATGAAAATATTGAAAGGGTATGTGAAAAACTAAAGTCGACCAGAGGGATGTATTGTTGAAGGATACATTGTTGAAGAAGCGATTGAGTTTTGTATTGAATATTTGTCCAATATTCAATCCATTGGCCTCCCAAAATCTCATGTTTTTGAAAAAATAGTAGGAAACAGTTAATTGGAAATAAAGTTGTGACAGTTTCAAGGGCTGAACGGGAGCAAGTGCATTTGTATGTTCTACACAATGACATTGAGGTTGAGCCGTATTTTGAAATGCACAAGGACGATCTCCGAGGTTTAAATTTGAATAGAAATGAAAATTGGATAGTACGAGAGCACAATCAAAGTTTTATAACATGGTTCAAGGATCATATATTTTCAAAGTTTTATTATGATCCCACTTCAATAACAGAAAGGTTGAGATGTTTAGCATATGGTCCAAGTTTGCATGTGTTTTCTTATAGCGCATCCGCAATTAATGGATACACATTTTATACCAAAGAACAAGATGATAAAAGTACAATGCAAAATAGTGGTGTCACCGTGCTTGCTGAAGCAATGCACATTTCAAGTGTGAAGGACTTAATCCCCAAATATGCAAATCTGTCATATTTTAGGGTTATCGAGCGCATTTGGGTGTTTGATTATGAGAAGTTTCAGATTTCTATCTTTGGATGCAAGTGGGTTGAAAATAATAGTGGCATACGAATGGATAACTCAGGATTTTTGCAAGTGGATCTTAATAAGGTGGGGTACAAAGATGAGCCTTTTATTCTAGCCACGCAAGCTAAACAAGTGTTATATGTCACTGATCCGACAAGTACGAAATGGTTTATAGTTCTTTTTTCCAACAAAGTAATCGATGATAACATTGGAGATCAGGGTGATGTTGATGTTGAGAAGGAATCTTATATTATAGATGATCAAGATGAGAATATTAGAATGGACGAATCATATATTAGAAATGATCATAACGAGGGAATTTGGATCAATCCATCCATCCGTGTTGTTAAGAGACAAGTAAACCACGTTCCAACGAAGAAAAGAAAGAGATGTTAGTGGCAAAGGTACTTGTAAAATTATATATTATATCATTCAATAAAATTATATATATATATATATATATATATATATATATATATATATATATATATATATATATATATATATATATATATATATATATATATATATATATATATATATATATATATATATATATATATATATATATGTTTTTCTTATTTATATTTTTCTTATTTATATGTTTTTCTTTTCATATATATTTGTCATTAATTTCATAATTTTGTTTTTCTAAATTACAGGTATTATGGCTAGCAACGAGGAAAAATCACATGATACTTCTAAACATGATGGAAACGAACCAGCACAAGATGTGGAAGGAGATATTACAAGAGGAATAACGATTATGAAAGGAATCATTCGTGCGAGAGATAAATGTATAAAATATGATGTGCATTGGAATGAAATAAACCAATTAATTGAGCCTAACGGTGCGATGTTGACAAGTTACATTGGGGCACTTGGTCGTTCGTAAATTCCAACCACTTATGATAATTGGAGAATTCCTTCTTTAAAACTGGCTAAAGAAAAAATATGGAGCGAGATGCATGTATGATATCTGATATTTTTTAATTATGTCGACGATTATGTCTTTAAAATACTTATACTAACATACTATATGTACGTTAGTTTGTTTGCAGAGGTCTTTTAATATTGGTGACGACTAGAAAAAATATTGTCTTCAATTGGTCGGAAAACGACTAAGAGGATTTCGAGCGTTTTTAACGAACAAGTTTCTTAAGAATTTTGATGAATTTTTTTTGAATCAGAGCGTCCAAAGAAGTATGCTGATTTGATTTCACTTGAAGAATGGAAAACATTTGTTGCCAAGCGAAGAACCCAAGAATTCCATGTAATTCTAACTTATCATGAACTATGTATAATATATATACTTCTTCCACATGAGTTCTAATATGACTTAAACTTGTTTTTTCAGGCTGTGAGTGACATAAATCGACAACGAGCATCAAAACCCGCGTATCCATACAAAAAAGGGCGTTTGGGATATGCACGTTTACAACAAAAAATAGTAAGTATATATAAATGATTTAATATGATATAGTTAGAATACGAGAAAAGTGAAGCTTATTATCTGTCTTAACGTGTAGTTAGAAGAGGAGAAAAGTGATACAACATCTCTTTCGGACCATGTTTTGTGGAAGGCTTCCCGTGTGGGTAGAGATGGAGCCGTTCAGGACGAAGTTCAACAAGTATTTGAGCAATGTGTAAGTACAACATTAGTTCTGTCATAAACTCAAAAGTGTATAATATATTTATGCTTTTATCTATATTTCAGGAGAGTCTATCCCAGACTATAACTGCAGCTGAGGATGATGATTGCAAGAGCGTACTAAGTCGAGTGTTAAATATTTATGAGTATTATGGTCGTGTGAGGGGTAAGGGGTTTGGTGTCACTCCAACAAAATTGTATAAGCAATCAAAGAATAAAAATCCTAGCAATAAACAAGTGATGGAGTCGTTGGAAGAATTGAAAGCTCAAATTCGTGAATTGTAAAAGGATAAAGAGAGATACATGTCAGAAAGACGCGGTCCAGAGTTTAAAGATACTAATGACAAAGATAGTATCAATTGTAATTTTCAGTAGAAACTTCCCGAGGTAACTATATATATTACATTGAAATCAATTTAGCAAAATTTTATTAATTAACATATACACATTAATCATATTCATTATTGGTTTAGGGCATTTCACCTTGCCGACTCTATTTATCGTCACCGACTTATCACATGGTTGGCAAGGGAAAAGTGCATAACACTTTGGGAGACTTACTTCACCATAAAACGCTCCTTGCTGGAATTTTGAAAGTATCGATTGATATTGCTTTAGAGGGGGTGCGTTATTGCTTATACCAGACGATGTTTCAGATGCAACATTGGTGGGAGACGCAATAGGATCGTATGTTGCATGGCCGTCAAATCTCATTTTCATAGATGATGAGGTAGGTTGAACACCATCATGAACCTTGTAGTATTCAAATGTTTTAAGACCCATACATGTAAGTTATTCTTACATTTACGTAACATTTATTTACATGTTGATCTTAGACTCCTACAAAATCCAAATCAAAAGATAAGGGAATTGTGTGGGAAATCGAGTCAGCTGCATCAAAAAAACAGGTACTCCTACATTAATTGATATATATATATATATATATATATATATATATATATATATATATATATATATATATATATATATATATATATATATATATATATATATATATATATATATATATATATATATATATATATATATATATATATATATATATATATATATATATATATATATATATATATATATATGCATAGAAAATGTCAATTATATCCTCCGATTTCAATAGATTTATGATCTTATACATTAATTATCTAACTTATATGATTTTTATGTTCATGCTCAAGAGTTGCAACAAGTCAGCAAGGGTAAGATGCCTGAATCTAGTAAGGTGTCCAACAAAAAAAAAGGCCGAGCCAAAAAAAGCATTTGTTCCTCGATTTAGGTTGTGCCTTGAAACATATGTAGGAACAAAAGATGTGGTGGAGGGTGGCATTCGTTAATACCTATAAATGAAGGTATTTTCGGTTTTGCTTATGTCGAAACAATTGCTAAAGAGGATTTGGATAAGATTTTCCAACATTCTGAATTAGGCATCGGTGTTATACATTCATACATCAGGTACTCTGATCAATTTTAATTAAATAATTAAATAATTTATTTGCTCATTTCAATGAATGTTCTAATGTTGATTATGTTTTTATTTAAGGTTCTTGTATAACAAGTTGTTGGTCCCGCATCAATTGACAGAGAGATTCGTATTCTTATCTTCTAGTTGTATCAACGCACGGTTAATCGATCAAACTCCAGATGTAGTCAGAGATTACTTAGTCCAAACATTTATGGCCACAGATACAGAGAAGTTGTATTTTTTGCCATATAATACTAACCATGGGTTATATTTCATTCTAAATTCATTTATTATAATTATTCGTTTTTTGACATTCTATATAACATTTCCGTCTAAACTTTTGTCTTATTTTACAGTGGACACTGGTTGTTGGTTGTGATTAATCCGATAAAAAAAATAGTGTATTATCTGGATTCATTGGATGGTGATCAAACAAAATATCCTGATATGAAGAATATGGTTGATACGTAAGTGATGAGATATATTGTTCTGAATAATTATCTTTATTTATTATGTGAGATTGTTCTAAATATTCACTTATATTATGTTAGAGCTATACAAATATTCCGATCACAAAGACAAGCAAGAGTACCAAAAAGCAAGGCTAACAACATTAGCTGGATCAGAGTACAGGTATATTTTCACAATTTTGACTGTTATAGTGATTCTACTTGATAAAACTAGTTAAACTATATATCCTGATATATATTCATTTGTTTTTTCCATTTACAGTGTCCTCGTCAGTGCAATGAGATTGATTGCGGATATTTTGTATTGAGGTTTATGAAGGAAATTATTCATTTGGGTCAAATAGAGATTCCAAACATGGTATGGATTTATAAGTTATATGATTTATTTTAATATTTAATCGATATTTCATCTGAGTAAGTTTTAAAATTAAATCATGCATATTATGTTATATTATGTAGTACTTTGATGAATTCAAGTGTGGTACTTACTTGAAAGACAAATTGAAAGAAATTAAGGAGGAATGGTGTCAATACATTCTTGAGATGATAATTGTATAAGGTATATATATTATCTTTCTATCTTTTGATCGGAGTTTATAGAGATTTGTGTTGTTGTGATGTTATGTACATACTACTAGATAATTATAGTTCTGGAAGTCGTATATAGTTTTGGAATTTGTTGATATACTTCTAGAAGCTAGTTGTTGTGAGGATCCGAAAATATGAAATTTGTAATTATATGTATAGTGAATATATTTGTGAAGTTATCGGTTTTGATATATATTTTAGAATTATGGATCATTTCTGTTGAATTATAATATAATATATATAAGGCCTATATATGTGTTAAAATAAACACTTGTGTTGAATTACAATGATTATAAGCAGGATTATGTGTTGAATTGTTATGGTATATATAAGGCCAAAGTGTTGAAATAAAGGCCTGTGGTGAATATAATTGTTATAAGCAGGTTTATGTGAAAAATTATAAATAATTGTGCAACAAAATTCAACAAAAATCACTTCATAAAAATATGCAAAATAGACAACGCTTTTACAAAAAAAATGCTATGAAAAAGTGATTTTTTTGAAAAAAATTCAATGACGTGAAGAAAAGGCAACACTTTTCTTGAAAAAGCGCGGCTAAAAGGGGGGGAGGGAAAGAGAGCGCTTAAAAAAGCGCTGCTAAAAGGGAGGGAAAAGACAGTGTTTTTCTTAAGAAAAGCGCTGCTATATGTATTCAAGAAATACACTTTAGAGAGCGCTTTAAAAAGTGCTGCTAAAGGTGGGAGAATAGAGAGCGCTTTTAATAATAAAAAAATGTTGCTAAAGGGATTAAGGAAATATACTTTAGAGAGCGCTTATAAAAGCGCTGCTAAAAGGGGGGGGGAGAAGAGAGCACTTTTTTAGAAAAATGCTGCTAAAAGTTGGCCTATAGCAACGTTTTTTACTTAAAAAAGCGTTGCCTTTACCTTTAGCAGCGCCATTTTAGGCAGCGCTTTTAAGCACTGCTAAAGGCCAAAAAAAGCGCTACTAAAGGTCTTTTTTGGTATAGTGGTTAGAGTCTCTCCCACCCTAAGAGAAGAGATAATAATGGAACCATAAAGAGCAATAAAGATATCTCTCAAAAGACCAGAGTCACCGAAGATAAGACACCATCTCCACTTAGCCAGAAGAGCTAAATTGACCCGGTGAAGATCTCTAACCCCCAAGCCCTCTTTACTATTAGGCTTACACACTTCATCACAACTTACCCAAGAAATTTTTTAACTACCTTAACACCTCCCAACAAAAACCTTATTTGAATTTGAACTATTTTACTCCAAACCTTTACATGCAATTTAATATAAGACAAGAAGAAAATTGGGATAACATTAAGCATAACGTTAAGAAAAACCACCCTACCCCTAAGCTAACATACATGTGCTTCCAAGAAATGAGTCTTTTAGATAACAAATTAACTAGGGGTTCTCAAGTAACTCCTTTAGTAGGGTTGACGCCAACAGGTAACCCTAGATATTTGAAAATAAGGGTCTTAAGTCTACAATGAAGAAAATTACCCGCATAATCCATAAAATAAGAATCCACATTAACCTCTATTAGAATAGTCTTGGAGAAATTCCCCTGGAGACCCGAAGCTAAATTAAAACCTCTAAAAATTGCCTTTATATACAAAATATTCCTAACAGATGGATCTGCTAAGGCAAGAGTATCACTAGCATACTAAAGATGATAGACAACTGATTCAGATGATCCTATCTTGAACCTAGAAAGAAGGTTCAACTCAACCGGCTTCCCACTCAAACCACTTAAACCATCAGCAACTAGTTGGAATATGAATGGGGCTAGGGGGACCCTTTGCTACAGACCCCTTTTAATATTGATATCTTAAGTTGGGAAACATTGATCAACACCGTGACATTCCCAGCAAAAACACAGACTTTGATCCAAGACCTCCACTTGTCATTAAACCTAAATATGGCCAACATATAATCCAAAGACTTCTAACTCACATAATCATAACTCTTCTTAATGTCCACTTTAAAAATGATACACGACTTTCTAGTTTTCTTAGCTAGGTGATTAACTTCGTTTACAACCACCACACCACCCACCAATATTTTACCTTTTAGAAAGGTTGATTGGTTATGTGAAATAAGCTTATACATGACCTCTCATAGTCTAGCCACTAGAAATTTATCCACTATCTTGTACAAGAAACCAACCAAGAAAATAGGTCTAAAATCACTTAACAGAACAAGGGAAATAAACTTGGTAATTAGGGTGACAAAGTAAGAAGCAAATCTACGAGGTAACGAAGAAAATCGATGACATCGATCAAATATAACCCCAAAATTCTCCCTAAATAGATTTCAGAACTTTCTAAAGAAAGAGAAAGAAAAACCATCAGGACCAGAGCTCTTACTACCATCACACACTAAAATCACACCATCTAACTCCTAAAGAGAAAAAGAAGAGGTCAAGGCAAGATTATCCTCTACACACACACACACACACACACACACACACACACACACACACAAAGTGATATATAATCCAGGAGAGGCCTATAAAGATTTGGTTCCTTGAAGATCTTAGAAAAATAATTAAACACCTCTTTCTGAATTTCCTACACACTTTCTAACTAAACATCGCCCACCTTCAAGGAAAGAATATCATTTCTCCTACTTCTACTCTTGACTGAAGCATAAAAGAATCCATAGTTATAATCACCTTCCTTAAGCCATTTAGAATTAGATCTTTGAAACATTTGAGAATATTTGACCCTCAATAAAGACCAAAGAACTACAAATATATTATATAGGTCTTAGATCTCCAACTCACATAAAGCTTTTTGACCTATCACAATAACCAACTCCCTAACAACCTCCCTTAGAAAATCAATCTGAAAGTGTGATTTTCCAAACACAGCTTATTCCAACCTTTGAACACCAATTTGAGAGCTATGAGTTTTTTTTGAAAGAACAAAAGCTTTCCAACCATGAACTAAAGAGCTAGCTAGACAAAGAAGGGAGAACCACCTTAGGGAAACTATCACGAGGTAATCTTAATGATTATTTAACCCAAATGGTTTTGGACTCCCTAATTGATAATTAGAATACTTGAGGATGATAAGAAATGATCAAACACATTCTTAGGGAGGGCCAGTTGAGTCATCACCCCTAGACATTCCACCAACCACTAGACACAAGGTCCTATCCAACCTACTAGCGACAATACCATGACATTGAAACCAAGTGAATTTCATACCAAATCCATTTGAGAAATAAAGTTAGAAAAGGAGACGTACACAACCAATGTCATCAGAAGGATTAGAAGAACTTCTAACACCTACCACTAAGAGAGCAAACAAAATTAAAAATCATCTAGAACACACTATATGTCAACTCTAAGCTTATCTTTTCGTAAATAGAAGTCAACCCACATAGCCTATTTGTCAGCCAAGAGACACTTAGAATAATTATTCACCATAAATCAAACATACTTAATGTTTATAAATCAACAAATGATTATTGAATAATAACATTCCTTCTAATCAAACATTCACCACAAAACAAACAAACTTAGTTACGTCCATATTGTTAAATTTGACTTGCCCAACATTTATTCTGTATTTAACCTTACATGTTACGTCCATTAAGTGAAGATCTTCCACTTAACTTTTCACACTTCATTCCTCCCTCCATATAACTATGTAATAATTGTACCAATTTTCACACGGGGAGCGCTCACGCGTCTCTCCCACAGACTTCACGTGCCTCCCACGTGGAGACACTTCATCAGATAATTACCCACCTCCCGAAGATCATGGGGCAGTTGACTTAGGATGAAGACCACGTGCTAGTCTTTCCTAAGCCACGTAAGCCCTGACAGTTATTTGTATTTGGCTTAGGATTCAACCCAATGCAAAGTAACTGTTGGCGCAGCGCTAGGGGCACATTATAAATACCCTCTCTCACTAGAGGGTCAGGTATTCTATTCACAATCTAGATTTCTGTACTTGTCTTTCTCTTACTCCGTTTCTTACTTTGGCATCGGAGTACCTTGTAGGTACACCCCTTCCTTTTATCCTTCACCGGCGAATTAAAGAGCCTACGACGTGTTACTGGTCACTGATCCTTTTCCGATTTGGTAAGATTAGTGGCGCCGTCTGTGAGAATCTTGCTTCCCCGTTCTTTCTTCCAAAGAAATTCAAGAACCAAAGCATACTTCAATCTCCGTTGATCATTTCAGCCCACGCACTAGCAACAACGTCCATGAAATCGCCTTCACCACTTTCACCAATGACGACGACCATGATCCCAACGTGACTGTTCACGTCGAGGAAGGCGACGCCATGGATGGGCGCACCGCCTCTCCCTCCCCCGACGATGTGGCCTTCAACGCCGCCCGACGCTTCGACAACCCAGCTGTCTTCCAACCAATCCATGTGCCGCCTAACGCCGACCCGACCATGGTGGCTCTATTCACGACAATTAATCATACGAACTTGATGATCTTTCAGTAGAACGAGCGGATCAGGATGCTGGAAAAGGAGCGATAATCACGCTCTCCCCCGCGAAGATATCGTCGCCCGGTTTCTCGCAGCCCATCACCACGGTGATGAGAAACCCGTCCTTCTTCTCCACCGCGGAAGCTACAACATGATGAGTCTTAGAGCCCCTCTTTGCAAAAACCTGGGCATCATCCGTGACATGAAAGGGCTCAGCTCATGGTCGCCCACAAGCGTGACTGCTCTCCTCCCCGAAAAGAGCGACGCTCCCTGAATTCTAAGAGAAACAAAGCCGACGAGTACGTGGAGAAACCGAAGAGCCGACCAAGGAGTTCTCCCCGCTGCGACAGGAGTCTTCGGGACAACGGATCCCCGTCACAGTCACCCGTCAGGAGCGATGAAGATGACCCTCAAACTCCTCTGTCCAAGGCCATCATGGAAGCGCGCTTGCCCTTCGGGATGGAGAAGCCCTCGACCTTAGCTACCTACGATGGTACGACCGACCTGGACGACCACATCGAAAGCATCAATGCGATGCTCGACTACCAAAATTTCCAAGGAGCCATAAAGTGTAGGCTCTTCCTTACAAAACTGAGGAAGGGCGCGATGGCATGGTATAAGAGCCTCGAGCCTGAATCCATCACCTCTTGGAAAGAGCTCAAGAGGCAGTTTTCCAGGCACTTCACCGCTTCCCGACTGTTGCACCCCAAAATTTGACCAACATTTCTTTACCTAGCTCATGTTTCATTTCATTCACATTAGCATTATCATTTGCATTTCATTGACATGTATGCAGGAGATCAAGAGGTATGATTACCAATCAAGAGCTATACAAGAGTTTGAAGCTAGCCAAGAAGGTTATTCAAGTGTTCAAGGGTGGATATCCTTGTCAGAGAAGTTGAAAGATTCCCAGAGAAAGTGGTTGAAACCAAGAATGTATGCCTCCTAACTTGAGAGTTGTGGGAACTCCCCAGATGATTCTGAAACCATGAATGTGGACTTGAGATCTTGAGAGAGCTCATGAGATGTCTTGAAATCCATCATGAAGCCTAGACAAGTCATTGTGCAAGATTAAGAAGGCTCAGCCATGAGTGGTGCAACTAGGGTTTGACTGGGTCAACCCTAAGTCAATTGATGATTTGCAGAAGGTTGAGACGTAATCCAAGATCCATGTGATCATGGATTTATGCATTAATATGTTATAAGGATGATTCCAAGGTTAACTCATCATGATTGAAGAGTTTGAGAAGTTTCAAGCTAGGGTTTTTAAGGCTTGACAGTGTAAAATCCCCTAGTTTGACCCCTATCTTCAAGGCAGTTTAGCTCAAGATGTGATTGTCATCTCATCTTTCCCCCAACATGAATGTTGCAGAGCTCCTTCTTAGCTTTAATTTGAGTACTAGAAGTCCTTGATAGGATTTGTAGAGCTCAAGTTATGACTTTGACAAGTTACAGGTCATTTGAGGTATGTGAATCTGGGGCCTTGAAAGTCACCCAACTTGCATCCAACTTTTGCCCAAGAAGGATGATTCCTATGAACTTTTGGTCAATATTAATGTTGTTCCTTATCTTCTTAGATTTCTAGAGAGTACTATAAGTCCTTGATAGGATTTGTAGAACTCAACTTATGGCTTTGACAAGTCAAGGGCATTTTGGTCATTTGGAGATTACAGGTCATTTCAAGCATAAGGCCATAACTCCTATTTCCAAGCTTCAAATGGAAAAATCTTCAACATCAAACTTGCTTAAAATGATGTTTTAAGGCTAGTAAGGGGGTCATGAGATGTTGAAAAGGCTTGTAGCTCAAAGTCACAAAAATGACCTAAAATAAGGGCATAAGTTAAATAAACCAAAGTTGGAAATTGATATTTTCAACCTACACATCCAAACCATGGCATGTAATATATCATTTTGACTCTAGAAAACATTTTTAAAACAATGTTTTAGCCACATTTTTGATTTGAGATTCAATTCATGGGTTTGCTTTGAAAAGCACTTGCTTGCATATTAAGTAACATTTGCAAAACTCAAAATTAAGGCATGGGCAAGGAACTTGGCAAGCTAAACCCTTCCAAAATGTCACTAGGGGAGAAATTGAAGGAGATTGAGATGAATTTCAAGCTGCAAACAGAATTGAGCATGGCATGGTAAGTGATTCAAAATCTCATGACATGAGATGTGTAAAATCTCATTGGAAGGATCTAGAGGGTTCTAGATCATCCAAACTTCATCTATATATTGAGTAGAATGGATCCATGGCAGAGGTTGGTGATCATTGAAGGTTTGAGCATAGTTTGAGATTGAGTTTCCATAGCTTGCAAGTGCAATCGATTTCACCAAATTCCTCCATTTCCTTCCATTTTCTTGATTGATTCTTCTTCCTTGAGTGTCAAGGATTGATTCCAGACCATTTCCAAGAAGAATTGGTGGCTAGATCGTGTGGGAGCTAGTGATTTTTAGCACCTGCAACTCGCATCGTGTTTCAAGATTGAAGCACTTTCCATTGAATCTTTTGCATACAGAAGCAAGAAGGAGGCTCAATGATCGTGTCCAGAAGGTTTGAGGGCTCGAAGTGAAGATTTCGTGCATCTGTTATTCAAGAATTTTCAGGTTGGTAATCTTCTTCCTATAGCTTGATTTAGGTAGAATTAGGTTGAATTAAGGTGCTAGATTAGTTGTAGAATGGCCTAGGATGGATTTCAGATGGTTAATTGTTGAATTAGAGACAAAATAGGAAGATCACCATTTTCGGTTGAGATTGGGAGATGTTGATTCTTGGGGTTTCAGAGGAAACTAATGGTAGGGATGAGTTCGTGGCAAGATTTGGAGTATGTTTCATGTTTTGACCTCTTGGATTGGAGGCCTCTAGGAAGAACTAGGGTTGAAGGGGTTGGCCGGAGCTCCATCGGCGGTGGCCGGAGCTGGGCGCGAAGCTCAGAGCTTGGAAATCGAGAAGATGAAGTTCTCACCATTGGATGTTGTTTTGACCATTGACTGGGAGAAGATCCAAGGGCCACGTTTTAATTCTGAATTGTGAAGGGTTTCTGAAGGAAACGCTGCGTTTCACTTATTCAATGTTTTGGGCTTAGTGATCTGAGTGTTATCCACACCCCCCAGCGAGCCCAACCCAGATTTTGAACTGAAAATGACTGCTATTTGCACCGTGCACTTCATTATTTTTGTTGGATTTTCATTTAATTTCCATTTAATTCATGATTCTTAAAAAATTCATAACTAATTGAATATTAATCCAATTAAACCCATTCTTTTTGCATATTACTCATGATTGAGTCTATTATTTTTTAGAGAAAAAAATATTTTCATTTCATGTAATTTCTGATTTAATTGGAATTTTGTATTTTAATTGATATTAAAATGTTCATGTTAGATGCACATTTTTGTGGAATTTTGTTTGATCTCATGGTGATGATTTTGAGCCTAGTTTTTTGCGTGTGATTAGGTTAGACATGTATGATCCCATAGTAATTTTCTCACATTTTTGTGATGAAAATAGGTATGCTTTCTAGATTGATGTTTAGATGCTTCCTTTTTAGGGTTTTAGGTTGATGGCTCAGAATGTAGGATTTAGTTCTAGGTCCAAATTGATGATTTGATCTTTGAAACTAATGTGATAGAGTCATGATTGACATAGGGTCCCATAGTAATTTTTGTAGGATTTTACAATTGATTTTAGTATTTTAGTTAGGACTAACTTTAGTGCTAGGTTTTAGGTGATCCTAATTTACTAATTCAACTAGTTTAACTCATTTAGTTCCCTTAGATTAGGGTTTGTGCTTGGTTTGCCTTTGATTGAGATTGAAGACAAGTTGAAGACAAGATGAGGATGCTTGAGGTTGCTTGAAGTTGCTGGGAGCTTTGGATTTGTTGGTGCCTGAAGGTGTCTGATGAAGATTAGGAGATAGGACATAGGGAGAGCTGTGTGGTTAGAATGATTTCTTTCACAAACATGGAAAGCATCTTGTGCTTCCATTCCTCCCAATGATTAAAAGTCCTTCCATGGTATTCACCTCCCTCCTTTGGAGGGATAAGTGATGGTACCTAGGAAGTAGAACTTTTGAGGGAACCATTCTTCTGATTTTAAACCCTTATAGGCCTCCTTTGGTGGTCAATAAGCAGTTTAATATCCTAGCTTATCCAGTTAAGTGATTTCTTCTGGTTTGAGTATCTTGAAAGATGTTGGGCTTGAGTTTGAGGATGAAGACTTCACTGAAGAGTGTGGAAGAGGATGATTCCTTGAGCATTGCCATTGTAGCTGAAGCTTGAAGGGCTTGAAGACTAAGTTGATACTTGAAGACCCAAAGGAGATTGAATGAAGAGCTGAGGCTTGAGGAATAAAAGATAAGATAAGTTGATACTTACATTGATGATTGAGAATCTGAAGGAGTCAAGTTGACACTTGCCGTTAAGAGTGAAGCCTGAGGGTGGAGTTGACTGAAGAGCTGAAGCTTGAAGAAGAGGATTAAGTTGAAACTTATGTGGAAGGGTTGAAACCTGGAGAAGCAAAGTGGCATTGGTCATGAAAGAGGATAGCCTTGAAGGGTGGTGGAAGTCTGAAGACTGAGTTGCTGTTAGAAGAGCTGAAGCTTGGAATTAAGAGAGGAGTTGATCTGCTTTCTTGTTTGTTTTCTTTTCTATATTGATGTGTCTTGTTTGACTTGCTTGATGCATTAGAATAAGTCCATGACTAGACTAACTTTGATCTAAGAGCATGATTGCACTAGAGGTTGAGTTGCTCCCTCTGCTTGTATTGTTACTGTATGGCTTTGCTTGCGGATATTCGGTAGAGCCCTGCTCCCTTGCCCATGTGGTTTATTTTGCTTGATAGCATGTTGTTACGTTTCTGTATGATTACAGTTATTCATATCTGGCTTGAGGTTGAGATGAGCTTGTGGAGGCTGCTGCCCCACACACATTTCCTCCCTCACTTGCATTGCATGCATTTTACAGTCGTTTATCTGTTTATTGTTTAAGCTGATGCTTTATCTGTTTCTGTTTATCATTGACATGATCCCCTAGGACTCTCATTTCCTTTGATAAGGAAGTGATGATAGAACTTTAGGTTGAAACCTATGCATGATAACTTCTAGGAGTTCCCTGTTTCAAACCTCAACCATAGGATGAATCCTTGGCATGACAACAGTAGGACTTGATAGCCTCCCCGTAGTTGAGCCAGTTCTCTTCTCATCTCAAACAACTTAAAATACAGTAATCATGAATGATTTCTTTCGTACGTTACGAGCCTTAAGCTATCTGAGAAATGATTGTTGGAGAGCTTCTTTTCAACAGTCCGAATGTTTAGTATGGCATCCTTTGGGTGACATGCGACGCATTCGCTCTCAGGTCATAGTCTTTAGTGCGATTGAAATTGCAAACACAATAAAAAACACTTCTTTCGTAAAAGACAGAAAACAAACTTCAAACCTTTTTGCCCCGTGGGCCCATAATTCAAAGGAAAGCTTTTCTGAAGAAAAGAGTGTCGTTAAACTTCAGCGCCAACGCAAACAGGCTTTGTCCCTAACTGCTGGAACTGTTGTTTAACCCTACTCGATAAAACAGATGAATCTGAATCCCCGTAATCCGTATTATCCCGAACTACGTAAGCTCTGATCTCTCATGTCTGTTGAGAGTACGTAGGCACAATACTGACGTATTGGCGAGCCACCTTCCCCGTAACCCGTAGTTAGGCGAACTACGTTGACTCTGATTTCTCATTCTCTGATGAGAATACGTAGGCATAAAGCGCGACGCTTTGCCGAGTCATTTTCTTTTCTGTTTAAGCCAGCCTTGATAGGTAGATAGATAAACCAACTCGTCCAGTAAACACAACAAGCGTGGATCCCGTCGAGTACGACGGACGTGAGGGGTGCTAATACCTTCCCCTTGCGTAACCGACTCCCGAATCCAGACAATGGTTGCGATGACCTTGTCTTATACCTTTTCGTCAGGTTTTTCCGATCGTTTCCTTTCCCGCTCTGAGGGATAAATAACGAAAGGTGGCGACTCTTCTGTTTTGCCGACACCTTATTTTCGCGGTAGCGACACCGGCGACACCCAAAGGCGGAAGCCTCCCTGGAAGTTATCATTCAGGGGAAAGAAGAATCTCTCAGGAACTACATAGAGATATTTAATTGAGAGGTTATCCAAGTGTCCACCTTGGACAACATGAAGAGATATATGATCAAGTGAGGACTTCGACCTCGCAGTGATTTCGCTAAGGCTGTTGGCATCAAAAGGCCTGACTCGCTAGACCAGCTCCTCCATAAAGCCCAGGCCTCCACAGAGACATCGAAGCGGCCATAAGATATTTCAAAGCGGTCATCAAGGGGCTCAGCTCAATCAACATCACGCCCAAGAACGCTAACAAGCTAGCCCGGGATGAGGAGCAGAAGCTATTGTCCCGCATCAACTCCGTTGACCTCGAAAACCGCTTCCCCATCAAGCAAGAGTAGAGAGAAACACCGGAAGACACACCTCCAACAAATGGCGGCAATAGGAAACCACTCCATCCAATGTGCCCAACTCCAGATGGAGAGTTTGAGCTCGTCACACTCGGCGATGACCCCGACAAGAGCCTAAAGATTGGCATAGGGCTCCCCGACCTGGCAAGGTAGCAGCTGAAGGCCTGCCTCAAGAAGAATGTTGATCTGTTCGAGTGGAGCGCTGGAGAGATGCCCGGGCTTGACCCTGACGTGGCCTACCACCAGCTCACCATAGATCTGGTTGTTATAGTTGTAGTACAGCGTAGGCGTAAATAGTCTCCCGAGAAAGCGGAGGCTACTGAAAAATTTGTAAAAGACCTCTTAGAGGAAATTTCATTTCGGAAGCCCAGTACACAACCTGGTTGTCCAATGTTGTACTTGTCAAAAAATCTAATGGAAAGTGGCGTATGTGTGTTTATTATACCGATCTTAATCGGGCATGTCTCAAAGATGCATACCCATTGCCTAACATCAACAAAATGGTCGACAATTCTGCAGGTTTTAAGCTACTGTCGTTCATGGATGCATAATCAGGGTACAACCAGATCCTCACGGCGAGGGTCGATAAGTAGTACACGACTTTCATGACCGAGTCGGACAATTACTACTACAACGTAATGCCTTTCGGCCTAATAAACGTCGGCGTGAACTACCAGCGAATGATGAACAAAATCCTCTAGTGAGAGATCGGTGACATGTTCGAGGTATACATGGACGACATGATCGTGAAATCACGAGAAGAAAGCGACCACACCACCCATCTTAGAAGGGTTTTCGATATGATGAGGAGATGTGGAATAAGATTTAACCCAGAGAAATGCACCTTCGGTGTCCGAGCTTGCAAATTCCTCAGCTTCTACTTAACAGAGCGAGGAATCAAGGCAAAACTCGACAAGTGTAGAGCACTCTCCAAGTTTCTAACGTCGAACTCAAAGAAATCAGTCTAATCCCGAAATGAGATGCTCGCCTCCTTGTCTCGCTTCGTGGCCAAGTCTGCCCAACACGCACTTCCATTTTCAAGCTTTTATGCAAGAAGGCCACGTTTGAGAGGACCAAGGAGTGCGGACAAGCCCTCTTCCACCTCAAACAAGTCCTCTCACAACCCCTAGTCTTGTCGTAACCTGAAGATGGGGAGACTCTATACTTGTACCTCGCCGTCTGAGGTCGTCAGCACGACCATCATTCGCGAAACTCCCAAGGGGAAGAAACCAATCTTCTTCACTAGAAAAGCCATGCAGAGCCCTGAGCTCAGGTACTAGTAGATCGAGAAGATCGTTATGGCCCTCATCAATGAAGCCAGGAGGTTGCGGCACTACTTCCTAGCCCAGAAAATCATGGTCAGGATAAATCGGCCCATCAAACAGCTACTCGGATGCCCGGACATGGAGGGAAAGATGCTCAAATGGTTGCTCGAACTCTCTGATTTCGACATCCAATACAATAGCAGGAAGGTCTTTAAAGCTTAAGTTCTGGCCGACTTTGTCGCGGAGACTACCGTCGTGACTTCCCTAGTGCAAAGAGCCCATAAGTGGACCATCTTCATCGACGAGGCCTCCAGCTCGACAGGAAGTGGGGCGGGCATCATCTTCGAAAACGAAGAGGGCATCTTGATAGAGTTCTCCCTCGCTCTAGCCTTCTTGACATCAAACAACCAAGCCGAGTACTAGACCTTCCTCGCGGAGCTACGACTGGATGAGGACCTTGGCACAAAGGAGGTGAAGATATTTATCGACTCCCAGCTTGTAGCCTCTCAGGTGCGGGGAGAATACCAGGCCAAGAACGACAACCTCGACGAGTACCTCACCCTGGTGAAAGAGAGGATGAAAAAATTCAATTCTGCAGAAGTGAAACACGTTCCACGTGAATACAACACCAGAGTAGACATCCTGTTGAAGCTAGCAAGCACGAAGAGGAAAGGCGGGAGCAAGTCAGTCATCCAAGAGGTTCTCTCTCGACCGAGTATCGAGAAACCCACATCAACCGTCGATGTAAATGCCATCGGCGACAACAACTGTTGGATGACCCCGGTATACGCGTACCTCAGCATGGGGGAACTGCCTGACGACTCCAACGAGGCTAGCGTGGTCAGACGTATAGCTTGCTCGTATGTCTTGATCGATGAAAATTGTACTGGCGAGGATTTTTCATCCCCTTCCTCAAATGCGTCGTGGAGTCCAAGATCTCTAACATACTCTAGGAGATTCACGAAGGGATCATTGCACAACACCTCGGCGGGCGGTCCCTCGCCCGTAAGGCTCTCCGGGAGGGATACTATTGGCCTACCATGCAACAGGACGCCAAGGAACACGTACCTGGCCCCACCCAACAAGCTCAAAACACTCTCGTCCCTGTGGCCTTTCGCCTGGTGGGGGTGGACATCCTCGGACCCTTCACCATAGAGTCGTACTATAATAAATATTTGATAGTCGGTGTCGACTATTTTACAAAGTGGATAGAGGTTGAATCCCTCGCCAAAATCAGGGCGTACAACATACTATGTTCATACAAAAGGAAAATACTTGCCCAATTTGGCAACCCCAAGAAATCGTCACCGACAATGGGACACAATTCATCGACAAGAACTTCCAGGACTTCGTTACCAAGCTGGGCACGAAGCAACACTTCACATTTGTTGAGCACCCACAAATGAACGAGAAAGCCGAAGCCGCGAACAGAGTGATCTTGCGAGGCTTGAAACGGATACTGGGCGAGGCCAAGAATGGGTGGGTCGAGGAGCTACACAGCATGCTCTGGACCTATAGGACAACCCCACACTCGAAAATCGGGGAGACCCCATTCCGACTGGCCTATGGAACCGAGGCAGTAATTCCGGTAGAAATAAGGGAATCCTCCAGGTGGACCAAATTTCCCCTCGACGAGGAGACGAACGATGAGGCCCTAAGGGAGAAACTCAACCTGGTCGAAGAAATACGGTCAGAGGCATCCCTCAGTGAAGCCTCACTCAAGCAAAAGATAACTTTGTGACATGATAGCAAAGTCATCAAACGCGAATTCTAGGTAGGCAGCCAAGTCCTACAAAGGAACCAGAAAGACTCGCGTAAGGGCAAACTCGCCGCAAACTGGGAAGGTCCCTACGCATCCGCACAAGAACAGAAAATGGGGCCTACTACCTCGAGAACTTGGACGAGGAGGAACTTGCTCGACCATGGAATGCTGAAAAGCTTAAACAGTATTATAGTTAAGCACTGCCTACGACATACTCGATATGACCGCGATGAAGTGCATCGCGATCACAGGGGAATACTAGGCTACAAGCGCGACTCCTAAAATCAAGACAAAAAGATTAGAGCCCACTCTTGTGAGTGCGAGCAAACTTTTGATCCAACGGGGACACCTCAGTCGAGCTCCATCGTTGCCTTACCAATTAGGAAGAACGCCCGTCTCACAATGGGAAGTTCAAGCCATGAGGCAAAGACCTCGATAGAGCTCTTAATTTCATCGACGGTCAAAACCCAACTCCGACCATTCGGCCAGTTCTTTACATGATTGAGGACCAACTACGTCGAGCAAAGGCCCCAACTACTTAGTAAAAATAGGCAAACATAATATTGCATATTCACGGGAAAAGTAAGTATCTGACATACAATAGCACACACTTAATAGAAACATACCAAATAATAAGACACCATGCATTGAGACAGGCAATACCAACATAATCAGAACCATCAACAGGATTAGAAATATGATTCAAATTCTCATTACAAAATTCCTGACTACTATCACCACCATCACAATCAGAGTTGTTGAGTACTTTCAGCAATGCAGTTAAACAACCATTAACTGGTTTAGAAGCAATTGTAGATAAAATAAAAGCATCATCATAGCCAGATGAAGCCGGTGGCATTAACTGTCTATTTTGATGTAAATCATTACTATCACTAAAATTAGAACAAGTAATGCCAAGATTTTGATTTTGGACATTAGTATTGATATAGACTATTGTGGGGTCATTATTCAAAAAGAACTCATGTGGGGCTAATCTAAGCAATTTTGATGCATTTGGTTTTTCAGGGACAAAACAGTCATTCTGGTTATGATGATGCAATCTCTTTTTCATAACTAATTAATATACTCACAAAAGCAGAATTTTCATGCATTGAAGGGGCAATCTCTTTTTTCTTCCTCCCAGAGAAGGAAAGAATTATTAAGCATATAAACAATAGATTAAGCATATAAACACCCCAATGAGGAAAGAATATAAACAATAGATTAAGCAGAAGATCAAACAAGATGGGTAAAAGTTAAATATACAAACAATAAGGAGACGATATAACATTAGCGATTAAGATCAACAAAAAAAAATAGATGAGATGAAATGCGGGTGCTTTTATTCTTCACTGAAGCACTATACCAGTGTAATACAATATGTACCTAAAGCTATAGACAGAATGGAAAACTAACTAATTGTTATATACTTGACAAAAGTAATTCTAACCAACTATTTAAAAGTTTCAAATGGCATATTACATGCAGAAATTCTATGATTGCTAAATTATGCAGAATTGCCTTTACTTTCTCTATATCACTGGATATACTGTTTGATGGGCATATCTACATATCACCAAAAGGCAGTATTAATTTTTTACTCACCGGAATAAAAATTACAAATGCGTTTTTTACAATTAAGAGAAACCCCTTAAGACAACAAAGTATGAATAGTAAAAGACCGAGATGATATAAATTAGTCATTAAATATTCATCTTGAGTCTTGTGGGTCATGCAATTAACTAACATTCTCAAACTAGACAGATTATAAAACACTAAAGATGTTAGACATAGCACATTCCCAACAAAGACAAATGATATAACAATTAAGATGTTAAGCTGCATATATTCCTCAAAACAAACAAGAATACTCGGTAATTCAACACAGATAGAAAGTCGAGGTACCTTCTCAGCTTGAACCACAACCGTGAGACGACCAAGTATCTCTTGATCAGATAGTCGCGAAAATCTCACAATTGCACACCTACTCTGAATCGGCTCAATAATCTTAGACGATGTATTACAAGCAAGCGCAAAACGAGTAGAATTAGAATATATCTCCATTGTCCTTCTTAAAGCTTGTTGTGCTCCAGATGTCATACTGATTCGAGTCCAAAAAAAAATGTTAGAACAAAAGTAAAATCCAATGAAAATAAGAATGAGCAAAGTAACAACATTAATTGAATTAAATTACCACCAAAATATAAAACAGACCTGTCAGCTTCATCGAGTATAACAACCAAACCATCTCTTCTACTACTAGTTCAGAACAAAACACTTCTTCCTCGTCTGAGGGAATGTTGAGGATTGATATACCCAATGACACTGAGTGTGAGGCTACTAGTTCATCATCGTCAGCATCGCCCACTGCAGGAGAAGGGAGATTAAGGTCGTTGAAGAGGCTTTTAAGCAACAGCAGACTAAATCCATGGAGTCCAACTGCTGCTACTACATCTCTCCAACAACAAACAAAAGCAAAGGAATCAGCAGCAGAACACAGCTGAGCTACCTATACTGTTCAGCAGCAAAACACAGCTGAGCTAGCTATACTGTGTTGGGAACTCCAATGTTTTTAATCATTCATTATCCCTATTTTCATTATTTTTTAAATCTACATTAGTATGGAATTATACTGTGTTTGGAATCAGCAGCAGAACACAGCTGAGCTACCTATACTGTTCAGCAGCAGAACACAACTGAGCTACCTGTACTGTTCAGCAGCAGAACACAGCTGAGCTACCTACATTGTGTTTGGAACTCCTATGCTAGTACTAAAAACACTTGCTTCGGTACAGGGTCAGATACTGAGCATAACTACCCTGGATGAAATCTGTGAAATTGAATTCTAGACAAATAGTAAGTTAACAATGGTCTCCAACATGCTGACTATCTAATAGTTAACCCTCATAAGCAAATCCTTCTGGCATGTTGAAATTGAGTTCTTTCTAACTTTACAATTTTAACTTATTTTACTCGATTCATAATTTTATATTTTACATGAATTAATTATGCATATATCTCTTACTATTTGTAATAATTAACTTTTAACTATTTGAAGTTAAAAACCATATGCAGGAATAGAGAAGGAAAAAGGGTGGAGACTACTGTAGATATTAATTCCTAAAGGGTCATCAGTAACCTTATCTGCTTCACCCAGCTTCTTGGATATTCTGGCCTTCTGTTCATCAGATATGTCATTTTCTTCAACAATAGCCTCAAACAACTGAAGGAAAAAGAATCAGTTACTTTGTGAAAAACTTAATTGGTTAAGTATAGTTATCAACAAAAGAACTTCCCACTGAAATTGGCAAAACAAGACCTAAGTTAGCATCGGAGAGACAGGATACCCCTCTGCAATGAAATTGTTGACTTCCTTGTTGGCTAAATCAAAATTACCACTTTTGCATGCTTTAAGAAATGCCTCAACAACCTCTGTTGGAACAGTCTGAAAGATACATATTTAAGATATACAGGATAAGCAGGAAGGGAGAAAAAAGTTTTCCCACACAACCAATCAAATTTGCAAGATGGTAAACAACAAGAATAGATACCACAAAGGAAGCATATGGTAATAGACAACATCCAATGTGTTATAAAATGACATACAGGCTTCAAATTTTGTGAATTTATGTCATGGCACAACACTATAATAAACAGTGAAATAATTGTTAATCCATGTTTTTCATATATAAAACCCACTTTCTCGACCAAGCAAATCAATTAATAACGCATAATGATCACATTGTGCCTTTACTCCGTATCATCTTTCCATATTGAATCAAGCAACTTTAACCCTTCGTTAACAAAACCTGCATGGTTGCAAGCAGAAAGTACTCCAAGAGAGGTCACACAATTGGGTTCAATGTTGGCTTCTATCATCCTACTAAAAACAACCAACGAATCTTCGCCGCAACCATTTTGCGCAAATCCAGTTATTAATGTATTCCAAGACACTACATCCCTCACATGAATAATCTCAAACAAATTTTTAGTTAATTTCATATCTCCACACTTTGCATACATGTCAATCAAAACATTACATACATACACATTAAAAAAGTTGCCACTATTTCTACCTCTAATAATTTGACAATGAACCTGTTTACCTTTTCCTATAAGAGCTTCACTTGCACAAGCATCTAAAACACTTACAAAAGTTTGTGCACTAGGCATTACCCCTTCTTCAATCATTCCGCGAAAAGCTTCCAAAGCTTTATAAAACGTCCATTTTTGCAAAACCCATGATGAACGCAGTCCAAGAAACCGTGTTCTTAATTGGCATTTCATCAAACACCTTACACGCATCGTCTATTCTGGATGCTCGAGTGTATGCAACAACCATCGATGTCCAAGACACAACATCTTTCTCAAACATCGAACTAAACAAATGAAACGAAGCATCGGGTTCCCCACATTTCCCATAACCATCAATCAAAGCATTGTTGAGAATCACATTGGAGTGAAATCCAACTATAACTGCCACCCCATGAACCTGTCGCAACCATTTAACATTACCCAAACAAGAACATCAACCAACTATGCTACCAAGCGTGAACTCATCTAACATGAAACCTCCACAACCCTTTTGCATCACCCTAAAGAGTTTAACCGCTTCTTCGTAAGACCCATGACGTGTTAAACCGGATATAAATGAGTTATAGCTGACGAGGTTTTTCTGCGGCATTTTATCAAACAGTTTATGAGCTTCACTAAAAACTCCTCTTTTTCAGTAAAGAGAGAGCAGTGTGTTTCACGAACGTGTTGTCTTGTTGAGAAGATCATCAAAGGATTTGTGGGTACTCTCTAAGCAGCCACATTTGGAATACAAATCGATGAGTCCATTAGCGAGAAAAGCGTCAAAGAAAAGGGCGGTTTTGATGAGATGAGAATGCAAGGCTTTGGCATGCTTCAAGCTTTTCGCCGTAACACAGTTTGAAATAAGAGACGAAAGGTTCTCAGTCGTGGAGCTTATAACATCGGTGTGGAACATCACCGTGTCCACTCGTTAAGAATAACATTAGTAACATGTTTCATTAGTGGAGCCTAATGTATATTTAAGTTACGTTAGGGCAATCTTCAAATATTATAAAATAAAATCCACTCAAGATGGTTTTTAAAAAATATCTTAAATAAGAATAATATGTACTAAAATTATTTTAAAGAAAATAAATCTAAAAAATAATTTTTGACAAAATTTAAACAAAAACTATTATTATTTAATAAAGCAAAAAAAAAATTGTTGTGAAAATTATTTTAAAATAGGTTTGTTTTTATATTATATATATAAATCTAAAAAATTAATATGTCAATTATATTTTACAATTTTATTTAATAATAATAAAAATATAATTAAATAAATAAACTTATATTTTTACAATCATATTATAAATTTATATTTTTATTTTTGTAATTTTTACAACAATAAAAATTATTACATAAATAAACTTATATTTTATAATTATATCATAAACTTATATTTATGATTTTTCTAATTTTTACAATAATAAAAAAGTATTAAATAAATATTTTTTCTTTAAAACATAACTAAAAAAACTCAATTAATATTATAAATTTTTTTAAAGAAAAACTAAGATTTAATATAAAATTAAAAAAATGTCTCAACAACATATTTTTCTTTTATAATTTTATTTATCAATAGTAAAAATTTAATAAAAATTAAAAATAAAATTAAAAATTCGCAGCAAAAGTCGCAGAAACATTTACAGCAAAATCCGCAGCAAATTTCGCAGCAGTTCTTCGATATTTCTAGAGAATTTTGTAGCTTCATTGGGTAACTCATTCCTGCGAAAAGTATCGCAGTCAAATCCGCAGGAAACTTATATTATACTTTTAAATCTAAAATCGCAACTAAAGTCCCATGAATTCCTGCGAATTTGCTGCTATTTTAATTTTCGCAGGAAATAATATTTCACAATATAAAGGCGCAGGTGAAATCGCAGGTATAGCTGCGGCACATTTTCTGCAGGTAAACTGTGTAATTCTAGTAGTGTTAGAAACCATTGTACTGTTTAGATTTTATGAGTTTTGAAATTCCCTATGCATTTTAAGTTTCCTGCGGATTTTTCTTAGAATTTATTTTCAAAAAATAAAAATATTTGAACTATTTAGTAATCTCGGATAAAAAACTTCATATTTTCTTTATAAAATTTTATAGAAAAGAAAACATCTTATTTTGATAATTATAAGAGTATTATACATATTTCCAAACATAATGTTATACCATTGTGTATTTGCTTTCTATTTTAAATCATTGAGGTTGCTTTCTATTTGGAACCGTCGCCATTACCATGCTTGTTGCTCCCACTCTTTATGAATAAGCATGACATAAAATGAGGGAATTTCTAACATAACATATTAGCAGAGTAGCAGGAGAGTAGCAGATCTACAACCCGAATGAAAAAAGAAAAATCGTGGACTAGGGTTTCACACTGGAAAAACAAAATAGATGGGATGCGGAGGGTAGAACCAAAGGGAAGAGGATTAGAGAATCAACGACTATTTTTATTACTGAGTTCCCTGACAATATGAGGGCTAAAGAGTTGTACTCGCTGCTGTTAGAGTTCAGAGACGTGGATGAGGTGTTTATTGCTCTTAAAAGGAAGCTTTGGTGTGATCTCTTGGAGTTGAAGGATAGATTCGGTATAAGATATTGGATAGTATGAGGAGGGAAATAGAGGAATTCTATAGGTTCATTGGGGAATTGGATTGTATCAATTTTCCTTGTATAGGAGGACAGTTTACTTGGTTTAACAGTACGAGTTCATCTATGAGCAGGTTGGACATATTTTTAATATCACAAAGTTTGGTTGACGATTGGAAGCTAGTTGGTCAGTATATTGGAAGTAGAGATATTTTTGATCACTGCCTTATATCAATCAAAGCTAAAAATGCGGATTGGGGTCCTAAACCTTTCAGATTCAGCAACTGTTGGGTGAGTCATTCTGGCTTTTTGAATTTTGTGAAAGAAGCTTGGCATTCGTTCGAGGTTAAGGGTAGAGAAGATTTTGTTCTTAAGACGAAACTAAACTTACTCAAGTCTAGGCTAAGAATCTGGAATCGCGAAGTATTTGGCACAATTGATTTGAAGGTGGAAGAGGCGGTTAGTGACATAAACGACCTCGACTCTCAAGTCAGTCGTTTAGGTTTTAACAACTTTGAAGATATGGTGACGAGTAGGCAACAAGCATCATCAAAATTATGGAAACTAAATCTTAAAGAGGCAATGTTAAGGCAGAAGGAAGAGGCTTCTTGGTTAAAAGAAGGAGATATGAACTCAAAGTACTTCCACAAGGTATTAAAGGGAAGGCGGAGAAGCAACAACCACTACAACATTTTTACTCTATAGCAACGCCTAATTTTCAGGAAGTAAAAAAATTGTTCTCGTAGAGTGTAATAGGCAACTAATTATATAATTTTTTGCGGTAGCATATTTAATTTTTTGTAAATTTTATACAACGGCCCGAAACCGTTCTAGTAGAGGACAATGAGAACGACTCCTATTAGCAACGCCTAGAGCCGTTATTATATAATTTTTAATTATTTTAATAAAATATTATTTACTAGTTCTCATATGTGTATACTTTTCATTCTCCCTCACAACCTGAGTAAAAATTTCAGTTCCCTCCCAAATTGATTCTTCGTACGAGCTTCTCTCAAACATTCATCGTACAATTCATTGTCCCTCCCAAATATGAGCTTCATCGTACGAATTCATTGTCCCTCCCAAATACGAGCTTCATCGTACGATTCTCTCAAACGTACAAGCTTCTCCTTAACCCTAACATTCATCCCAAATTGATTCTTCATTCTCCCAAACCTTAACATTTTGTTCTTCATCCCATATTGATTCTTCATGGTACGATTCTCTCAAACCCTAACATTCATCCCAAACTTGTGTGTGTGTGTAAATGTTCTCCTTCAACTTTCTCTATTCTCTACCGACAAATCTAACGGTTTTGTTTTCATAGGTCTCAATTTTCAAACGTAATAGTGCGCGAGTTTTCAGCGGTGTGCGAGTTTTCGGTTGTAAAAAGGTAATATTTTATTCTAAACAGAACTCAAAATTGTTTCTTAGAAAGTTTTAAGCGTGGTGATTAGTATAATAGTCAAAATTGTTTCTTCGATGAAATTTTTTGATCTGTGATGTTTTTAATGTTTCGATATTTTGCTTGCTTGGTACGAACCATATTTGATTAGTTTGGGAATGTTTTATTGATTAATTTTGAAAAAACCTCTAAAACAAAATAGCTCATGTATTTTGAAATTTCCAATGATATTTTTGGTTGTTTTCTGAGATATAATCTCTAGTGCTGATGATAGCTTGTTTTTACTTGAATTGGATATGTGAAACGCTGTTTAATTTTGTTTTTGAAACAAATTGATAGGTATTTATGAGGCTCTTGAGTTAAGAGATGGAGGATCTGACTATCTTGGAAAAGGTGTATCAAAGGTAAAACTAGTGTCTCATTGATTATACTCCATACTTGTGAAATATGTAACTAAATAAGCCTTACTTATTTTGTTTTCGAAATCATTAGAGTTTTAAAAAAACTTGCCTGATCTCTTTTTCTGGTACCTGCAGGCTATTGACAATGTGAACACCGTCATTGCCCCGACATTGATCGGAAAGGTTTGTTTAAATTTATTTAACAATTCCCCAAGTTGTTAATTATGACCATGATTGTATAGTTCAGGGATTTTAAGCGTCTTAGATATAAGATTAACTTTGTTACTAAAGCTTCTTTTTTTGCAATGAACAGGACCCAACTAAGCAGACTGAGATTGACAACTTCATGGTTCAGCAGCTTGATGGAACTGTTAACGAGTGGGGTTGGTGCAAACAAAAGGTGCTTAGCATACTCAGCTTGTAAATCGTTTAACTAAGTTTTAACTGATTTTTATTTTATAATTCTGATGTTTTTCTCTTTGTTTTAGCTTGGGTACTACCCCAAACTTTTATCTTCAAATGGCCGTCTATTCATGCTCTCCGTGTCTTGGTGTGAAGGTGATGGTCAAATTGGGTGGCGAAACAAGGCTGTTAGAAAACTATGGGAGTTAGATCTCATGTATCTTACCTGGACTGAAGTCTCAGTGCATCCTGATGCCCCAATGGACTGGAATGTCGTATTTGTGGCAGACAAAAACTTGATTTTTGGAGTAGAGATGTTCAAAATATTTGGCCAAGTGTTGGATTTTTTCACTATATGTGATGTGTCAGATATGAAAAACTGGAACCATATTTCAAGGAATCATGTAACTCATGAGCTCGATGGTTCATCGTGCGTGACCAAATCCGTGGCAGTGTTGCACCTTTGAACTCTTATGCGCAGGTATGCCAAACAACAGAGTATCAAATATTCTATGTACGTTATTTTGAAATGCAACGTGACTTGTAAGCTCTGCTTTGTATTTGCTGCATATAATTGTATAAGTATCTCTAGTTGGCCAGCAGCAACTCATTACCCTTATGGAGTCGGTTTTGGTAAACCAACAGGTCATTTTTGCAATGGAAGAACCGTTGTGGATGTAATAGGTAAGAGTTTATATTAGATTCTATCATTTTTATTAATCTTTTGATGATGAATTATTAATGTAAAATTTCTCTAACTTTGGATTATTACTATAGAACAAAAACTGAGTTTTGGCTTTACTCCACCTTACTTGTCTCCTAATACTTGTGGATTGGTGATTCTAAAAGGTGTTAATTAGGCTTCTGCTGCAGCTGGAATCCTCAATTATACTGGTCATATTTTTGTATGGTTTTGCTTCACTTTGTTGTTGTCTAGTCCTAAGTTCAATTATTGGGGTATCAAAATTCAATAAGAAACAACTTTTGAGCAGTACAAAATAGTAATAGAGCTCGTGGTGGCAAGAGTTCTGGCACCGACAAAGATAACGGGTCCAACCAAGAAACTTCAAAGGGCGTGCCCCCTTTGCCAGGTTCGCAAGAGACAAATTCTAGAGAAAAAGTTTTGGAACAAGGTAAGTAGTGTGTATATTAGCTGTCATTTCTATCTCACAGCGACACAAATTTAAGTTCTGATACATTTCGATCAAACTACATAACTATCTGTCATTTGTAGCACTGTTGAGCTATTGCCAATGGGCCTACAACTGTATCATCTGGAACTACTAATGTGAATTCATCCCCTTCATCTACTGGAAATGTAGATAGAATTAGTCCATCAGATGGTGGTAATATTACTGTCGGTAAGGATTTTCCTTCTGACAGTTCAAACAAAGGTGCAAAAGTTGTTATTGGAAGTGAGTCAGTGCCTACCATCAGTGACGACTTAGGGACTAGACCGACATCATCATCAGCTTTCTGTTTCTCTTCTTCAGACCCAGTACTGGTTCCATCGAATGATTCACGTTTTTCTGGTGCTGTTGGTGCAATTAAGCGGGAAGTGGGAGGCCAACGTCCTCCTGCGGAATTAAATGTGGTTTGAGAATTTAACAGTTGAAGGGGATGCATATTACGGAACCAGGAAGTCTGTTAAAAGTCATTGCAAGTTCTGCTGCTCCATTGAACATGACATTGATAAGGGTGAAAAACAGTGCACCGTAATATTTCCCCCCATCCTCAAGTTGACCGTGCTCCATTTTTGTTCTAAAAAATACTGTCATGGTAATTATAGACACGATAGTAATCTGAAAAGTCTTAAATATATATACAAAGTAGCTACGCTTCATGAATAACCATTCTCTTGAAAAATGTAACACCCCTTTCTAACCCCGCAATTAATGAAAATAATCAGAGTACGATTAACATGCATTCATTCAAGGGTGTCACACTTAAATTTCAAAACACCTGCCATGCTCATTAACACAACAATAAAAGATCATGTTTTACAATTCTTTTCACTTTGCATGAAACAGCGGATTCAATTCAAACAGATATTTTCATAAAAGGAATATTCGTTTTGATCACATGATTCAACCATAATCGGGCACTAAGGCCAATTTCACATAGCTTCAAAAAAATATGAAAACATAACACATTTCTATAAAATGTAACCAAGCGATCCCAGTGTTACATGACCAGAGCATGACTCGACCCAACTTAAATAAATCACTAAACAGCTAAACCGATAGCGACCTCGCACCACAAGCAACTCTACTCTGGATACCTGCACGATGTCATATAGGACATCATTCCAGCAGAAGGGTGAGAAATATTATCATAAAATCAATGCATATAATTATGTACACGAACATTCATAAAATACATAAATGCCACATTCCTCACCACTTTGCATATTCACTTCTCGCATGCTTCCCCATTTACAAATTGATTTAAACTAACGTGATTAATCATCAAACGTATTATCATGCACATATCCGTGGTTCTTATCATTCCACATTTTCATACACATAAGCACGTTGTATACATCAATTACATGTTCATAACTTATCCAAAACATTATAGTCATGCACATAGCATACTTTTCATACAACATTCCCAATTATGCAAGTCATGTACATACACGTAAGCACAACTCTAATCAACAATCCTATCTATGCCATATGGCTCACGTAAAGCCCATCAATTCCACCAATTCCCGTTCGGGGTTGTGGGCATATCACTCATGCCCCCACAAGGAACAACATATAGTCATTCTACCCCAGTGTACATGAGCCTTACACGCATTCATTATTTCAATATCAACAACATGAATCACTAAGCAATGCACATATATATATACATAATATATTTTCATGCATTCTTCACTTACAATTTCACATAAACAACACTGCATTACAACATTTATCAAGCAATGCATACAATATGTTTATTTCAACACCGATTCACATAAACGTCGACTTATACATATAGCCACACATATACATATATCATTTAGCATATTCAACCATGCCATTCATCATAATTCATATCAGCCCACATAAACATACACATATTATGTTTATTTTCCATGCTCCACGGCAATAATGATAAATACAACTCATAGAGACCGACACACGACTCTATGCAGATGCAAATGCGGTACCGACTCATTTCAACAGATTCTCTAAGGAATCGAGTATTCAGCAGATCCTCCACGGGATCAAGTACTCAGCAGATTCTCCATGGAATCAAATATTCATCAGATTCTCCACGGAATCGAATATTCAGCAGATCCTCCACGGGATCAAGTACTCAGCAGATTCTCCACGGAATCAAATACTCTAGCCAATCCTCCACGGGATTACATGTTATGACCGATTCTCCGAGGAATCACACAATGCAACCGATTCTCCAAGGAATCTAATATAACCATCGTATCATACGAGGTTCTGCAAATCCTCCGAGGGATCAATCAACACACAAATGCATACTAAGATGCTTCACAATGCAAATCCTCCGAGGGATCATTCAACACAAAAATGCATACTATGCTCACAAACATCCTCATTGCATTTATCACATACATCACATATATCTATCATGCATTCACATTATGCACCATTTCACACATGGTTTACACACATATCAGCCTATCAATGTGTTTCTATTCAATTCGAGCAAATACACAAGATTATCAAACGTTCAAGATTCACCTTGACTCTACAATCTAGGATTCATGCCTTTCGGCCACCCACAGCACGATATGTCGAAACAGTTCACACCTCAATCATTTATATAGGCATTAATCATAATTGAATCAACCAAACATCATGCTATGAACAAAACAGCAAAACAATTAACACTGTCATGTTCGCCAACCTTCGCCTGGCGAAGCCACGCAGCGAATGCTCGCTGGCCTTCGCCTGGCGAACTTCCCAGCGAAGTCCACTGGGAGTAATTCTGGAATTACTCGCTGAGGCTCGCTACACACTCGCCTGGCGAACCTTCGCCGACTAACCTCGCCTGGCGAACTTGCCAGCGAATACAGGGTGTTAGCTTCTGACTTGCTTCGCTACAGCTCGCTGGGCTTCGCCTGGCGAAGCTTCGCTGCCATTCGCCTGGCGAGCCTGCGAAGACAGAACTTCCATGGCTGTCTCAAGAGCCCCAACTCCACAAAATCAACCGATTAAATCCAAACCAGTCTCAGTGGCACAACCCAATCATCACCCGACTAAACTACATCGTCTAATCCGAGTTCTAACCGATTAAAACATCATTTTACCGATTAATTCGTTTTCGACCTAGAATGGAAAAGTATAGAAAACACCCGAACAATCCACACCACACATACATAATCATACACATGGATTGGATAATAATGTTTCTCACCCTTACCTTGATTCAATCGAAGCTTTGGGTTGCTCTTGATGATTTCCACACTTTTCTTCTTCTTCTTCTTCTCTTTTCTCCTCCTTTTTCCTTCTTTCTCTTTTCCTTTCCTTTTTCTTTTCCTTACCACTCTTTTTCCCTTTTCTTTCTATTTCTATCCTTTATATTTCTTTTTCTCATTCATTAGTTGTCAAATGACCAAAATACCCTCCATTCTAAATTTTACCCGAAAATTCTCCGAAATGGTAAAATATCAGAACATACCATATTCACAAATTAATTCCACGAATAACACAAATATTACTCAAACCCAATAAAATACTCCACAAAATGCGATAATCAAAATCGGGGCGTTACAACTCTCCCCCACTTTAGAAATTTTCGTCCTCGAAAATATTATCCGACCCAAACAACTTGGGATGTGATTCTCGCATCCCAATCTCTCAAATCTGACTGTTTCTAGTTGATCCTCCCAAACACCTTTACCAAGACAATCCCTTTGCCTCACAGTTGCTTCTTGTTCACCACCCTGAACCAGCAATGCCTCAGCAGTCAAATACTTTCTCACTCATACACCATCCATCTGGATCGATGCAACTCCCCAGCTTAGACTCATGAACACATCATGCAATTTCCCCAAGGTGACAACCGTACAACAATCTAACATGCTATCTTTCCACGCTCCCGCTGCACCACTCTGATACAAATTCGATAAGACACAGTGTGCTTCCGAGACCTCAAGCTCGACCAACACCAATTACCATCGTAACTCTCCAAAACACATCTTCCCGGGGCTTCTTTCAATCTTTTCAGTCACCTCTCGTACAATCTCATGTCCGATTACTACACTCTTGCCAGATACACATCAACACAAAAGAGTCATACATCTCATTCCGATTCATTTTGATCCAACACACAAGTTATCAACAAGTCCTCTACGTACTAGACAGTTCCCTTTGTCTGCCCATCCACCTACGGATGCTAGATAAGGTTCAATTTCAGTACGGCACCCCAAAACGTCCGCAAACTTTTCCAAATCTCAATGATGAATTCAGATACCTTATCTGACACAATGTTAGACGGTATCACATACTATTTCGAAATACGCAACAGTTGCATCAGGTTAACAGTCCCTGATGTTCACACTTCGACGTTCAACAAGTCTAATCCGCCTATACGACCGCGACCACTTCTCGCTCCATCTGTGGCCACCAAAATAACTTCTCCCAATTCAGTTACGTCTTCATGGTAGTCGAATGGATATTCCATTTATCTCAATACCCTCTTTCCAAAGTACTCTTATCCAACCCACACAATATGAACACATAAACTCTACCGCAACATCTCGTGTCATCATTTCCATAAATCCGAAATTCAGCTTGTCGACTTTAACTCATTGAACTCAATCAATCTATCAACTCCAATTAGGATTTCAACCTCTTTGAATCTCATCGAGAGTACTAATCATCAGTCTCATCATGCAAGGCTCAACTCCAAACGAAGTTTCTATCATTTCCTCTACATCATATTCAATTTTCTCAAACAAAATAAATACCTTAAGCTCTCGAGATCGTTAACCATCTCAAATCTCAACTAACAATTGAGGTCTCCTTAACTACGGTACAAACACACAACAACAACCAACTCTAAGTCACTTGTCAGAAAATACCTCTTTGCACTTTTAATTGCCTTAAAGCATATCCAAAACTTGCCGACGTTGCATTAAACATATTTCCCAATCATATCACTAAAGCATCACAAAACACAACGAACAGTTCTGTCGGACTCGGCCAACCCAACACACAAGCTGTTGACAGCTTCGCCAAAACTCTTTAAACTTTCTTCACAGTAGTACATCACTGCTTCCTCTCTAACACTGATAACTCAAATTCCCAATATACCACATGACCCCCTAATAATCTTCTAATACACCAAAACATCGTTGGTTACACAACCACCGACTCACTCATCTGAGTATGGAAAATCTTATGTCACACAGACAATCACTTCGTAAGTCATGGCGGAAATACGAACTGCACCCTCTACAACATCCAACATATTCCATTAACGAATAACTTAATCCCACGTCACTACTTTCTCATCATATAGAGCACTGCAATGACTCCCAACGCTTCTAACCTCGCGTCATTCTGAATTACGGTTCTCCCGTCACTACAAAATCACGAAAACAACATCCTCCACTTAGAAGGTTATCCCATACATCTTCAACTTCATGAAATTGTTGAAGGTCTAACCATATCAATCTTGTGTCCCATATCTTATTCCCTTTGATAATTACCAAAAGTCACCATCTACTCTTATATACTTGACCTCACAGTCTGTTGCCGTAGCACCCACACCAAACGCGAGTCTCAACTACTTAATCAATTTAATTCTTTGACTATCCAAACACACATATGACATGGAGCTCTCAATATCAGACCAGTCCTCATCAAATAAGTCATTCCCCACTTTATTCCACATCCTAGCTCTGTATCACTTATCTTGTCAGGATAACTTTCAGACATTCATAACAAAACGGCAAACTGCCAACCCCTTACTTTCATTAGTACTCAAAATCCTCATCAAAGTTTAACACTCTAACATTGTCCTGCGTCGACTTCTCAGAACACTCCTTAAGAATTTGGCTTCACTCTGAACAATTCACCACACGCACCATCTAAGCTCGCAAGACACGTTTATTCCATCCAACACAACTTCCCAACTACTATCAACAAGAGATTAAGGGTGATCAGTTCCTCAATTTGTCAATAGATAGCCGAAAATCATGATGGGGTATAAACCCGTCTTTACCAAACTATAATAGTGTTTCAAACCACGCACTGAGCAACAACTCTGCACTTGCAGCATCCTGGAGAATCACAAGCTCCTCCCCCACTTCGATCATTCCCACTTCTACAGACAAGGTTAACAACGGACATGTACCGACAGTGTTTTCACACACATGTCGCATACAATGGAACAACCAATCAACATAACTTGGCCGGACGGACCGACCTACTCTGTTACCACTAATGTAACACCCCTTTCTAACCCCGCAATTAATGAAAATAATCAGAGTACGATTAACATGCATTCATTCAAGGGTGTCACACTTAAATTTCAAAACACCTGCCATGCTCATTAACACAACAATAAAAGATCATGTTTTACAATTCTTTTCACTTTGCATGAAACAGCGGATTCAATTCAAACAGATATTTTCATAAAAGGAATATTCGTTTTGATCACATGATTCAACCATAATCGAGCACTAAGGCCAATTTCACATAGCTTCAAAAAAATATGAAAACATAACACATTTCTATAAAATGTAACCAAGCGATCCCAGTGTTACATGACCAGAGCATGACTCGACCCAACTTAAATAAATCACTAAACAGCTAAACCGATAGCGACCTCGCACCACAAGCAACTCTACTCTGGATACCTGCACGATGTCATATAGGACATCATTCCAGCAGAAGGGTGAGAAATATTATCATAAAATCAATGCATATAATTATGTACACGAACATTCATAAAATACATAAATGCCACATTCCTCACCACTTTGCATATTCACTTCTCGCATGCTTCCCCATTTACAAATTGATTTAAACTAACGTGATTAATCATCAAACGTATTATCATGCACATATCCGTGGTTCTTATCATTCCACATTTTCATACACATAAGCACGTTGTATACATCAATTACATGTTCATAACTTATCCAAAACATTATAGTCATGCACATAGCATACTTTTCATACAGCATTCCCAATTATGCAAGTCATGTACATACACGTAAGCACAACTCTAATCAACAATCCTATCTATGCCATATGGCTCACGTAAAGCCTATCAATTCCACCAATTCCCGTTCGGGGTTGTGGGCATATCACTCATGCCCCCACCAGGAACAACATATAGTCATTCTACCCCAGTGTACATGAGTCTTACACGCATTCATTATTTCAATATCAACAACATGAATCACTAAGCAATGCACATATATATATATATACATAATATATTTTCATGCATTCTTCACTTACAATTGCACATAAACAACACTGCATTACAACATTTATCAAGCAATGCATACAATATGTTTATTTCAACACCGATTCACATAAACGTCGACTTATACATATAGCCACACATATACATATATCATTTAGCATATTCAACCATGCCATTCATCATAATTCATATCAGCCCACATAAACATACACATATTATGTTTATTTTCCATGCTCCACGACAATAATGATAAATACAACTCATAGAGACCGACACACGACTCTATGCAGATGCAAATGCGGTACCGACTCATTTCAACAGATTCTCTAAGGAATCGAGTATTCAGCAGATCCTCCACGGGATCAAGTACTCAGCAGATTCTCCATGGAATCAAATATTCATCAGATTCTCCACGGAATCGAATATTCAGCAGATCCTCCACGGGATCAAGTACTCAGCAGATTCTCCACGGAATCAAATACTCTAGCCAATCCTCCACGGGATTACATGTTATGACCGATTCTCCGAGGAATCACACAATGCAACCGATTCTCCAAGGAATCTAATATAACCATCGTATCATACGAGGTTCTGCAAATCCTCCGAGGGATCAATCAACACACAAATGCATACTAAGATGCTTCACAATGCAAATCCTCCGAGGGATCATTCAACACAAAAATGCATACTATGCTCACAAACATCCTCATTGCATTTATCACATACATCACATATATCTATCATGCATTCACATTATGCACCATTTCACACATGGTTTACACACATATCAGCCTATCAATGCGTTTCTATTCAATTCGAGCAAATACACAAGATTATCAAACGTTCAAGATTCACCTTGACTCTACAATCTAGGATTCATGCCTTTCGGCCACCCACAGCACGATATGTCGAAACAGTTCACACCTCAATCATTTATATAGGCATTAATCATAATTGAATCAACCAAACATCATGCTATGAACAAAACAGCAAAACAATTAACACTGTCATGTTCGCCAACCTTCGCCTGGCGAAGCCACGCAGCGAATGCTCGCTGGCCTTCGCCTGGCGAACTTCCCAGCGAAGTCCACATGGAGTAATTCTGGAATTACTCGCTGAGGCTCGCTACACACTCTCCTGGCGAACCTTCGCCGACTAACCTCGCCTGGAGAACTTGCCAGCGAATACAGGGTGTTAGCTTCTGACTTGCTTCGCTACAGCTCGCTGGGCTTCGCCTGGCGAAGCTTCGCTGCCATTCGCCTGGCGAGCCTGCGAAGACAGAACTTCCATGGCTGTCTCAAGAGCCCAAACTCCACAAAATCAACCGATTAAATCCAAACCAGTCTCAGTGGCACAACCCAATCATCACCCGACTAAACTACATCGTCTAATCCGAGTTCTAACCGATTAAAACATCATTTTACCGATTAATTCGTTTTCGACCTAGAATGGAAAAGTATAGAAAACACCCGAACAATCCACACCACACATACATAATCATACACATGGATTGGATAATAATGTTTCTCACCCTTACCTTGATTCAATCGAAGCTTTGGGTTGCTCTTGATGATTTCCACACTTTTCTTCTTCTTCTTCTTCTCTTTTCTCCTCCTTTTTCCTTCTTTCTCTTTTCCTTTCCTTTTTCTTTTCCTTACCACTCTATTTCCCTTTTCTTTCTATTTCTATCCTTTATATTTCTTTTTCTCATTCATTAGTTGTCAAATGACCAAAATACCCTCCATTCTAAATTTTACCCGAAAATTCTCCGAAATGGTAAAATATCAGAACATACCATATTCACAAATTAATTCCACGAATAACACAAATATTACTCAAACCCAATAAAATACTCCACAAAATTTGATAATCAAAATCGGGGCTTACAAAAAACATGCCTTGAAGAGTTCCCATTTGGGGATTCCATACTTTTCGTTCACTAATGCAGCAGGATGAGTTTTACTAGAATAAAATGGAACTTGAATCTCTTCGTGAAGTTGTTTACCGATGCAGTAATTGTTGAAGTGGGTTACAAAATCAGGCACACTGATGTATTGATAAGGTACGTCCCTTCTGAACCAGTACTGATCTTGATCCTTTCTAGAAGCTACCTCTTGTAAAAAAGTCTGAAATTCCTTTCCTTTCTGGGCATTTGAAGTGTAACACCCTTCTAAGCCCCACGGAAAATATATGCATAATCAGAGTAAATTTTACATGCATTCACAAAAGGGCGTCACACATAACTTCCAAAACATCAAAATCACCTGCCATGCTCATTAACACTTCAATAAATAATCATGTTTTACAATTTTTCACTTTGCATGTAGCAGCGGATTCATTTATCCAATAATTTCATAAAAGAAATATTTGTTTTCATCACATAACTCAACAACACTCGGCCACTAAGGCCAACTTCTTATTATTTTAATAAACATGAAAACATAGTATATCTCTAAGACATAACCCAAGCGATCCCAGTGTTACATGACCAGAGCATGACTCGACCCAACATAATTAAATCACTAAACAGCTACACCGGTAGCGACCTCGAAACCACAAGCAACTCTACTCTGGATACCTGCACGATGTCATGTAGGACATCATTCCAACAGAAAGGTGAGAAATATTATCATAATAATCAATGCATATAATTATGTATAAAAACAATCATAAATACATATATGCCACACTTCTCACCACATCCCATAAACACTTCACACATACTCCTCTTACATATTCATATAAACTATCATGGTTAATCATCAGACATATTATCATACACATATCCATAGTTCTTATTATTCCATATTTTCATACACCTAATCACCTTTGTATACATCAACTACATGTTCACAACTTTTACAAAACACTATGGTCATACACATAGCATACTTTCATATAACATTCATATATTCACCATTCTTAAATCAACATATCATGTATATACGTACACTCCTCCTAACAATCACATATTCATCATTTCCAGTTATACAAGTCATGTACATACACGTAAGCACAACTTTAATCAACAATCCTATCCATGTCATATGGCTCACATAAAGCCCATCAATTCCACCAATTCCCGTTCGGGATTATGGGTGCACCACTTATACCCCACCAGGAATAGCACATAGTCATTCTACCCCGGTGATCACTCCACTGGAAACGACATCTTGTCATTCTACCCCAGCGTATGCGACTATATCATTATACCTCACCCGGAACAACACCACAGTTGTTCTACCCCGGTGATTGCCCCACTAGGAACGACATCATGTCATTCTACCCTAGTGTTCACGAGCCTTACACGCATTCATTAGTTCCAACATCATCATCACATTTTACTAAGCAATGCACATAGGTTCATAACATATTTTCATGCACTCTTCACTTACAATTGCATACAAACAACATGCATTACAACATTTATCAAGCAACGCACACAATATGTTTATTTCAACACCGATTCACATAAACGTCAACATATACATTATCTACACATATACATATATCATTTAGCATATTCAATCATGCCTTTCATCATAATTCATATCAATCCACATAAACATACACATATAACATCCAATATGCATCTTTCGTATTCTCACCGCAACTCACCTTAACTACACCATATATCGCAATGTATCCATAACGTATCTATATAATCATAAAACACCAAGCATATACAATATGCATTCAACAAGGTATATGTCAATCTACATAAACATTCACACACACACAGACACACACAGATATACATATATATATATATATATATATATATATATATATATATATATATATATATATATATATATATATATATATATATATATATATATATATATATATATATATATATATATATATATATATATATATATATATATATATATATATATATATATATATATATATATATATATATATATATATATCTGCAAGCATATCCATTCATGTCAATCGTCACAGTTCACATTAATTCAAATAAATTCACACAACATGTCTATTTCATCACCAATCCACATAAACATCTACATTCATGTTTATTTCACCATACATCATATAAAGATGATAAATGCAACTCATAGAGACCGACACACGACTCTATGCAGATGCAAATGCGGTACCGACTCAATTCAGCAGGTTTAATTGAAGAACCAAATGGAATCATCGCTCGTTACCAAAGTAACTCCCCGTCGGGCCTACGATGTTCACCCATCGCTCACACCCCACATGGGCACACGATGTTTCAGGATTGCTCACACCCCACACGGGCACACAATCCGATTGCTCACACCCCACACGGGCACACAATCGTTCTGTAGATTCACTACGAAATCAAGAAATAACCATCGCTCACACCCCACATGGGCACACGATGTTTCACATGCGACATGACTTATGACACTCTTGAAATGCATACATGTTCACAAACATACTCATGCATTTATCACATACATCACATATATTCATTATGCGTTCACAATATATATATCATAATGCATATATATATATATATATATATATATATATATATATATATATATATATATATATATATATATATATATATATATATATATATATATATATATATATATATATATATATATATATATTCATCATTCATTTCACACCATTTCACACATGGTTTGCATTCATATCAATCTCGTAATGCATTTCTATACAATTCAAGTAAATGCATAAAATTGCCAAACGGCCATATTATATACTTCACAATTCACAATCTAGAATTCACGCCATACAGCTACCCACAGCACATCACAAACTAGCATACAAGCTACTCAAGTAAGAAGAGGTCGATCGCAACTGAAACCGCAAACCGAAACAGAAAGAATCAAGCAAAAAGAATCATTCTGCTACGTTCGCTACAGACTCGCCTAGCGAGCTGCTAGCGAGCCTTCGCTACACGTTCGCCTAGCGAACTGCTAGCGAATGCAAACAGAGAGCTCCAGGCCTTGTTCGCTACCACGTTCGCCACAGCGAATACTCAGCGAACCTTCGCTACGATGTTCGCTACCAGCGAAGGGGATCCAAACCCCACTGTCCCAAGCCTGAGACCGCTCGCTACAGACTCGCGTAGCGAGCTGCTAGCGAGTGTTCGCGACCTGCTCGCCTAGCGAACAAGCTAGCGAGCGTCTGCGAATCGCACCAATGCAAACTGTTCAAAATTCATCTGGGGCTCCCGATTCACCCGATTCCAACCAAACTCGTTCCAGTAGACATAGCCTAACATATCCCGACTAATCTACATTATCTAATCTCGATTTTAACCGTTCAAACATCGATTCTATCGATTAATTCATTTTCGACCTAAAATGAAAAAGTATAGGAAAACACTCAAACAATCCACACAACTCATACATAATCATACACAGGGATTAGATAACAATGTTTCTCACCCTTACCTTGATTCAATCGAAGTTTTGAGTTGCTCTTGATGATTTCCACATTTTTCTTCTTCTTCTTCTTCTTCTTCTTCTTCTTCTTCTCTTTTCTCCTCTTTTTCCTTATTTCTTCATTCTTTTCTTTTCTTTTTCCTTACCAACTTTTATTCCCTTTTCTTTCTATTTCTATTTTCCTCCATAATATTTTACCAATCATTTTCCCATAAAACATCCACTTAACCATTAATTAAGAATATCCAAAATATTCCCAACTTAATTTTCCAACACTCTCCAAATAATAAAATAGCAGAATATGCAAACTTAACATATTATCTCATAATCCCATAATTAAAATAATTCCAACAAATCAATTACTTAGTTAATCAAAATTGGGTTGTTACAACTCTCCCCCACTTTAGAAATTTTCGTCCTCGAAAATGTCATCCGATTCAAACAACTCGGGATGTGACTCTCGCATCCCAATCTCTCAAATCCGACCGTTTCTAGTTGACCCTCCCAAATATCTTTACCAAGACAATCCCTTTTCCTCAAAGTTGCCTCAAGAGTCAAATCCTCTCTCACTCGTACACCATCCATCTGGATTGATGCACTGCCTCATCTAAGACTCATGAACACATCATGCAGTTCTTCCCCAAGTGGCAGCGGTAAAACAATCTAACATGTTATTTTCCCACGCTTCCGCTGCGCTACTCTGATACAGATTCAACAAGACACAGTGTGCTTCCGAGACCTCGAGCTCGATCAACACTAGTTACCATCGTAACTCTCGAAACGCGTCTTTTCTTGGATCTTTTAATCTTCTCAGTCGTCTCTTACTCAATCCCACTTCTGAGTATAATACTCTTGTCAGACACATATCAACACAAATGAGTCTTACACCTCCTTCTGATCCATCTTGATCCAACACACAAGTTTTCAACAAGTCTAATCAGTATATACAACTGCAACCACTTCTCTATCCATCTGTGGCCACCAAAACAATTCTTCCAAAGTACTCTTATCCAACCCACACTATCGGGCACATAGACTCTACCACAACATCTCATGTCACTATTTCCATAAATTCGGAAATCAGCTCTTCGACTTCAATTCGTTAAACTCAATCAATCTATTAATCCCAATTAGAATTTCAACCTCCTCGAATCTCATCGAGAGTGCCAACAATCAGTCTCATCATATAAAGCTCAACTCCAAACGAAGTCCCTATTATTTCCTCTGCATTATATTCAACTTTCTCAAACCAAATAAATACCTTAAACTCTTAAGATCATTAACCATCTCAAATCTCAACTAAACAATTGAGGCTTCCAACCTCCGGTACAAACACACAACTGCAACCAACTCTAAGTCACTTGTCCTATAATTCCTTTTCGCACTTTTAATTGCCTTAAAGCATAACTAAAACTTGCCGATGTTTCATTCAACATATCTCCCAATCATATCACCAAAGCATCACAAAATGCAACGAACAGTTCTGTCGGACTCGGCAAAACCAACACACAAGCTGTTGACAGCTTTTCCAAAACTCTTTAAACTTTCTTCACAGTAACACATTACTACTTCTTCTACAACGCTGATAACTCAAATTCTTGATGTTCAACATGATCCTCTATATTCTTCGAATATATATTGAAATATCATCAATTACACAACCACTGACTCACTCACTTGAATATGGAAAATCTCATGCCACTCGGACCTTCAATCTGTGAGTTATGGTGGAAACACGAACCACACTTTTCGCACCTACTACCACATCCACGTATTCCACTAATGAATAACTTATTTCCATGTCACTACTTTCTCATCACATAGAGCACTGTAATGACTCCTAACGCTTCTAACCTTGTGTCATTATGAATTACGGTTCTCCCGTTACTACAAAGTCACGAAAATAACATTTCTACACTTAGAAGGCCATTCAATACATCTCCAACTTCTTGAAATGGTTAAAGGTCTAATCATACCAATCTTGTATCCCATATCTTATTTCCTTTGATAATCACCAAAAGTCACCATCCACTCTTTATATACTTGACCTCACAGTCTGTCGTCGTAGTACCCACACCAAACACGAGTCTCGACTACTCAATCAATTTAATTCCTTGACTATCCAAACACACATACATCGTGGAGTTCTCAATATCGGACCAGTCCCCGTAAACTAAGTCATTCCCAACTCCACTCCACCTCCTGGCTCTGTATTACTTATCTTGTCAGGACAACTTCCAGACAACCAAAACTAATCGGCAAACTGCCAACCTCTCACTTTCATTAGCACTTAAAATCCCATCAAAATTCAACACCTCAACACTGTCCTGCGTCGACTTCTCAGAACACTCCTTAAGCACATGGCTTCACTCCAAACAATTCACTGTGTACACCATCTAAGCTCGTAAGACACGTCTATCCCATCCAACACAATCCGAACTACTATTAACAAGAGATTAAGGCTGATTAGTTCCTCAATTTGTCAATAGACAGCCGAAAATCATGATGGGGTATAAACCATCTCTACCAAACTATAAGAGCGTTTACCCACACACTGAGCTATAACTCCACACTTGCAGCATCCTGGAGAAGCACAACTTCTCTCGCACTTGGATCATTCCCACTTCTGCAGACAAGATTAGAAAAACAAACGTGTACCGACAGCGTTTTCCCACACATGTCGCATACAAGGGAACAACCAACATTAGACAACTTGGTCGGACGGACCGACCTGCTCTGATACCACTAATGTAACACCCTTCTAAACCCCATGGAAAATATATGCATAATCAGAGTAAATTTTACATGCATTCACAAAAGGGCGTCACACATAACTTCCAAAACATCAAAATCACCTGCCATGCTCATTAACACTTCAATAAATAATCATGTTTTACAATTTTTCACTTTGCATGTAGCAGCGGATTCATTTATCCAATAATTTCATAAAAGAAATATTTGTTTTCATCACATAACTCAACAACACTCGGGCACTAAGGCCAACTTCTTATCATTTTAATAAACATGAAAACATAGTATATCTCTAAGACATAACCCAAGCGATCCCAGTGTTACATGACCAGAGCATGACTCGACCCAACATAATTAAATCACTAAACAGCTACACCGGTAGCGACCTCGAAACCACAAGCAACTCTACTCTGGATACCTGCACGATGTCATGTAGGACATCATTCCAGCAGAAAGGTGAGAAATATTATCATAATAATCAATGCATATAATTATGTATAAAAACAATCATAAATACATATATGCCACATTTCTCACCACATCCCATAAACACTTCACACATACTCCTCTTACATATTCATATAAACTATCATGGTTAATCATTAGACATATTATCATACACATATCCATAGTTCTTATTATTCCATATTTTCATACACCTAATCACCTTTGTATACATCAACTACATGTTCACAACTTTTACAAAACACTATGGTCATACACATAGCATACTTTCATATAACATTCATATATTCACCATTCTTAAATCAACATATCATGTATATACATACACTCCTCCTAACAATCACATATTCATCATTTCCAATTATACAAGTCATGTACATACACGTAAGCACAACTTTAATCAACAATCCTATCCATGTCATATGGCTCACATAAAGCCCATCAATTCCACCAATTCCCGTTCGGGATTATGGGTACACCACTTATACCCCACCAGGAATAGCACATAGTCATTCTACCCCGGTGATCACTCCACTGGAAACGACATCTTGTCATTCTACCCCAACGTATGCGACTATATCATTATACCTCACCCGGAACAACACCACAGTTGTTCTACCCCGGTGATTGCCCCACTAGGAACGACATCATGTCATTCTACCCTAGTGTTCACGAGCCTTACACGCATTCATTATTTCCAACATCATCATCACATTTTACTAAGCAATGCACATAGGTTCATAACATATTTTCATGCACTCTTCACTTACAATTGCATACAAACAACATGCATTACAACATTTATCAAGCAACGCACACAATATGTTTATTTCAACACCGATTCACATAAACGTCAACATATACATTATCTACACATATACATATATCATTTAGCATATTCAATCATGCCTTTCATCATAATTCATATCAATCCACATAAACATACACATATAACATCCAATATGCATCTTTCGTATTCTCACCGTAACTCACCTTAACTACATCATATATCGCAATGTATCCATAACGTATCTATATAATCATAAAACACCAAGCATATACAATATGCATTCAACAAGGTATATGTCAATCTACATAAACATTCACACACACACACACACACATACACACACACACACAGATATATATATATATATATATATATATATATATATATATATATATATATATATATATATATATATATATATATATATATATATATATATATATATATATATATATATATATATATATATATATATATATATATATATATATATATATATATATATATATATATATATATATATATATATATATATATATATATATATATATATATATATATATATATATATATATATATATATATATATATATATATATATATCTGCAAGCATATCCATTCATGCCAATCGTCACAGTTCACATTAATTCAAATAAACATACACAACATGTCTATTTCGTCACCAATCCACATAAACATCTACATTCATGTTTATTTCACCATACATCATATAAAGATGATAAATGCAACTCATAGAGACCGACACACGACTCTATGCAGATGCAAATGCGGTACCGACTCAATTCAGCAGGTTCAATTGAAGAACCAAATGGAATCATCGCTCGTTACCGAAGTAACTCCCCGTCGGGCCTACGATGTTCACCCATCGCTCACACCCCACATGGTCACACGATGTTTCAGGATTGTTCACACCCCACACGGGCATACAATCCGATTGCTCACACCCCACACGAGCACACAATCCGATTGCTCACACCCCACACGGGCACACAATCGTTCTGTAGATTCACTATGAAATCAAGAAATAACCATCGCTCACACCCCACATGGGCACACGATGTTTCACATGCGACATGACTTATGACACTCTTGAAATGCATACATGTTCACAAACATACTCAAGCATTTATCACATACATCACATATATTCATTATGCGTTCACAATATATATATCATAATGCATATATATATATATATATATATATATATATATATATATATATATATATATATATATATATATATATATATATATATATATATATATATTCATCATTCATTTCACACCATTTCACACATGGTTTGCATTCATATCAATCTCGTAATGCATTTCTATACAATTCAAGTAAATGCATAAAATTGCCAAACGGCCATATTATATACTTCACAATTCACAATCTAGGATTCACGCCATACGGCTACCCACAGAACATCACAAACTAGCATACAAGCTACTCAAGTAAGAATAGGTCGATCGCAACCGAAACCGCAAACCAAAACAGAAAGAATCAAGCAAAAAGAATCATTCTGCTACGTTCGCTACAGACTCGCCTAGCGAGCTGCTAGCGAGCCTTCGCTACACGTTCGCCTAGCGAACTGCTAGCGAATGCAAACAGAGAGCTCCAGGCCTTGTTCGCTACCACGTTCGCCACAACGAATACTCAGCGAACCTTCGCTACCATGTTCGCTACCAGCGAAGGGGATCCAAACCCCAATGTTCCAAGCCTGAGACCGCTTGCTACAGACTCGCCTAGCGAGTGTTCGCGACCTGCTCGCCTAGCGAACAAGCTAGCGAGCGTCTGCGAATAGCACCAATGCAAACTGTTCAAAATTCATTTGGGGCTCCCGATTCACTCGATTCCAACCAAACTCGTTCCAGTAGACTTAGCCTAACATATCCCGACTAATCTACATCATCTAATCTCGATTTTAACCGTTCAAATATCGATTCTATCGATTAATTCATTTTCGACCTAAAATGAAAAGTATAGAAAAACACTCAAACAATCCACACAACTCATACATAATCATACACAGGGATTAGATAACAATGTTTCTCACCCTTACCTTGATTCAATCGAAGTCTTGAGTTGCTCTTGATGATTTCCACATTTTTCTTCTTCTTCTTCTTCTTCTCTTTTCTCCTCTTTTTCCTTATTTCTTCATTCTTTTCTTTTCTTTTTCCTTACCAACTTTTATTCCCTTTTCTTTCTATTTCTATTTTCCTCCATAATATTTTACCAATCATTTTCCCATAAAACATCCACTTAACCATTAATTAAGAATATCCAAAATATTCCCAACTTAATTTTCCAACACTCTCCAAATAATAAAATAGCAGAATATGCAAACTTAACATATTATCTCATAATCCCATAATTAAAATAATTCCAACAAATCAATTACTTAGTTAATCAAAATTGGGCTGTTACATGAAGCCCACAGTTTAAAAAAAATCAAGAACACTCTCACGTGGACCTTGATAAACAATCTCACCTTCTAAAAGTAATACTATGTCATCAAAAAGGTTATATGTTTCTGGTGCAGGTTGAAGAAATGAGATTATCATAGCAACATCCTTGATATGAACCATCTGCCTCATAAACCTGACAATTTGGAAGGTTGTAGAACTATCCAAACCAGTAGAAATTCCATCCATAAAGAGGGAATTGTTTGCACTGTTATGGTAGTTAGTTAAAGATTAGAGAAAATGTTAGTAGTTAAAAAATAGTTAGGGTTCTACGGCTAGAAGTTAGTAATTGGTTCAAAGTTAGAGTTAAGACAAAATTTAGTTAACTTGGTAGAAGTTAGTTAGTGAAAATGGTGGACATCAGTTAGCAGTTCTGTTAATTTGGTTAATGTTATTTGAAAATGAGCTATTTTGTTAACTGTTAGGGTCTTGGTTCAATTAGAAGCCATTTTAGTAATAATGATATTGGTCTTCTAAAAAATTGGATAGGAAGGTGTGAATTAAGCTATGTAATAATACTTGGGCTGGATATGTGTGTGATTTCTATTTGGATTGTTTGGATGTATTGTCTTGTGAATTGATTGTTTAGTTGTAATTATCTATTGTATTTCACAGGATTATGTGCTGTATGTTATGGCTATATTGTGAAATGTGAATCTACAATTAAACTCAATGGTGTTGTATGTCCCATATTATGAATTTATAATGTCATGTATGAATTTATTCTCTTGCAGCAGCAGTATAATGAATTGTAATGTTTGCAGCAGCAGTATTATGATTTTCATCTTCCTCTTTATAATGTCAGTGATATATTATGAATTGTTATGTTTGCAGCAGCAGTAATTGTCAAGTTCGTTGAGAAGCATAATTAGCAGCAGCAGTAATTGTCAAGTTCGTTGAGAAGCAGAATTAGCAGCAGCAGTAATTGTCAAGTTCTCTTGTATCACTGTATTTACTCAAAGCACTAATTAGCAGCAGTAATTCCAATCACCTCTTTAATTGTTTTTACTTTCTATTGCAAGAAAATGACGAACCGGAACGATTGTGTTTGATTTCCAAGCTAAGTCTAGCACGTATTTAAAGAGGAAGATGAAAATCAAGGTTGAAAATGGAAAAGCTTTAAAAGACAACCCAACAAATCAAAGAAGCAATCCTATAAACACCAATGTTGGAAACATTCAAAAGCTGGACCATCGAAAGAAATTGATTAAAGATGTTATTTAGACTATGAATGATGATTGACATTGGGATCGATATGTAATTTAAAGATGTTTTGTCGACATTACGATATGTAATTTGAAGATGTTTTGTTGTTGGATCTTTTTCAATTTGAAGATGTTTTGTATTTGAATATTATTATATAAAAAAATTATGAATAATGTTATTATCAGGTTTATAAAATAAAATAAAAATTTATTTTATTAAAAAATAAATAAATTTATATGGTTTATAAAATAAAATAAATTTTTTTGCAACAGTTACAAAGTGTGTCTGTAGTAAAGAAGGCGTTGCTATAACCTATGAAGAAAAATTAAACTTAAGCCTCTATTAGAACGGTTTAGAATAGGCTACGGCTAAGAACCGTTGCTATATTCCATAAAATAGTCGTTCTCTAATAAACAACAATTGCAACGGTTTAAATTTGAAAACGGCCTCCAGCCGTTGCTGTTCTAGGCCGTTCTCTATATAAAATTACAGCAACGACTCTGATCAAGGCGTTGCCGTTGGCTAAATAACCGTTCCTAAAGGCTAAAACAACTCCTTGGTTTAGAACGCCCTGAAAACCGTTCTCATATGTAAAGGCAACGACTTTTTTGGATTTTGCAACGGTTTTTTTGTGTTGCTGTATATTCAAAATGTTGTAGTGAACATTTCTTTTGTTAAAACTAGCATAGGCAAAGTAGAAGAAGTGGTCGAGGTAAAAACAACAGTAAGAGATTTTTTTGCTAAGAATTTTAAAGAGTTATCTTTTGATAGGCCTTCCTTAGAGGACGTTGGTTTGGAGAAACTTTCGGAGGAAGATAAAAAATTTCTGGAAAAAGAGGCATCAGAGGAGGAAGTTAGAGTTGCGATTTGGGAGTGTAATGGGAGTAAGAGTCAGGGGCCTGACGACTTTAGTTTTAGCTTCTTCAAAACTTGTTGGGATATTGTAAAAGGTGATGTTGCTCAGTTTGTTAAAGAGTTTTTTCCTTTTTCCGTCTCTTACTAAAGTTGCTTCAGCATCGTTTTTAACTTTGGTTGCTAAAAATAAGAACCCTCAAAGTTTAGCTCACTACAGACCTATTTGTCTTGTGAACTGTTTTCAGAAAATTCTGGCTAAACTTTTGGCGGGTCGACTGAAGAAGGTAGTGGGAAAATTAGTTTCATTAGAACAATCTGCTTTTGTTCCAGGAAGATTTATTCTGGATGATGTGGTAGTAGCGAACGAAGTTCTAGATTTAGAAAAAAGAACGAGTCAGAAGTGTATGATAATGAAAATTGATTTTGAAAGAGCCTACGATTGTGTGTCTTAGAATTACCTCATAGTCTTGTTTGAGAAAATGAACTTTGGTAGAAGATGGTCAAGTTAGATGGAGAAGCTATTTTTCAACGGGTTGATGTCTGTTCTGGTTAACGGGAGTCCGACGAGTGATTTTGTAGTTGGAAAAGGGCTTCGTCAGGGGATCCTTTGTCATCGTTCCTGTTTATTCTGGTCATGGAAGGGCTTACGAAGATGATGACTAAATTTGTTAGTAAAGGCTCATTCAAGAGTTTTAAGGTTAACGATTATGCTTCTTACAACATAGTACAGTTTGCAGACGACACTCTTCTGATTGGAAAATCCAATTGGGAAAACTTATGGAGTATAAAATTTGTCCTTAGAGTGTTTGAAATGGTCTCTAGTCTAAAGGTTAACTTTTCAAAAGTAGAATATGAGGAATCAATTTGTGTTCAAAATTTTTGAAGGTTGCATCGGTTTTTCTGCACCGTGAAATTCTGAAGTTCCCTATGAAGTTTTTAGAGGTAAAGATAGGAGACAGTCCGAGAAAGGCACAAGGGATATTACATCCCCGCTTTTCTGGTTTTTCGGATTCTAACACCCCTTGTGCTTGTTATAATATCATTGCCTATTAAAAAAAAAAAAGTGGAGTATTAGTTACACGAGCTTTAAAAATGAATCTTTCTAGAAACAAATGAATAAGGATCCTAAAAATTATGGTAAAGATTTTGGAAGGTTGAAATTTAAAAATAAAAAAGTTAAAAAATCAAAGTAACCTTTTGAACAACTATTTTTTATTTATTTTTATATATTTAAGGGAGTCACTAACTTATTTAACCCTTAATTTTAAACATTGTTTACCTATATTTTATTGAGTAATGCTATGACAGATGCAATGCATTAACTAAGTAATGCTGGCCAGCTTTTATATATAATAACATACTTTAACAAATCATAGTCATGCATATGTATGATTACGGTTTAATGCTAGCAATTAAACTCTATATATTAATGTTTAGACAATGGTTGCTATGCCATACACTTTTTTTCTTTTTCTCTTTTTTGAAATAATTAGGCCATGGCACAACAAGAACAATCATTCAAAGTTATTGAAGTATCCAATGTTGAACCATTTCATGAACCTTCTCAGTCACCAACCTCACTTCACTTAACTTTCTTTGATCTTCTATGGTTAAGATTTCCACCTGTTCAACGTCTCTTCTTCTATGAACTCACTAACTCAACCACTTTTTTCTATGAAACTCTTGTTCCAAATCTCAAAAACTCACTTTCACTCACACTTCAACTTTTTCTCCCTCTATCAGGCCACATAGTTTGGCCTATTGATTCATCAAAACCAATTATAAACTATGTTCGTGGCGATTCTGTTTCCTTTACCGTTGTCGAGTCCAACGAAAGTTTTGAAAATCTTTCTTCAAATCATTGTGAAGCTTCAAAGAGATATCATTTGATACCTCTTTTGAATACTTCACATGAAAAAGCTTCTTTGATTTCGATCCAAGTCACTTTGTTTCCAAACAAGGGTTTTTGCATTGGAGTAACCACACACCATGCTGCTTTTGATGGTAAATCTTCAACCAATTTTATGAAATCATGGTCCTATATTTCATGTTCTAACCCTAACCTTGAAAATGTAACACCTTGTTTTGATAGATCAGTGATAGAAGATCATTATAATGGAATCACTGAAGCATATGTTGATGCTTTGATGAAACATTATGGACCAAATAATAAAAGTCTCAAGGTTTGGGAATTTCCTGATAGGTTAAAAAATGATGCAGTTAAAAGTTTATTTGAATTGTCACCTTCAAATATTCAAAAGCTTAAGAACCATGCAAGAAATGAGATGAAAATGAATGTTACAAATCTGTCAACTTTTTCAGTTACATGTGCATATGTGATATCATGTTTGGCAAAAGCAGAAGAACCAAAGGATGAAAAAGTGAGTTTCATATTTAGTGTGGATTGTAGAACAAGATTGGAATCTTCAATTTCTTCTATGTATTTTGGAAATTGTATTGCAGGAGAAAAGATTGAGCTTGAGACAAAGAAGTTAATTGGAAAAGATGGATTTTTAAGTGCTTTAGAAGGGATTAATGAAGGTTTGAATAAGGTGAAAAATGGAGTGATAAATGGAGCTGAAAATTGGTTGCATGATATGTTAAACTCTAAGGAAAGTTTTAAACTCTATTCTACTGCTGGATCACCAAGGTTTGAAGTTTATGATATTGATTTTGGATTTGGAAAGCCAGAGAAAGTTGATATGGCTTCAACTGATAAAACAGGTGCATTTTCTCTTAGTGAAAGTAAGAATCACAATGGTGGAATTGAGATTGGTTTGGCTTTGGATAAGCATGAGATGGAAGCTTTTTCATCCTTTTTTGTTCAAGGTCTTGAATCCTTTTTTGGTTATTAATATTGTAAACTTTTCTGATATCAAATTTGGGTTAGTGTAGTTTAAGTTTTGTTGTTGGTTATTAGTGTTGTAAAATTTGAGATATTAAATCTTGTCTGAGTAGTTTAAGTTTTGTTGTTGATTATTAATGTTGAAGATTTTGAAATATCGAATTTGGTTAGGGTAGTTTAAGTTTTGTTGTTGGTTATTAATGTAAATTTTGAGATATCAAATCTGGTTAGAATAGTTTAAATTTTATTGTTGGTTATTAGTATTATAAATTTTGAGATATCAAATTCGGTCAATGTAGTTTAAGTTTGATTGTTGGTTATTAGTGTTGTAAATTTTGAGATAACTGTAGTTTACGTTTTGTTGTTTGTATTAATGTTGTAAATTTTGAGATATCAAATTTAGTTAGTGTAGTTTAAATTTTGTTGTTGATTATTAATACTATAAATTTTGAGATATCAAATTTGTTCGGTGTAATTTAATGTTTCTGGTTGAATTGGTTTCTCTTTCTCCTACGAATATTCCTAGCAATGGTGTTCAAATATTCCTAGCAATGGTGTTCAATGTATGACGAGTCATTTGGGCTTCGCGGACTTCCTTTGTATTCTTTCCTTTCTTCTACGTAGGGTTTTCCGAGCTGGTATCTTTCCGGGGAGGACTTTGCTTTCCCGGTATCCTTCGACATCTTTAACATAGGACAATAATTGACCTCTCTGAATTAATATCTCAATTTCTTTTTTGAACTGATGACAAAACTCTGTGTGGTGTCCACGAAGTTTGTGCATAATGTACTCCTTTTTATGCCCATATTCCTCCTCTTTAACTTGCATTTTTTCTTTGACATCTCAGGATCTCTTTCATGTAGCATTCTGTAACACCCCACTCTAAACTCTCGCGGAAAAAATAAGAGAAACAACAAAAACAATCAGAGTGCAGCAAAAAAAGGTTTCATGACGACCGTCATGTATCACATTCACAAATTCTGGGACGCGTCAGAGGTGTCAGAGTTTCAACTTAACAAAACACACACATCTGCAACAGAATCATTTCGTACATACGTAGCACAGAATTTGGATGAACAAATAACCACAACTTGCTTAACATTTTAATCATAAAACGACATGTTATAATATACTTCCAACCATTCACCATAACCAAACTCCATAAAATTCAGCAAGTAATTATCTTGCATCAATTCCTAAAATAACTAGTTCTCGATTACAAAATCATTACTACTGATTCATCGGTCTAGTGCATACAACCAACATTTGGCACTATCAGAAACAACCAATTTATTAAAGAAAAGTGCTTAATAAAATTCAACAACAAGTAAATCAACTAAAGCAGTAAAATCAATCGTTCATCCCCCCAAGAGTGCTACGTATCAGAGCGACCGACGACACCTTAAACGGAACGCTATACTCTATTCCGGATCTCCGGCAAATTACCACCAACGGAGGTAACATACAACGTAAAGGGTGAGATATCAAAAATATAACATAAGGCATGATTAAAGTCATGTCAGAATATTATCACAACATTATAGTTCCAACAGTTCACAAATATCATCAATAATAAACTACAGCAACTCTTTATTCATAACCACAACAATTATCATTATAATTCAGCAACTCAAAAATACAACTCAACAACACAACTCAACAATGCAACCCAACAACGCAACTCAACAATGCGACCCAACAATGCAACTCAACAATGCAACCCAACTGTGCATATGCATGTGGTACCATTTTGGAGCCAACACTCCACAACCAATAATTTTCCACTAAGGGCCGCCAATACAGGCCATCACAGATTTTGCCACTAAGGGCCGCCAATACAGGCCATCACAGATTTTGCCACTAAGGGCCGCCAATACAGACCAAATGATATGCTATGAGACACAACTATTATGGACTACAACACAACAACAACAATGCAACAAGGCACCAAGCCTACAACCAATTATCCATAACAGAAACATCACCATTTCGCACACATCTTGTACTCACCATTTCAACTTGTTCATGTCAGAGACAGATAGCAACAAACACGCAACAAGGCATTAAGCCTGCAACCAATTTGTTTATAACAGAGACATACCAATCATCATATAACCACAACTTTCAACATAATCAAATGAGAATACTATATTAACATTTTCTCAACAAACGACATGGCAATTTCATAAGCATCAAGTATTCATCATTTCAATCCGTTCATGTAAGGGAACAATAATAGCATCCTTATCCACAAATAATAACTCAAGACATCTCCGCAGAACGGCATTACAACTTCTACATACTTAATTATCTACGTGTTTACGTTAATTACGGAATGATAATTCATATAGTATCACACAGACCAAAGACAAACAACATTGTTTCCGACACAGACAAATATTATCTCTAATATTTATCAATCTACGGAAACTACACCCATGATTCCATACCCTTCATGAAATCTATCATACCCCTGGTTATAGAATTGAACCTCACCCTTACCTTGGAATTGAGGCCAATCCTATGCTTCCGGTTCTGATTTATCTCCACGGTGGTTCTTCTGTCACAGCTTGCAATTCCTCCGATGATCAATCTTCTCTCAACCACCCTCTTTCTTCCTTTACGGTTTATCTTTTGTAACCATGAAAACTGAATCGAGAGTACCAGGAATACCAAAATACATCACCATAACTTATTAACATTATCGTGGCCACGTTCCAAATTCTGCTCAATTAGATTCTGTTAGTATGACGAGCGTAACGAGCGTCACGAGCGTGAAGGCCATGACGGTCGTAATGGGTTCATGACGTTCATAATGACCGTGACGACCGTCACATCAGCAAAATCTCATTTTTCCTAGACAGAACATCTCTTTAGCTTTCCAACTCTTCGAACGGGGGCTAAAACCGACTTACGGATCAAGAGATATGAATTTTCAAAGTTTTCCTATCACAGCTACGGGATTTTGCACTTTAGCCCGAGAATTCGAACGATTCAATTCCTTTCTTCGCGACAAACACATACTCAAATACGACTACGACATGACGAGACACGACAAAGTCATAATTAAATTTAATCGAAATAAAACGGGCGTTACAACTCTCCCCTACATAAAATAATTTCGTCCTCGAAATTACTTCGATCAAACAACTCTGGATACGACTCTCGTATCCTAGCCTCCCAAATTATCTCCACCAAAGGAATCCCTTTACCTCGCAGTTGCTTCTCGTTCATCAACTTGAACTAGCAACAGCGGCAAGACAGTCTAACATGCTATTTTCCCGCGCTTCCGCTGCACCACTCTGATACAGATCAACAAAACACATTGGGTGTTTCCGAGACCTTACGCTCGACCAACACCAGTTACTATCGTAACTCTCAAAACACGTCTTATCTTGGATCCTTTTGATCTTTTCAGTCGTCTCTTACACAATCTCAGGTCCGAGTACAACGCTCTCGCCAGACACACATCAACACAAAGGAGTCCTACACCTCCTACCATACAAAGCCTCATAAGATGCCATTCTGATACTTAGAACGAAAACGGTTATTTTCGGTAAACTCAATCAGCGACAATTATCTACCCCCTGATCCATCTTGATTTACACACCAGCTCTCAACAAATCTTCTACATACTAGATAGTTCTTTCTGTCTGTCCATTTGTCCACGGATGCTAGAAAGAATCAACCTTCAACATGACATTCAAAGCGTCTGCAAAACTCTCCTAAAATCTAATGAAGAACTCAGATTCCCATCTGACACAATATTCGACGGCATCTCATACAACTTCACAACTTCATCGATACTCATCTCAGCTAGCTTCAGCATAGACTGGTTCACCATCATTGGTAAGAAATGAGTTAATCTTGTTAATTCATTCATAACCACCCAAATGGAATCATATCCCTTCAAATTCTTTGGAAAACTCATCACAAGATCCATGGAAATACTATCCCAGTCCACTCAGAAATATTCAACAGTTGCATCAGGCCCAACGGTCTCTGACGTTCAAACTTCGACTTTCAACAAGTCTAATCAGCATATACAGCCTCAACCACTTCTCTCTCTATCTATGGCCACCAAAACAATTTTCTTAAATTCGGCCACATCCTTATAGCACTTAGATGGATACTCCATCTACCTCAAGGCACTTCTTCAAGAGTATTATTACTCCACTCAACAACATCTGGAACATAAACTCCATCTCGACCTATCATGGTACTACTTCCACAATTCCGAAAATCAACTCTTCGACTTTGATTCATCGACTTCAACTAATCTACCACCTCAGCTCAAATTTCTGACCTTCTCGAATCTCCTCAAGAATACTACCAGTCGGTCTCAACATACCGAGCTCACTCCATAAGAAGTCTCTCCACAGACTAAACTCGTATCACAAAACTATTCAATCAGTTCTAACTCATTTCTTCGAAACAAATACATACTCATACTCCCATAACATATAGCCTTGAATTAGGACCATCAAACACGATTTCTACGACGTCCGATTCTAATCTGAATCTTAAACCTTCAAATCTCCAAAATGCCAAAACTTACAAAATCAACCACATTCGATAAACCAAGCATACTCAATCACGGCCTAACATTATCCGACACAAATACGCATTCTATTCCGACTTTCGTCCGTAAAAACATCGCTTCCTTACAAAATCTCAGATTAAACGATTTCAGCCTCCAACTCCGGCACAACTACAACAACAACCAACTCTAGAACACTGGTCAAATGATCCTTCTTATGTACTTCCAGTTGCCTTAAAGCATAACTAACTCGCTGAAGTTACCTTTAACATATCTCCAAATCATATCAACTAAGCATCTCCAAACACCACCACTAATCCCGTCGGGTTCGGCAACAATCAACACACGAGTCGTTGACGAATCTCTCAAAAATTCCAATCAAAATACACAGCTCTGCACCTTCTTACATCGACCGACTAATCCAAACAATTCTTAAGCACCTAGCTTACTCAACTCGTTCACTGCTCACGCCACCTAAGTTCGCAAGACACGTCTATCCCATCCAACACAATCCCGTCTGCTATTAACAAGAGGTTAAGGGTGATCATTTCCTCAATTTGTCAATAGGCAGCCGAAATTCATGATGAGGTATAAACCATCTTTACCAACTATAAGATTGTTCAACTTTCCACTGAGTTACAACTCCACACTTGCAGTATTCCGGAGAAACACCAACTTCTCCCACACTTGAATCATTCCCACTTCTGCAAACCAAGACTGGACAACAAACTTGTACCGGAAGTGTTTTCACACACATTCCGCATACCAGGAATTAAACAACAACATTAGAAAATTTGGTCGGACGGACCGACCTGCTCTGATACCAATTGTAACACCCCACTCTAAACTCTCGCGGAAAAAATAAGAGAAACAACAGAAACAATGAGAGTGCAGCAAAAAAGGTTTCATGACGACCATCATGTATGTCACAACTGTAACGGTCATGACGAGCGTCATGGAGCTGTGACGACCGTCACACTCACAAATTCTGGGACGCATCAGAGGTGTCACAGTTTCAACTTAACAAAACACACACATCTGCAACAGAATCATTTCGTACATACGTAGCACATAATTTGGATGAACAAATAACCACAACTTGCTTAACATTTTAATCATAAAACGACATGTTATAATATACTTCCAACCATTCACCATAACCAAACTCCATAAAATTCAGCAAGTAATTATCTTGCATCAATTCCTAAAATAACTAGTTCTCGATTACAAAATCATTACTACTGATTCATCGGTCTAGTGCATACAACCAACATTTGGCACTATCAGAAACAACCAATTTATTAAAGAAAAGTGCTTAATAAAATTCAACAACAAGTAAATCAACTAAAGCAGTAAAATCAATCGTTCATCCCCCCAAGAGTGCTACGTATCAGAGCGACCGACGACACCTTAAACGGAACGTTATACTCTATTCCGGATCTCCGGCAAATTACCACCAACGGAGGTAACATACAACGTAAAGGGTGAGATATCAACAAAATAACATAAGGCATGATTAAAGTCATGTCAGAATATTATCACAGCATTATAGTTCCAGCAGTTCACAAATATCATCAATAATAAACTACAGCAACTCTTTATTCATAACCACAACAATTATCATTATAATTCAGCAACTCAACAATACAACTCAACAACACAACTCAACAATGCAACCCAACAACGCAACTCAACAATGCGACCCAACAATGCAACTCAACAATGCAACCTAACTGTGCATATGCATGTGGTACCATTTTGGAGCCAACACTCCACAACCAATAATTTTCCACTAAGGGCCGCCAATACAGGCCATCACAGATTTTGCCACTAAGGGCCGCCAATACAGGCCATCACAGATTTTGCCACTAAAGGCCGCCAATACAGACCAAATGATATGCTATGAGACACAACTATTATGGACTACAACACAACAACAACAATGCAACAAGGCACCAAGCCTACAACCAATTATCCATAATAGAAACATCACCATTTCACACACATCTTGTACTCACCATTTCAACTTGTTCATGTCAGAGACAGATAGCAACAAACACGCAACAAGGCATTAAGCCTGCAACCAATTTGTTTATAACAGAGACATACCAATCATCATATAACCACAACTTTCAACATAATCAAATGAGAATACTATATTAACATTTTCTCAACAAACGACATGGCAATTTCATAAGCATCAAGTATTCATCATTTCAATCCGTTCATGTAAGGGAACAATAATAGCATCCTTATCCACAAATAATAACTCAAGACATCTCCGCAGAACGGCATTACAACTTCTACATACTTAATTATCTACGTGTTTACGTTAATTACGGAATGATAATTCATATAGTATCACACAGACCAAAGACAAACAACATTGTTTCCGACACAGACAAATATTATCTCTAATATTTATCAATCTACAGAAACTACACCCATGATTCCATACCCTTCATGAAATCTATCATACCCCTGGTTATAGAATTGAACATCACCCTTACCTTGGAATTGAGGCCAATCCTATGCTTCCGGTTCTGATTTATCTCCACGGTGGTTCTTCTGTCACAGCTTGCAATTTCTCCGATGATCAATCTTCTCTCAACCACCCTCTTTCTTCCTTTACGGTTTATCTTTTGTAACCATGAAAACTGAATCGAGAGTACCAGGAATACCAAAATACATCACCATAACTTATTAACATTATCGTGGCCACGTTCCAAATTCTGCTCAATTAGATTCTGTTAGTATGACGAGCGTAACGAGCGTCACGAGCGTGAAGGCCATGACGGTCGTAATGGGTTCATGACGTTCATAATGACCGTGACGACCGTCACATCAGCAAAATCTCATTTTTCCTAGACAGAACATCTCTTTAGCTTTCCAACTCTTCGAACGGGGGCTAAAACCGACTTACGGATCAAGAGATATGAATTTTCAAAGTTTTCCTATCACAGCTACGGGATTTTGCACTTTAGCCCGAGAATTCGAACGATTCAATTCCTTTCTTCGCGACAAACACATACTCAAATACGACTACGACACGACGAGACACGACAAAGTCATAATTAAATTTAATCGAAATAAAACGGGCGTTACAACTCTCCCCTACATAAAATAATTTCGTCCTCGAAATTACTTCGATCAAACAACTCTGGATACGACTCTCGTATCCTAGCCTCCCAAATTATCTCCACCAAAGGAATCCCTTTACCTCGCAGTTGCTTCTCGTTCATCAACTTGAACTAGCAACAGCGGCAAGACAGTCTAACATGCTATTTTCCCGCGCTTCCGCTGCACCACTCTGATACAGATCAACAAAACACATTGGGTGTTTCCGAGACCTTACGCTCGACCAACACCAGTTACTATCGTAACTCTCAAAACACGTCTTATCTTGGATCCTTTTGATCTTTTCAGTCGTCTCTTACACAATCTCAGGTCCGAGTACAACGCTCTCGCCAGACACACATCAACACAAAGGAGTCCTACACCTCCTACCATACAAAGCCTCATAAGATGCCATTCTGATACTTAGAACGAAAACGGTTATTTCCGGTAAACTCAATCAGCGACAATTATCTACCCCCTGATCCATCTTGATTTACACACCAGCTCTCAACAAATCTTCTACATACTAGATAGTTCTTTCTGTCTGTCCATCTGTCCACGGATGCTAGAAAGAATCAACCTTCAACATGACATTCAAAGCGTCTGCAAAACTCTCCTAAAATCTAATGAAGAACTCAGATTCCCATCTGACACAATATTCGACGGCATCTCATACAACTTCACAACTTCATCGATACTCATCTCAGCTAGCTTCAGCATAGACTGGTTCACCATCATTGGTAAGAAATGAGTTAATCTTGTTAATTCATTCATAACCACCCAAATGGAATCATATCCCTTCAAATTCTTTGGAAAACTCATCACAAGATCCATGGAAATACTATCCCAGCCCACTCAGAAATATTCAACAGTTGCATCAGGCCCAACGGTCTCTGACGTTCAAACTTCGACTTTCAACAAGTCTAATCAGCATATACAGCCTCAACCACTTCTCTCTCTATCTATGGCCACCAAAACAATTTTCTTAAATTCGGCCACATCCTTATAGCACTTAGATGGATACTCCATCTACCTCAAGGCACTTCTTCAAGAGTATTATTACTCCACTCAACAACATCTGGAACATAAACTCCATCTCGACCTATCATGGTACTACTTCCACAATTCCGAAAATCAACTCTTCGACTTTGATTCATCGACTTCAACTAATCTACCACCTCAGCTCAAATTTCTGACCTTCTCGAATCTCCTCAAGAATACTACCAGTCGGTCTCAACATACCGAGCTCACTCCATAAGAAGTCTCTCCACAGACTAAACTCGTATCACAAAACTATTCAATCAGTTCTAACTCATTTCTTCGAAACAAATACATACTCATACTCCCATAACATATAGCCTTGAATTAGGACCATCAAACACGATTTCTACGACGTCCGATTCTAATCTGAATCTTAAACCTTCAAATCTCCAAAATGCCAAAACTTACAAAATCAACCACATTCGATAAACCAAGCATACTCAATCACGGCCTAACATTATCCGACACAAATACGCATTCTATTCCGACTTTCGTCCGTAAAAACATCGCTTCCTTACAAAATCTCAGATTAAACGATTTCAGCCTCCAACTCCGGCACAACTACAACAACAACCAACTCTAGAACACTGGTCAAATGATCCTTCTTATGTACTTCCAGTTGCCTTAAAGCATAACTAACTCGCTGAAGTTACCTTTAACATATCTCTAAATCATATCAACTAAGCATCTCCAAACACCACCACTAATCCCGTCGGGTTCGGCAACAATCAACACACGAGTCGTTGACGAATCTCTCAAAAATTCCAATCAAAATACACAGCTCTGCACCTTCTTACATCGACCGACTAATCCAAACAATTCTTAAGCACCTAGCTTACTCAACTCGTTCACTGCTCACGCCACCTAAGTTCGCAAGACACGTCTATCCCATCCAACACAATCCCGTATGCTATTAACAAGAGGTTAAGGGTGATCATTTCCTCAATTTGTCAATAGGCAGCCGAAATTCATGATGCGGTATAAACCATCTTTACCAACTATAAGATTGTTCAACTTTCCACTGAGTTACAACTCCACACTTGCAGTATTCCGGAGAAACACCAACTTCTCCCACACTTGAATCATTCCCACTTCTGCAAACCAAGACTGGACAACAAACTTGTACCGGAAGTGTTTTCACACACATTCCGCATACCAGGAATTAAACAACAACATTAGAAAATTTGGTCGGACGGACCGACCTGCTCTGATACCAATTGTAACACCCCACTCTAAACTCTCGCGGAAAAAATAAGAGAAACAACAGAAACAATGAGAGTGCAGCAAAAAAGGTTTCATGACGACCATCATGTATGTCACAACTGTAACGGTCATGACGAGCGTCATGGAGCTGTGACGACCGTCACACTCACAAATTCTGGGACGCATCAGAGGTGTCACAGTTTCAACTTAACAAAACACACACATCTGCAACAGAATCATTTCGTACATACGTAGCACATAATTTGGATGAACAAATAACCACAACTTGCTTAACATTTTAATCATAAAACGACATGTTATAATATACTTCCAACCATTCACCATAACCAAACTCCATAAAATTCAGCAAGTAATTATCTTGCATCAATTCCTAAAATAACTAGTTCTCGATTACAAAATCATTACTACTGATTCATCGGTCTAGTGCATACAACCAACATTTGGCACTATCAGAAACAACCAATTTATTAAAGAAAAGTGCTTAATAAAATTCAACAACAAGTAAATCAACTAAAGCAGTAAAATCAATCGTTCATCCCCCCAAGAGTGCTACGTATCAGAGCGACCGAAGACACCTTAAACGGAACGTTATACTCTATTCCGGATCTCCGGCAAATTACCACCAACGGAGGTAACATACAACGTAAAGGGTGAGATATCAACAAAATAACATAAGGCATGATTAAAGTCATGTCAGAATATTATCACAGCATTATAGTTCCAGCAGTTCACAAATATCATCAATAATAAACTACAGCAACTCTTTATTCATAACCACAACAATTATCATTATAATTCAGCAACTCAACAATACAACTCAACAACACAACTCAACAATGCAACCCAACAACGCAACTCAACAATGCGACCCAACAATGCAACTCAACAATGCAACCTAACTGTGCATATGCATGTGGTACCATTTTGGAGCCAACACTCCACAACCAATAATTTTCCACTAAGGGCCGCCAATACAGGCCATCACAGATTTTGCCACTAAGGGCCGCCAATACAGGCCATCACAGATTTTGCCACTAAGGGCCGCCAATACAGACCAAATGATATGCTATGAGACACAACTATTATGGACTACAACACAACAACAACAATGCAACAAGGCACCAAGCCTACAACCAATTATCCATAACAGAAACATCACCATTTCGCACACATCTTGTACTCACCATTTCAACTTGTTCATGTCAGAGACAGATAGCAACAAACACGCAACAAGGCATTAAGCCTGCAACCAATTTGTTTATAACAGAGACATACCAATCATCATATAACCACAACTTTCAACATAATCAAATGAGAATACTATATTAACATTTTCTCAACAAACGACATGGCAATTTCATAAGCATCAAGTATTCATCATTTCAATCCGTTCATGTAAGGGAACAATAATAGCATCCTTATCCACAAATAATAACTCAAGACATCTCCGCAGAACGGCATTACAACTTCTACATACTTAATTATCTACGTGTTTACGTTAATTACGGAATGATAATTCATATAGTATCACACAGACCAAAGACAAACAACATTGTTTCCGACACAGACAAATATTATCTCTAATATTTATCAATCTACGGAAACTACACCCATGATTCCATACCCTTCATGAAATCTATCATACCCCTGGTTATAGAATTGAACCTCACCCTTACCTTGGAATTGAGGCCAATCCTATGCTTCCGGTTCTGATTTATCTCCACGGTGGTTCTACTGTCACAGCTTGCAATTCCTCCGATGATCAATCTTCTCTCAACCACCCTCTTTCTTCCTTTACGGTTTATCTTTTGTAACCATGAAAACTGAATCGAGAGTACCAGGAATACCAAAATACATCACCATAACTTATTAACATTATCGTGGCCACGTTCCAAATTCTGCACAATTAGATTCTGTTAGTATGACGAGCGTAATGAGCGTCACGAGCGTGAAGGCCATGACGGTCGTAATGGGTTCATGACGTTCATAATGACCGTGACGACCGTCACATCAGCAAAATCTCATTTTTCCTAGACAGAACATCTCTTTAGCTTTCCAACTCTTCGAACGGGGGCTAAAACCGACTTACGGATCAAGAGATATGAATTTTCAAAGTTTTCCTATCACAGCTACGGGATTTTGCACTTTAGCCCGAGAATTCGAACGATTCAATTCCTTTCTTCGCGACAAACACATACTCAAATACGACTACGACACGACGAGACACGACAAAGTCATAATTAAATTTAATCGAAATAAAACGGGCGTTACAACTCTCCCCTACATAAAATAATTTCGTCCTCGAAATTACTTCGATCAAACAACTCTGGATACGACTCTCGTATCCTAGCCTCCCAAATTATCTCCACCAAAGGAATCCCTTTACCTCGCAGTTGCTTCTCGTTCATCAACTTGAACTAGCAACAGCGGCAAGACAGTCTAACATGCTATTTTCCCGCGCTTCCGCTGCACCACTCTGATACAGATCAACAAAACACATTGGGTGTTTCCGAGACCTTACGCTCGACCAACACCAGTTACTATCGTAACTCTCAAAACACGTCTTATCTTGGATCCTTTTGATCTTTTTAGTCGTCTCTTACACAATCTCAGGTCCGAGTACAACGCTCTCGCCAGACACACATCAACACAAAGGAGTCCTACACCTCCTACCATACAAAGCCTCATAAGATGCCATTCTGATACTTAGAACGAAAACGGTTATTTCCGGTAAACTCAATCAGCGACAATTATCTACCCCCTGATCCATCTTGATTTACACACCAGCTCTCAACAAATCTTCTACATACTAGATAGTTCTTTCTGTCTGTCCATCTGTCCACGGATGCTAGAAAGAATCAACCTTCAACATGACATTCAAAGCGTCTGCAAAACTCTCCTAAAATCTAATGAAGAACTCAGATTCCCATCTGACACAATATTCGACGGCATCTCATACAACTTCACAACTTCATCGATACTCATCTCAGCTAGCTTCAGCATAGACTGGTTCACCATCATTGGTAAGAAATGAGTTAATCTTGTTAATTCATTCATAACCACCCAAATGGAATCATATCCCTTCAAATTCTTTGGAAAACTCATCACAAGATCCATGGAAATACTATCCCAGCCCACTCAGAAATATTCAACAGTTGCATCAGGCCCAACGGTCTCTGACGTTCAAACTTCGACTTTCAACAAGTCTAATCAGCATATACAGCCTCAACCACTTCTCTCTCTATCTATGGCCACCAAAACAATTTTCTTAAATTCGGTCAAATCCTTATAGCACTTAGATGGATACTCCATCTACCTCAAGGCACTTCTTCAAGAGTATTATTACTCCACTCAACAACATCTGGAACATAAACTCCATCTCGACCTATCATGGTACTACTTCCACAATTCCGAAAATCAACTCTTCGACTTTGATTCATCGACTTCAACTAATCTACCACCTCAGCTCAAATTTCTGACCTTCTCGAATCTCCTCAAGAATACTACCAGTCGGTCTCAACATACCGAGCTCACTCCATAAGAAGTCTCTCCACAGACTAAACTCGTATCACAAAACTATTCAATCAGTTCTAACTCATTTCTTCGAAACAAATACATACTCATACTCCCATAACATATAGCCTTGAATTAGGACCATCAAACACGATTTCTACGACGTCCGATTCTAATCTGAATCTTAAACCTTCAAATCTCCAAAATGCCAAAACTTACAAAATCAACCACATTCGATAAACCAAGCATACTCAATCACGGCCTAACATTATCCGACACAAATACGCATTCTATTCCGACTTTCGTCCGTTAAAACATCGCTTCCTTACAAAATCTCAGATTAAACGATTTCAGCCTCCAACTCCGGCACAACTACAACAACAACCAACTCTAGAACACTGGTCAAATGATCCTTCTTATGTACTTCCAGTTGCCTTAAAGCATAACTAACTCGTTGAAGTTACCTTTAACATATCTCCAAATCATATCAACTAAGCATCTCCAAACACCACCACTAATCCCGTCGGGTTCGGCAACAATCAACACACGAGTCGTTGACGAATCTCTCAAAAATTCCAATCAAAATACACAGCTCTGCACCTTCTTACATCGACCGACTAATCCAAACAATTCTTAAGCACCTAGCTTACTCAACTCGTTCACTGCTCACGCCACCTAAGTTCGCAAGACACGTCTATCCCATCCAACACAATCCCGTCTGCTATTAACAAGAGGTTAAGGGTGATCATTTCCTCAATTTGTCAATAGGCAGCCGAAATTCATGATGCGGTATAAACCATCTTTACCAACTATAAGATTGTTCAACTTTCCACTGAGTTACAACTCCACACTTGCAGTATTCCGGAGAAAGACCAACTTCTCCCACACTTGAATCATTCCCACTTCTGCAAACCAAGACTGGACAACAAACTTGTACCGGAAGTGTTTTCACACACATTCCGCATACCAGGAATTAAACAACAACATTAGAAAATTTGGTCGGACGGACCGACCTGCTCTGATACCAATTGTAACACCCCACTCTAAACTCTCGCGGAAAAAATAAGAGAAACAACAGAAACAATGAGAGTGCAGCAAAAAAGGTTTCATGACGACCATCATGTATGTCACAACTGTAACGGTCATGACGAGCGTCATGGAGCTGTGACGACCGTCACACTCACAAATTCTGGGACGCATCAGAGGTGTCACAGTTTCAACTTAACAAAACACACACATCTGCAACAGAATCATTTCGTACATACGTAGCACATAATTTGGATGAACAAATAACCATAACTTGCTTAACATTTTAATCATAAAACGACATGTTATAATATACTTCCAACCATTCACCATAACCAAACTCCATAAAATTCAGCAAGTAATTATCTTGCATCAATTCCTAAAATAACTAGTTCTTGATTACAAAATCATTACTACTGATTCATCGGTCTAGTGCATACAACCAACATTTGGCACTATCAGAAACAACCAATTTATTAAAGAAAAGTGCTTAATAAAATTCAGCAACAAGTAAATCAACTAAAGCAGTAAAATCAATTGTTCATCCCCCCAAGAGTGCTACATATCAGAGCGACCGACGACACCTTAAACGGAACACTATACTCTATTCTGGATCTCCTGCAAATTACCACCAACGGAGGTAACATACAACGTAAAGGGTGAGATATCAACAATATAACATAAGGCATGATAAAAGTCATGTCAGAATATTATCACAGCATTATAGTTCCAGCAGTTCACAAATATCATCAATAATAAACTACAACAACTCTTTATTCATAACCACAAAAATTATCATTATAATTCAGCAACTCAACAATACAACTCAACAACACAACTGAACAATGCAACCCAACAACGCAACTCAACAATGCGACCCAACTGTGCATATGCATGTGGTACCATTTTGGAGCTAACACTCCACAACCAATAATTTGCCACTAAGGGCCGCCAATACAGGCCATCACAGATTTTGCCACTAAGGGCCGCCAATACAGGCCATCACAGATTTTGCCACTAAGGGCCACCAATACAGGCCAAATGATATGCTATGAGACGCAACTATTATGGACTACAACACAACAACAACAACAACAACAACAACAACAACAACAATGCAACAAGGCACCAAGCCTACAACCAATTATCCATAACAGAAACATCACCATTTCGCACACATCATGTACTCACCATTTCAACTTGTTCATGTCAGAGACAGATGACAACAAACACGCAACAAGGCATTAAGCCTACAACCAATTTGTTTATAACAGAGACATACCAATCATCATATAACCACAACTTTCAACATAATCAAATGAGAATACTATATTAACATTTTCTCAACAAACGACATGGCAATTTCATAAGCATCAAGTATTCATCATTTCAATTCGTTCATGTAAAGGAACAATAACAACATCATTATCCACAAATAATAACTCAAGACATCTCCGCAGAACGGCATTACAACTTCTACATACTTAATTATCTACATGTTTACGTTAATTATGGAACGATAATTCATATAGTATCACACAGATCAAAGACAAACAACATTGTTTCCGACACAAACAAATCTTATCTCTAATATTTATCAATCTACGGAAACTACACCCATGATTCCTTACCCTTCATGAAATCTATCATACCCCTGGTTATAGAATTGAACCTCACCCTTACCTTGGAATTGAGGCCAATCCTATGCTTCCAGTTCTGATTTATCTCCACGGTGGTTCTTCTGTCACAGCTTGCAATTCCTCCGATGATCAATCTTCTCTCAGCCACCCTCTTTCTTCCTTTACGGTTTATCTTTTGTAACCATAAAAACTGAATTGAGAGTACCAGGTATACCAAAATACATCACTATAACTTCTCAACATTATCGTGGCCACGTTCCAAATTCTGCTTAATTGGATTCTGTTAGTATGACGAGCGTAACGAGCGTCACGAGCGTGAAGGCCATGACGGTCGTAATGGGTTCATGACGTTCGTATCGACCGTGACGACCGTCACATCAGAAAAATCTCATTTTTCCTATACAGAACATCTCTTTAGCTTTCCAACACTTTGAACGGGGGCTAAAACTGACTTACGGATCAAGAGATATGAATTTTCGAAGTTTTCCTATCACGGCTACGGGATTTTGCACTTTAGCCCGAGAATTCGACCGATTCAATTCCTTTCTTCGCAACAAACACATACTCAAATACGACTACGACACGACGAGACACGGTAAAGTTATAATTAAATTTAATCAAAATAAAACGGGCGTTACACATTCCACTCTGGTAATAACCTCATCCATGTTGGATGCCAGCTTTTGTGCTAATGATTCATTGAATTTCCCGACTTTGAGGCCAGATTGAAATGCTTCCACAAACATTTCTTGATTCGGATGAGACAATTTAATTTTTTCTTTGTTGAACCTTGCTAGATATTGTCTGAGAGATTCTGAGTATCCTTGTCGGACATTAAATAAACTGGTAGTTGACACTTTTCAATTCTTGTTTGCTGAAAAGTGTTGTATCATCTTTTTAGTTAAGTCTTGTAGCTAACGACCGAGAATCTAGGTAAGCTCATATACCATCGCAAAGCTCCCTCATTAAAGGTCTTGGCCATGAGTTTACACTTAAGGGAGTTGAAAGCCCTTACTATTGCCATCTGATTCTTAATTGTAACAATATGCTCCTGATGATCAGTTTTACCATCAAAATTTATCAACGACGATGGTTTGAAGTTCTTTGGAGCTTGATCATCCCAGATTTCCTTGAACAAAGGTTGGGAATCTAAAGGCTCATTCTCTGCGTCCCCATCCTGTTGACTTTGTGCCTGCAAAAGATGAACATTATCATGGAAGGTTTCATTTTGTTGATAGAGAGCTTCCACTACCGTGAGTAGCTGGGTTAGGTCTGGTGGTGGTGGTGGATCACTTTGATTGGGAGATGACTCGGACATCGCACGACTGGTCTTTTAGCGATTCTGGGGATGTTTTTTGTGTGGCTAGACAAGTTTTACCGAGGTCCCACGGTGGGCGCCAAATGTTCTTGCTAAAAACACTAAAAGGTTGACTTACCCGTTATTAGTCAGAGAGAGCCTAAGAATGATTGGTTTATGTGTCTATTAATGTACTTTTCCAGGTGATTCTTGCTTCCCTCCCCCATCTAAGAAATCACTTATTTACATGGTTCGACTCATCCATGATCCATTAATGTTTGTCCCTTCACATCCCACATAAAGGTAGCCTCAGATAACGTCTTCCACCCCCTATAATTGCCAAGTAATGCCTTTACCATCAATATAAGTAACTCTCATGCCATCATGGAGCATTATGTAACCGTCTCTTGCGACTATTCATATGGTATCCTAGCATTGACATCGGATCTGACTTGTCTATATGTTCATGTTGAATTCGGCTCTAGTGTACTTATTTTAGAGCTCATAACCAGATTCCGACTTGGGTTTGGTTAAGCTCATCCGACCTACTTGCTTCTTCGTACTTGACTTTTTCACCAACTCGGCTTAAGGGAAATTTGGGATGTATAATTAGGAAGGTAAGAATGAAATTAATCCAACACCTGATGAACCAAAATGATTCAACATACACTAAATATCGTGTATATTACCATCCATATTGTATGTTGACCCATTTAATGAAAAGATTATCAACATTGCTTTATTTGCAGTTTGTGAGCCTGTTACTTTTGAAGAAGAAGCAAATGATGAAAATTGAAAAATAAAAGCCATGAATGGAGAAATGAATGCAATCGGGAAGAATAAAACATGGGAGCTAACAGAATTACCAGCCAACAAAAAACCTATAGGAGTGAAATGAATGTATAAGATAAAGTATAAATCTTGTGGTGAGATTGATCGTTTTAAAGAAAGGTTGGTGGCAAAAGAATATAAGCAAAAACTAGGTATTTATTACATTGAGGTATTTGTTGTTGTTGCTACAAGGTTGCATACAATTAGAATGCTTCTTTCAATCTCAACTTAAAATAATTGGAGAATACATCAAATGGATGTTAAGTCTGCATTTCTTAATGGTAATCTGGAAGAAGAAATGTATTTTAAGCATCCTGCGGAATATATAGTCAAAGAAAATGAAGATAAATTTTACGTATTGAATAAAGTATTATATGGCTTGAAGCAAGCGACAAGAGCTTGATATAAGAATATTTATTCTTATTTGTACATAATTGTTTTCATAGATGTACGTTTAAGCACACATTACATATTAAAATTCATCGACCCTAATGATCTAATTTTTACTAACAATAATTCAAGGATGGCTACAAAATTTAGAGATGTTATGATAAGCTATTTTGAAAAGACTGATTTGGGTATAATGTCTCATTTCCTTGGCATTGAGGTCATTTAATAAAATGATTGAGATGTTTGACTACGATAAGACCATATATAATATATGGAGTTGGTTTGCTTAGCATATTCATGGAAGAACCATGTGTTAGCCATTTGCAAGGAGTTAAGAGAATTCTTCGTTATATATATATTGAAGGTATATTGACCGATGAAATTTTGTATACTAATAATAATGTTGTGGAGCTTGTCGGATATATATATATATATATATATATATATATATATATATATATATATATATATATATATATATATATATATATATATATATATATATATATATATATATATATATATATATATATATATATATATATTGATTGGGCTGGAGATATAGAAATAAAAAAATGCATGTCATTGTATGCATCTAATTTGGGCACATGTGTTATTTCACACTCTTGGAAGAAACAATTAATTGTTGCGCTTTTTACTACAGACGCATAGTATATAGCAACAACAATCAAACAATATAGAAGAGAAGAATTTTAGAAGTAATACATCATAAGCAAAATAATTCTATAGAGATATTTTGTGATAACAAGTCAACTATTGCACTAAAAAAATCCAATCAACACATATAGATATTCAATTTCACAAGATTCGATGACTAGTTGTTGAAAAAAAAGTGATGAACGAGTATTATCCCACTAAATAACAAATTGGAGACATACTCATAAAGCATATGAAGATTGAGTTATTTTATAAGTTAAAGAAGATGTTTAGAATGAAAAGTTTGAGAGCTTGATTTAAGGGCATAAATGTTAGAATTTAAATCAAGTGTATTCTAAAATGAGTAAGAAGTTAGCCAAAATATATGAACTATCATTGTATTCTTTCATATTTGTATCCATTAAATAGGTTTCTTACCCATTAAGTAACCTTCATTTTCTTACCTATTAAGAAATATATATCTTATCCTCTAAGAATGCTTAGAAACTAAACATAGTTAATCATTAAAAAAAACTCTAGTATTTTGCCTATAAAAGAAGAAATATATGCATTATAGTTTTATCAATTCAAGTGAATGAAATAGAGTATTAAAAAAATTGTTTAACAACTTCCTTTCTCTTATGAATTCTTTTTAAGTTATATGTCCATTTGACATTACTTAATCTAAGATAATTCAAAAAGTAAGCTCTTCTTTCATTCAATCATTACACCCTTATTAATATTTTAGGCCAAATATTCTTATGTATTTGCATGTCTACTCAAGGTAGAACAACCACGGATTGGTACAATACTTTTCAAATTTAGTGTTGATGATGGTTGATTCAGAGAACCTAGTGGAAATAGACGAATTTAATAGTGCTTTGGAGGAGATAAATGAATGATGAGTGCTAAATGGAGTAGACAGTTGAGTTTCCAATATGATGATTGTAACTTAGAATAAAATTGACAATCATCATATTGGAAACTCAACTGTCTACTCCATAGTGAAAAGTATAACATATAAAATATACTCTACTATTGGAAACTCAACTATCTTAATACTTATATTAAAATTAAAATATCTTTCACTATGGTCTAATATAGAAACTGTTATGTAATGTACCTACATTTAATCGTGGTCATTTTTATCAACCGTAGTGAAAAGTATAACATATATTTAAGCAAAAGTTCGCTATTTTTGGATGGAACAATCGTCACTCTCAAACAAAATCCTAATAATCTCTCACACCTTATCTTTACTCTGTGAACGGTTGCATACCACTTCTTTACAAAACTCCAACATATCTTTTTTATATGTTATGGATCAAGGAAATGTGTTAGACAAAACTCATTTCTTTCACTTCATCTTCATATTTCAGGTACGTGAGACGTTTTCACATTTTATGTTGTTGTTGATTTTACTTTTGTTGTTATATGTTGTATGTTGTTTAAGTTAAGTAGTTGTTGATAAAAGTTGTATGTTGTTGATGATTTAGTTTTTGTTGATATATTTTGTATGATGGTTAAGGAATGTTGTGGTTGATAAAAGTTGTATGTTGTTGATGATTTAGTTTTTGTAAATATATGTTGTATGATGTTTAAGGTATGTTGTTGTTGATAAAAGTTGTATGTTGTTGATGATTTAGTTTTTATTGATATATGTTGTATGTTGTTTAACTGCAAGTATACAGTCTATCGTGTAGTTATAAAAAATATTGAACCCATAGGGACTGATAATCAATCTACCGTTATCAATTGATGTTATGTAAAGCTAAGGCTAATGGTAAAAAAAGATTATGACGGGTATAAAAACGTAATTTACTAAAGGTTTGGAAATAATCATAAAAAGAGGCATGAATATGGATTCCGTGTTCCTAAGAAACTCTGTAGATTTTAGGCACTAATTATATTCAACCTGCGTTCCGTAAAATATTGGTTTAAAGACTCTGTCTCGCACTCTCGTGCTATTGACTAAGGTCACACTCCCTAACCATGAGATTTTGCTCCCGCTCGCCCATTTTAATTAGAAAGCGTATTTTGAAAATCAATTAGATATTAATCGATACCTAAATCGCTATCACTGTTTTTAGGATTGATGTCTAGTTTTCACTATCTGGTTCAATCCTCACACTCTCGTGCTATCGGCTCGAACCCTAGTTTGCTTTTCACTCTCGTGACAAAACATTAAGACATACAATTGGAAACTAAAAGCAAAACAGAATTTATTTGATGTTCCGCGCCTATTATTTTCTACCGAGTCCCGTCGGTAACAACGGTCCTCATACGTTAGACTCAGACAAGTTTAGCTAAACATTATTTCGAATAAAAACAACATAAAAGCGGTATTTGAATTTAAAGACAACATATTAATAAGTAAAATAATGCGATGACAATGATTAAATTAAAGCGATAAAAACCTGTAAAGTAGAAATGAAAGCGGTCTTTGAAGAAACAAATAAACTTCGATTAATTCCAGGAAGATTGTTGTGGATCCAAGAGTACAAGAAATAAGTAAAAACAGAATTTGTGTGACAATACCTCGATGTGAGTTATTGTCACTTTCTCAAGTGATTTTTCTGCCTATTACTAGAAACTAATTTTGACAGAGCTTCTCCACTACTTGGATGCTCTAAAATGTGAAGGAGCAGCCTATAAATAGATGTCCAATGGGTCTGGTAACTCCATCAAATGTGCAGGAAAGTTGAGAAGAAAAAGGGAAGTAAGGAGAGGGAGTCCAAAACTGGCTCCACATTTTTTGGTTCTGCATAAGAATGGAAAACACCATTAGGACAATGACGAACGCCATTAGATCCTTCATTAAATGATGTGGACATGGCACATGGAAGATGCCATTAGGGTAATGACGTACGCCATGCACCAGAATGGTCATTTTTCTGCTTTTTTGTTGCTCTTCTGCTCCCTTTCTGAATTCTTCGTGAGATTGTCCCGACACTTATTAAAACCTGCAAAATGAACAAAACACGGCGTAAAATCAACAAAACAAAATAAAATAAAAACGAATAATATGTGTTATGAGTATAAAAATATAATATGTTTTCACATTATCAAACTCCCTCATACTTTGACCATTGCTTGTCCTCAAGCAATCAACCAATTCATCAAAACAAATAAATGCAGTTTCTGAGACATAGGCACGACAAAGACTCTAAAAAGTAAGAGGTTTCTAGACTAGTTCTAAATAAATAGGTACTAGATATTGATACCAAGGATACCTTAATGACACATATTCGCATTTCGCGGGAAAAAAATCTCCTCTTTTGCAAGCCAATCTGAATCATACCATTATAACTCAACCTACACTTTTTGTTCTTTTTCACCTCTTTTCATTCTAGCACAATTACATAAAGTCTGTTATCCCTGAACGTACATGGTAAGTAAACCTATTAGTGTCTAATGATCTCATTATTAGTTCACATACATTTTTCTTTTTCTTTTCTTTATTCTTTCGAATTTAAAGAGTTTGTTCTGTTGGGCTAAATGGTTGGGTGAGACCACCTAACTTAAAGGGAACATATCCTTTCATTTGTTTTTCCCTTTTCTCTATAAATATTCTCGTTTCAATTATGAGATCATACACATATTTGCATCGATTTCTTACTTAGTGTGTGCATTAGGATGGTGTTGACTAATAGTATAAACTACTTTAGAGGCTACTTTAAAAACTTAGAACTTAAGGTCTCGCCATAATGGTTACTCAAATCGATGTCACATAATTAGGGAGTTTAGGGTGTTAACAAAACTTTCCCAAGTCTATCTAATATAGCCTAACATGAGAAACTACCTATACTCTCGGAGTGTCATGCCATTGAATCAGAAAAAAAAAATTGTTGGGGGTCAAATCTAAGAGAATTTTCTAATAACTGAAAAGAATATCATGCAATAAGACTCAACAACACATGTGTGACTCAACCAGACACACAAACAGTCAAAACATACAACTAAATCTAAAAGAAACTAACTAGAAAGCGATAAAAAATGAAAAATAAAATGGGAAAAATGAAAAATAACAACGAGAAAAGTAAAAATAAAGCGACAAAGCTCCTCCCCCACGCTTGTACCAAACATTGTCCAAATGTTTTAGTGCAATGTGTAAGAAGGAGTGGTAAAACCTGGGTAGATGGCTCAGTTTCGGCCTCGGCCTCTGTTTCGTCCAATACCGCCTCTATTGTATGTAGGTGCGAAACATCCACATGATGCATATAATCCCTCATGTCCAATACATCCACATATAATACATTCATCTGCTCGATGAGGTCACCCATATTATGCTCGGTTCGCTCAGCATAGTCATGTTGCTGCTCCTGAATCTGACAGATGGTGGTCATCATCTCCTCATGTTGTGTCTGAATGCTCCTAAGAAATAAGTCACGCTTGGCATCGATGTTGTTCTGATGTCTAAGCTTGCATAGGACGTCATCTAGATCGGTTCTGACAACGGTGTAGTCGTACTCCTCACGGGACTGATGTCCGGTTGAGGTACCTGCAAAAGAGTCAGCAAAACCATGTGTAGTGTGTAGATGAGTGTCGGTCTCGAGAACATCATGCTCCATACGCTTAATCTCATCATTGATATCATTACCCACACCAGCCTAAACATTAACATTATCACCAGGCTCTGGGGCATTAAGATCATAAGTCCAGTTTCCCCTCACTCTCACATCAGCGCGCGTGGCGAAGTGAAAAAAAACTCCCCTTATTCCTCTATTACTAACCATTAAATAGTACATACTATCTGGTTTATTCTTAATCATACACATACTACGGAAGGCATCTAGATCTAAAAAGGTTGCCTCGAGTGGCTGAAGTGTAGCCATCTTTGTGCCTAGGTCCAATGCACGAGCTATAGATGTAATCAACCTTCCTACGCAAATGGATCGCCTAATCTAACACTAACAATAGGAAAGGTGTAGGATTCACGGGCATCCGTGTTAGTGCAAAATGTATAATGAAGAGGTCCTTAGAGTTCACCTTTCCATTGTTCCCCCGACCAAAAATGGTGTTGGCTAGAATATGGTGTAAGTACCGAATCGCCGGGTTATGGATAGAGGTGGCCTTTAGGACTTCCCAATCAGCAGTGGCTTGGCTAGTGATTTGATGCCAAAATCCAAGATCATTGGTCTGCCAATCGATCTTAAAAGGGGATCTGCAAGCAAAGTCATCTCCACGAGGGATCTGAAACAAATTGGTGATCTAATCTTGACTAAAGATGTAGTCTTTGTTAAACATCCTAAACGAGACAGTGCCTACAGTGCGTGAACCTCCCAAAGGCGTGGCATATCTAAAAGTGGTTAGGAACTCATAAGTAAGCCTAATATATGCAGCGTTTGTCATGAACAAAAATAAGGCATTCCTAAGTTACCTAACATCCGGTTAACACTACTAGTTAAATCTAAATCAAGAAGGGAAGTTGTTGCTGTGAGAATTGGATATCAAGTTATTAATCAAACTTGAATCACAAATCTTTAAATATTCACCATTGAGCTTTGATTTATCCAAGGGAAAGGGTAAAGATCATAGAAAACCCTAAGTTTACAATGTAACAACAATGCTAAGAGATTTTGGGGTTTGGGGGTTGGTTATACCTAGGGAAGGTATTAACATCATAAGCATCTATAGTACTATATAGGAAACTCTTGCTAGTATTTGTGTTATTGTTTGCTATTTGTTTTGTGTTTGAGTTTTATGGGTGAGGATAGGATCCTAAGAGTTTAGTTATTAAGTATGCTCGCCAAAACTTCGCGGTCTTGTGCCTACATATCCTTACAAGGATGGAATTATAGCAATTGTAGTTCAAATAACTAGAGATGAATGAACACTTGGTTATGGTCAAGGTTTAAAGGGGGAGGCAAGTGTTAAAGCCTTAAAATGTGCTTGATTTAACAAAGTCAAAAGAGTTGTAATTTCTACCCTAAGTCTAAGTTGGGAACCTAATGACTCTAACAAGGTCAAGGGCAAATAGGTATGGCTAAGCTATCTATGACATTAAGTCAATAGAGTGACTTTCCCTTGGATTAAGGAATAAAAGGAAACTTAAGGATGGAAGCTAAAAAGCTAAAATCACTTGGGGGAATAACTTGAAAAAGTTAAAGAAGGTATGAGATGAAAGGATGATATGAACAAATATGATATTAAAACATGATATCAATTGAAATGTTCAAAGTAACATTCAAACATGATGTTTATATGACAAATATAATGCACAAGGTTACAACCCAAGCATAAAGAAGATATGTGACCACATCTTAGGTAAAGACTTGACAAAGTCATAAAGTAAACAAGGTAACAACCAATCATTATCAAAGTTTGAAGAAGTTTAAGACAACATGGTGACAACCAAGGTAAACAAAGATGTTACAACATCTAAACATACATGAAGTATAGTTCTAACAAGACTAAAGCATCATGGATAACAAGTTAAGTTCAAAATTAAGGCAAACATGCATTAGGGTTAACTAACACCACTTAATCAAGAATACAAGACAAGTAAAGATAGGTTGTAACAACACTTAATCATGAATACAACTTAAACATTTCAACATGGATAAGTCATTACAACACTTAAGCATGGATGGAAACAAAGTTCAAGTTAACATGTCAAAGTTATAACAATACTTAAAAATGGATGAGCAAAGTTCAAAGATAAAATAATGCATGTATAAGTCAAAGCATTACTTAACATGGTATCATTCAAAGTTCAAAGTAAATATGTATAACTTAAAACATCACTTAATTATGAATACAATTTAAGACAAGTAAACGTAACAACCAAGCATACTTGAACAAAAGGGATCATGTTTATAACAACAACATGAGGATGACATGTGAGCATACTTAAAGATGATAAGTTAAAGTTAAAATATCATGTGAACAAGTTAAGACATTACTTGAAAATTTAAGCATGGATTCAAATTTAACATGTTAAGACAAGTAGGTAACAACCAAACATGAATATTATGGTTCAAATATGGTTATAAACAAGTAAGAACATCTCAAAAGTTTAGGTATACAAACATGTATTCAAAATCATTTTCAAGACAAAGTTCAAGTGTGTAAGGATACATAAACGGTGAAATCAAAACATGCACATTTTGGTCATGTAAACATTGAAAGAAACATCACATGTTAAGGCAAAATGGTCAAGCAAAAGCTCATGGTATGGACAAAGTTCAACATACACTTTTATACGAACATACACTTGAAAAAGTGTAACAAAAATCAAGTAGGACAAGGATATACAATATGACAACATCATACAAAGATCATATGAGACACAAATGGTGCAAGCAAGTCTTTGTAAAAAAGGAAAAGCAAGGAAACATTTACAGGAATCAAAGAAATCTTTATGAAACCCTAAAATGGTCATACAATATAAAAATAATTATATTTGGAAAATAAAATTGGCAAACAGAAACTAGACATTATGATTAACATTTTTCAAAAAGAATGGCCTCAAAATGATTAAAAATGAGAAAGTTATGATCAAAAGAAAATTGCAAAGGAAAGTGAGAAAATAAAGTCCTAAAAAAATAGAGAAGGATCTTCTATGGGTGTTGAACCCAGGTTCTCTCGCTTTCCAAACAAAACCTTAACCAGCCCTACCACATGCATAGTGTGATAATAAGATGAAGGTGTGACATAATATATGTTGTTCAATTGGGAAATTAGAAAAAATAAAAGAAACTGAGACAAAGAGGATTCGAACCCCAGTTTCAATGGTTCAGGGTACTCAAGACATGTAGGTTTAACCACTAGGATGTATCACCTCAAACCATATATACATAAGCCTAAATGTGTCCTAATGACTAGAAAATAAAGGTGTCATGACCATGACTGCCAAGAAAAAAATCAAGTTTTGACTCAAATGCAAGAGGGATCATATCTTATTCATTTCTCCATGAAATTTAAAAATGTAAAGACCTAACTTGCTTGAAATTTTCTAAGGAATCCGATGGTGGTGATGGTTTTTTCAAAAGATGGATCTATTTTAAAAGAAGAAGGCATCATCCAGAAAGGCTATATATTTTCAAGTTCTATGCCAAAGCCTTATACAGTCAACAAAAGCACTTAAATAAAGTCCAAACATAACACATGATATATCAAGCATGTCCAAACTCAATACACATCAAAACAAAGCATATTTCTCAAATTTCAAGTTCTTTGGAAACTTGCCTCTTGAAGCTCACTATCTAACTTCCAAGATACTTGTTACAGAAATGAAATGATGCCTTGGACACTTCAAATATACCTCTAGGAAACTTCTTGGATGCTTGGAATCAATAGAAAACCTTTAGAACAGAAAATGACCTCTTCTTGCAAAATGGTCAAAATGGCCAAAGTGGAACCTCGACCAAATGGAGCTACAAAAATGAAATCATGCTTGGAACAACTTAGGAATGTTTATTAGAGGGTGTTTGATGTGTTGGAAGATTTGGAAATGGACAAAACAAGACATGATTTGGAAAATGCAAAAAAAAAAGTCAAAATATGAGGTTTCAAGGGTTGACTTTCTGATTCTGGTGGTTTGGGGTGAAGATAAAGGTTTGGACACCTTCAAGGGATGATTTGCGATATGTTTGGATGGTTGTTTGAGGGGTTTGTGGTTTGTGAAAGGCATTTTGTAAGTTTGTGCAAGATGGATGTTTCTTGGCACAAAAGGAAAATAAAACAAGTTTTTTTTAAGGCTTTTAGGTAGGGGAATGCTAAGATTTTGTTGTGTGTTTGAGGCTCAGAAGAAGCCTCTATTTATAGGGAAAGAGGGAGGCTTGAGTTTTGCAGAAAATGTAAAATGGTTTGATTCATGGTTTAGTTGAATTTCAATTATAGTTTCAAGAAATTTGGAAGTTCCAAGACCATTGTACCATGTTGTAGGGTTATTGAGAGGTTGCTTCTGTCCTTTTTCAAAAGTTTTTTGAAGAAAAAACTGTCACAAAGCTCAAGAAGAATGGACTTTGTGATTAAAGTCCCTCTATGGAAATGGAAGTGTGATCTTTATGGCAAAACATTCCATAAGTGGCATGATCACATGGATAATGGTTCAATACCTTGTGTAATGCACCAAGGATTTGTGTAAACACTCAATTAAATAGACATTTAGAAGAAACTTAACCTGAAAATCAGATTGAGTTGGTTTGGCATGGATTTACACTTAAGGTTTGCCAATAACATGAGTTGAAAAAACAGGTTTTGAGGCCAACTTCTCCTCTTCGAAACTCCTAACTCACAAATGCTATGGAGGACTTTTTGTACTTTTTAAAATCCCAAAACATGATATACAACTTTCATGTTTGATTAATTTCTTGAATCTCAAGGGATCATGGTGAAAACTGGCTCCAAAGATTGGTACTTTTTGTGAACAAAAACTGCCTTTGAAAATTTTCTAAGTGTTGGAATATTTTTCCAAACTTGATGGCTCCAAAACTCAAAATCTGTGAAATTTTTGGAGATTAACTCAAATTGTCAAAGTTGTAGTATATTTTGAGGGCTTAAATTTGATCTTTGGAACACAAAAATTTGATGTGTAGATTTAAAGTTATGACCTTCCAAAATTGGCACCAAAACTAGGGTTTTTTCCTATACTTAGAAAAATTCAAGTTTCTTAACTTTTGCCCTTTTGCAACAAACCATTCAAATCTTGATTTTTCATGCTCAAACTCATTGGTCAAACATTTCTTGATGAAATTTGGCTTGAGGGCTTCAATTTTGGCCAAAGAACTCAAAATTTAAAGGGTTGACTTTGTAAGATAAAGCTTATGTACCAGATGAATCAACTGTGTGATCCCCAATGATCTTGCATTCTTGAACTTTCCAATCATCACGGATGTACTCAAAGGGTGTATTTGAGAATTTTGAATCATGTCTCAAGGCTTGGGATCGTGCTTTTATCAAAAGTCAAAGGTACAGTTGACTTTTCTAGACAAAATCCTAATTTAGGGCCAGATGAAATTGAGCTTCAAGGAACTTATAATAGGACAAATGTGAACTTGATTTTTGATGAATAGAGGAATCTTGAATGTATGAAAACTTGGTATGTTAATGATCAATCCAAAACATTGACTGATTATGTGAAGATTCTCTTGATTTTCTTGTGCCAAAACTCTAACTCAAATTAAACCAAACAAAAATAAACTTGCACAATACTAAGTTTAGCAATGCAATGTGATATTCCCCATAGAATTATGATGACATCTAGGGACAAAAATTGGGGTATGACAGTTGCCCATATTTAAATAACTTTACTAGATGGCATGAGTTATGACAACCCCTCATGGAATCAGAGTGAATGGTATTTAAATACAAAAATAACCAAACATTTTGCCCCTAGATGCAATGGCATGCTATGCTACGGACAAAATTGATTATCTCAGGTAAATACTAAGAACAATGCAGACATGCAATGAACTCTAGTATGATGATCCATTATCAAATGATAAATGCAAAATGCAGACAAAGACGACAATGAGTAAAGATTCACTGGGGATAACAGGAAATAACACTAGGGATACCCAAAGAAGACACCACTGGGATGAACGACAAAGACAAGACCTCTCACAAGAGATCAAATACAAAAGGGAATCCTCATAACAATAAGGAAAAGAACATAAAGGATGGTACCCACCGGGGAATATTTAGAGCAGTTGATCAACGGGTTCAGGCATGACCGACTGACACTCTAGAATAAAAGATAAGACAAAACCCTCATAACAATAGGATTAGGCAAGCAACGAACCTCATAACAACAGGATGAAACAAAAATAGCCCTCATAACAATAGGGAAAGATCATCATAACGATAGGATGGAGATCCTCATAACAGTAGGAGACAAATAGGACTCTTATGACAATAGAATCAACAGCAGGTTCCTCATAAAAATAGGAAAAAGATCCTCATAACAATAGGATACAAAAAGGATTCTTATAATGATAGAATAAACAACAATGTTCCTCATGACAATAGGATACCAAGTAGAGTAAAATTGTTATAACAATAGGATTGCGTTGACGATATCCTCATAACAATAGGAAGGGTAGGCAAAGGTAGAACCCTCATAACAATAGGATTACTGAGCATAAAAGGACCCTTATAATAACAAGATCATTAACGCATGCTATTGGAGTTCTCATATATCTAATCTTTTGGAAATTCCTTAAAGTGAAGAGTTCAAATGGGATCTTCAGGAATCATCAGGAAAGGTACAGGGTAACAACTCTTTTGTACATGTCAAATCAATTGGACTTAGACCGCGAGCAAAGGTATCATGACCAGCTTTTGACAAAATGGTGCTAGTAATAACTAGACTTCAAGGGGAACTTTGGTGACGACCAAAAATACCAATAACAATTGGGTTTCAAGCAAACATGTTGAGGAAAGAAATATTGGAAACGAACAATATTTCAAGACACTAAGAATAAAGAGACTGATGAACACCATTGAAGATTGGGAAAAAGATAATCGGTGACGATCTGGGGAAAAGGTTTAACCAATATGAAGTACTGATAGTTGACTTCATGGGGAAAGAAGACTGGTGACAACCAACTTTCAAGACAAAAAGCTAAAGCTAAATGCGTATGATTGAACATTATGTGTATGATCATGATATACAAATTCTGAATCTTGGAGAGACAAAACATTTCTTAGTGAGGAACAAAAGATAACTTCAGTGAGGAAGGAATCCTCAACATCAGTAACTCAAAGAAAAATCCTTGTTTATGGAGAGAAGACTAACAACTTCAATATGTGGTGTAGAGAGAAGACTAGTAATTTTAATATACAATTTAGAAGAGAATACTCAAATTTTTATGTATGGAAGTCTTGTATTATTTGGTTAGATGCCAACCATCATTTCCTTGTATAAGGGGGTTCGTGAGTCCTTTCTACTAAAATATCTCGACCTTAATTGAATACTTTGAAGATCAATTATTGGGAAGAGGAGTATTTCATTTTCTTGTTTAATCGAACCTCTATACAACACGGTGTTCATCTCTTTCCCTTAACTCTTTAATTTTACGTAATTTATGTTCTGCTTTTTATTTCTAATGCTAAGTATTTTTTTTTAAAATTAAACTCTGATTTTATTTCCTATAAAACTTCAATACCATATTTTTTTGAACCACACAATTCACCCCCTCCCCCATCTTGTGTATGAAGTCTCAAGTCCAACACAATAGTGGTGAGAAGTTAAGAAAACAACCAAAATGTTGTCCTGGGAATCGAACTTTTAACCTTGCTACTAGAAATAATGCATATAACGACGAACGTGAATTATATATAACCTCGGCTTCACATTTAAGGTAATGGACAACGACATGAAAAGCAATCACTTGTCACCTCAGTTAATTTAAAACTGATGTTAGAAATTAAATATTTGTGAGTTCGATCCTCAAAATAAGCATTTTTAGAACTGGAAGACACTTTAATGTTTTCACCTCGGATTTATTTAACATCGAGGTAATATCTCAATGTTATTACCTCATTTTTTAAAAACCGAGGGTTTTTTTACTATCCTTTTCACCTATATTACATAACCATATTTTGAGAACCAATTACAGGATTATAGAACCATATTTTTTGGAACCTGTATTACAAAATCAATTACAGAACCATTTTCAAAACTAAAATAAAGGATTATAAAACAAAAGCAATAACTAAAATGGAAAGTTGTGTAGTCAGTCCAATAGGATTTTTCATTGGTCCTTAATCACCTATAGTTTGAATAATATTTGAAACTAATTAGGTCAGTCAACAATAACTTTAAATATATAGTACAATGATTAAAAATGATTAAAATGATTAATTATAAAATTTCAAAGGGATATAAAAAATTTACTTACTACTAGTTTTTTATATTCCCTCTTCATGATCACGACGAGTAACATGCACATCATCTAGATCATTTTTTTCAGATGCTTGAGGTACATGTGTTTCTAAACAAGGCATCTCATAGTTAAAATCTTGATTTTCATTAGTACTATCGGGAAGATGTTTACCTTGAAGAATAATTGACCATCTAGTGTTAGAAGAATCAGTGACATAAAAAACTTGTTTTACATGGGATGCCATGATGAAAAGTTTGTTCTTATAAGTTGCCTTACGAATATCAATTCGTGTGAATTCCAATTCATCGGTTTATACACTAGTGTTACTACTAATCTACTTGCACTTAAATAAAGGCACTTTAAAAGAACCATATTCAATCTCCTCAATATCCTCAAAGTACATCTTAGATGCTAGTACATGATTGTTATCTTTGGAATTAGAAAAGTACATGGATTCAGCCTTAACCATAATCCTATTATTTTTCATGGTGCTACGATCATCCTTTGATTTTGTATAGAATGAATATTTAGAAATGTCGTATACACTCCAAGTAATTATAGTAAACTTAGGTATATGTGACAACCATTTGCAAAGATCTGATGCACTACTCTCTTTAGAAATACTTTCATTAAATCAATTTATGAAAGTTTTATTATGCTCTGTCAACAACCATTTTTCATTCATCCGGGGGAGTTTTTCCTTAAAAGACTTTTGTGAGCAGTCAAGTAAGTTTGAACTTTAATAAGGTTATTCAATATATGCAAATGTGCTTAAAGAACTACATCTCGGGAAAATGCCTTAACATTTAAATCTTGAATACCTCTACCATCATAAAGTCCATCATGAGGAGACTCGGGAATTCCTATAAAGTAAGCTTTTGATAAATAGTTTGTACAAAACTCAATAGCATCTTTTGTGATGTACCTTTCCACGATCGAAGCTTCCAAATGGTGATTATTCTTTGTATACCCTTTAAAAATCTTCATGTAATGCTCTATCGAATACATCCACCATAAATAAACTGGACCACAAATTATAATCTCCCTTACTAGATAAACAACTAAGTGAACCATAATGTCAAATGATGATGGATGGAAAACTTCTCTAATTGGCACAAGATAACTGCAGCTTCTGTTTCAAGTCATCTAAATTTCCAGGATCAATAACTTTACTACATATAACATTGAAGAATAAGCATAATTTGGTTATAAACACCCTTACATTTCTTGGAAAAATAACACGGATAGCCACTGGTAGAAGTTATTTCATCAGGACATCAAAATCATGTGACTTCAAGCCAACTAATTTGTGATCATTCTCTAACATAAGTTTCTTCGCATTTGATGAGTACCATTGGGGAATTTTGATACCCTACAAGCAATCGCAAAAAGTTTTTTTTTCTCTTTTATAGAAAGAGTGTGACATGTTATGGGCAAATAGGTTATATTTCCTACTTCTTTTGGAGCTAGCTTTTGTCGTATGCCCATCCCAACTGTAACACCCCAAATTTATTGGAATATTTATTTAATTTATTTAAATATGAATATTCGTATTTTTGGTGGTTGGTGTGAATATTGAGAATTATGGATTTTGAGTTATTTATTTAAATAATAGTATATAAAATGAATATATTAGTATTATTATTAATTTAAATAAATATAAGTGAATTGAGGGAAAAGAGGACTTTTGAGGAGGAGTTAGTGAGGGTGAAATTGGAAAGCCCATTTTAAGACCCAAAGTTAGGTTTAACAAAAAGGAATTTTAAGGGAATTAGGATTCATTCTTGTTAGACCATGAAAAGGAAAGAAATAGAGGTCAGAGCTCTGAGGAAGAGGATTAAGGTAAAGCCTCACGAGGTTTCCAAGAATCAAGGAGAAAGGCTTAGAGTCGGCAATTAAGGTATGGGAAGTATGGCCTTCATTTTTTTCAATATGTGATTCAATGTATTTAAAGCCGATTTAAGGGTCTAGGGATTTTGAGTATTAAATTGTTGTTGCCTTTTTGGTGAGTTTAATGAGTTTGAATGATTTAAATTGATGGTCTGATAGGTTTGAAATTGATTTGAGAGTAAGGGAAATTAGGCCTTCGTGGCCAAATCTGTTGTTGAGGTTGTTTAACCATATAGGGTAAGTGATTGTGAAAACTTTAATGACTGTGGGGTATTTGTAAGAAATTATGGGAATTGGAGGCGTAAATAGGATACGATATTGGCCTAATAAGTCATAGATTTTGTGCCTTTATCGCCGTAATACCTTAGGAATGATTTAGGGATGTTATTGGGGCATTGGAGAAGGAAATCGTAGGGACTTTTGGGATGGTTTTGCTACTGGTGTGTAACAACAATTTTCTATAATCGCGAGTTCGCACAGCGAATGATGCTTCGCACGGTGAACTTACCAGCAAACTTAGCAGAGTTTTGCGAATTATGTTTTGGTTTAGTGATGTCTTGATGCTTTGATGATGTGATTTTCCTAATGAATTACCATGAGTGTAACTGTGAGTCCTATGTGATTAAATGAATGTATGATGAATTACTATGAGTATAGTTGTGATTCCTATATGATACATACATGATCGTATGATGATTACCCATGAGTATAATTATGATTCTTATGAGATTAATATATGATTGCATGATGAATCCTCATGAGGAACTGTGATGATTTTTTATGTTAATTCCGTAAGGTTTTGATGATTCTATGATGACGTGATTCTTATGATTATTTTGATGAATGATGATGCACCTAATGAGGTTATATAAGGATGTTGTTGACGTGTGCATCATGTATTCATATGCATTCTGAACTTCGGTCTAATTTTTTATTCTTGTGGCTTCAGTCCCAATGTGCGGATGTGAAGTATTTTGTTGTGCTCCGTTTCTTGTGTAGAATCGATCCTATTGATGGGGATCTATGGAGGATTGATGGCCCAGTGTCCATCGATATTTGATGAATTGGTACCACATGCATGAGTCTTGTTGCATTTGTATTTATGTGACAATTTGGTGTAATTTATAATATTATGACTTTTTGATGTTTCCTTGATGATTATGATGATGTTGAATATGAAAATGACATTATTTTATATATTGATTCCTATATTGATTATTATGAATCGTTTTACTCACCCTTCCTATTTGAATGTTGCCTCCACGTGGGTAACGTGCAAATGATCCAGGTTTAACCGTGGATGTCGTTGAGGATTTTGTTTTTTAGAGTTTTTGTATTTTGGTTGATTGAGAGGGTCTTGCTCTGATAGTGTAAAATCGGGCTGGGATCTTTGAGTTAAACCATGTTGTTGTGCAAGGGAAACTTTGGACTTGCCTTTTTGTGTTATGCTGCCATTTGAGCAATTTTTGAGTAATTTTGGGAAAACCCGTTGTTTAAGGAGCATTGACTTTAATTTGAATTATTGAGAAATGCACGCCCTTTGAGGTGATTTTTATTAAGTTTAAAATATTACTATGATAAATGTGAATGATTTTCCATTATATTTTTGGGGTAGAAAAGGGTGTTACATTAGTGGTATCAGAGCCTGGTTGGTCTGTCCGGCCAAGTTGTCTAATGTTATTTGTTCCCTAGTATGCGACATGTGTGAAAACACTGTCGGTACACGTATGTTTTCTAACCTTTGTTTGCAGAAGTGGGAATGAAACAAGTGGGGGAGAAGCTTATGCTTCTCCAGGATGCTTCAAGTGTGGAATGGTGGCTCAGTGTGTCGATGAACGCTCTTATAGTTTGGTAAAAGATGGTTTATGTGCCATCATGATTTTTGACTGTCTATTGACAAATTGAGGAACTGTCACCCTTAATCTCTTGTTGATAGTAGATGGAGTCATGTTTGATGGGATAAACGTGCCTTGCAAGCTTAGATGGCGTCTGCAGTGAATTGTTTTGAGTTAAGCTAAGTGCTTAAAGGTTGTTTTGGTGAGTTAGTGCAGGATGATGCTAAGATGTTTATTTTGATGGAAATTTTGAGTGTTAATAAAGTGGGGAAGTTGGTGGTGTTCCAATTATTTGTGATTATCCGGAAGTTTTTCAAATGAGATAAGTGATTTACCATCAGAACATGAAATGGAGTTTACGATCGACCTAGTTCTGGGAACTAGTTTGGTAGTGATGGCTCCATATCGTATGTCCACACCAGAATTGAAGAAGTTGAAGAATCAACTTGAATATATGCTTGAGGAGAGGTTCTTTTGTCCGAGTGTGTCACCGTGGGGTGCACCAATTTTGTTAGTTAAGAAGAAAGAAGGTTTTGTGAGGCTTTGTATAGATTATAGACAATTGAACAAGGTGACTATCAAGAATAAGTGTCCACTTCTAAGGATCAATGATTTGATGGATCATTTGGTTGTTGCAAGTGTATTCAGTAAGATAGATTTGAGATCTGGGTATCATCAGATTCGTGTGAAGGCTGAAGATATTCAGAAGACTGCTTTTTTAGAAGGAGGTATGGACACTATAAGTATTCTGTGATGCCATTTGGTGTGACTAATATGCTAGGTGTATTTGTGGAGTACACAAACAAGATTTTTCCATCTGTATTTGGACAAGTTTGTGGTTGTGTTCATTGATGATATTTTGATATATTCGAAGAGTGAAGAGGATCATGTTGAGCAGCTGGAAATTGTGTTATCAGCGTTGAAAGAGAAGCAGTTGTATGAAAAAATGTCAAAGTGTAAGTTTTGGTTGAAGGAAGTGAGTTTCCTTGGTCATGTGATCTCGAGTAGAGTTATTTCAGTTGATATGTCGAAGGTTGAATCTGTATCACAATGGGAAGCTCCAAAACCTGTTTTTAAGATTAGAAATTTTCTTGGGTTGCCAAATTATTATCGAAAATTCATTGAAGCATTTTTCTAAGTTATCTTTTCCATTGACGCAGTGGACTAGGAAGGTTCAAACTTTTTTTTGGATGCACAGTGTGAAGAAAGTTTTAAGAGCTTATGAGATGGCTGACAGTAGCTCATGTTTCGATTTTTCCAAATCCAGAAGAACCATTGTTGTATATTATGATGCTTCGTTAATAGGATGGGGTTGTGTTAATGAAACATCATCAAGTTTTAGCTTCTGCTTCAAGGCAACTTAAAGTGCATGAGAGGAATTATCTAACGCAGGATTTAGAGTTGGTTGTTGTTGTGTTTGTGTCGAAGCTTTGGAGGCATTATTTGTTTGGTTCGAGATTTGAGATGTTTAATGATCATAAGAGTTTGAAGTATTTCTTTGATAAAAAAGAATTGAATGCAAGGCAAAGGAGATGGTTGGAACTTCTGAAAGACTATGGTTTTGGTTTAAATTACCATCCGGGTAAAGCAAATGTGGTAGATGATGCATTGATTTGAAAACCTTTACATATGTCGATGATGATGGTAAGAGAGTTGGAAATGATTGAGCAATTTCGAGATATGAGTTTGGTTTGTGAAGAGACTTCTTATGGATTTAAGCTTGGTATATTAAAGCTTACTAGTGGTATTCTTTATGAGATTCGAGAAGGTCAGAAATCTGATTTGAGTTGGTAGATCGGTTGAATTCTATGAAATAAAGTCGAAGAGCTAATTTTCGGATTAATGAAAATGGTATCATGAGATGTCGTGATAGAGTTTGTGTTCTATATATTCTTGAGTTGAAAAAAGAGTATTCTTGAGGAAGGACATTGAAGTAGATTGAGTATTCATCATGGTGCTACGAAGAGGTACCAGGATTTGAGGAAATTGTTTTTGTGGCCAGGGATGAAGAAAGAAGTGGTTGAGTTTACGTATGCTGGTTAGAATTGTCAGAAATCAAAGATTGAACATCAAAGACCGTTGGGTCTGATGCAACCTTTAAATATTCCAGAGTGGAAATGGGATAGTATTTCCATGGATTTTGTGTCGGGTTTTCCGAAGACTGTGAGGAGGAATGATTCTAATTGGGTAATTATGGATAGATTGACTAAATCAGCTCATTTATTACCAATGAGGATTAATCGTTCTATGCTGAAGCTAGCTAAGATGTATATTGAGGAAATTGTAAAGTTGCATGGGATATCGTCGAGTATTGTGTCAAATGGAGGTCCGAAATTTACATCGAGATTCTAGAAGAGTTTGCAAGACGCTTTGGATACAATGTTGAGATTGAGTTATGCCTATCATTCGCAACCGGATGGAAAAACAGAGAGAACTATCCAGTCTTTAGAGGATTTGCTGAGAGCTTGTGTGTTGGATCAAGGTGGATCGTGGGATATTCATCTTCCGTTGATTGAGTTTACCTACAACAACAGTTATCATTCTAGTATTGGAATGGCACTGTATGAGGCATTGTATGGTAGGAGATGTAGGACTCCTTTGTGTTGGTATGAGTCAGGCGAGACTGTTGTGGTTGGACCTAAGATTGTGCAAGAGACGACTAAAAAGATCAAGATGATCCAAGAAAAGATGAAAGCATCGCAGAGTCGTCAGAAAAGTTACCATGACAAGAGGAGGAAAGAACTTGAGTTCCAGGAGGGACATCACGTGTTTTTGAGAGTTACATCGGTAACTGGTGTTGGTCGAGCTTTGAAGTCTCAAAAGCTCACACCATGTTTTATTGGTCCCTACCTGATTTTACAGAGGATAGGAGAGGTGGCCTATCAGATTGCTTTGCTGACACGTTTTTCTAATCTTCATGATGTATTTCATATGTCTCAGTTGAGGAGATACATTCTGGATCCGTCTCATGTGATCCAAGTGGATGATGTGCAAGTAAGAGATAACCTGACTGTGGTAGCATCACCCACACGGATAGAGATTCGAGAGGTGGAGCAGTTGCGGGGTATATAGATTTTCTTGGTAAAGGTGATTTGTGAAGGACCATCTAGAGGGAGCATGACTTGGGAGCGTGAGGATCAGATGAGAGATTCATACCCGACTCTGTTTCCTTTAAGTAATTTTCAAGGGCGTAAATTCTTTTAAGTGGGGGAGAGTTGTAACACCCAAAATTTATTGGAATATTTATTTAATTTATTTAAATATGAATATTCGTATTTTTGGTGATTTTTGGTGGTTGGTGTGAATTGAGAATTATGGATTTTGAATTATTTATTTAAATAATAGTATATAATATGAATATATTGGCATTATTATTAATTTAAATAAATATAAGTGAATTGAGGGAAAAGAGGACTTTTGAGGAGGAGTTAGTGAGGGTGAAATTGGAAAGCCCATTTTAAGGCCCAAAGCTAGGTTTAACAAAAAGGAATTTTGAGGGAATTAGGATTCATTCTTGTTAGACCATGAAAAGGGAAGAAATAGAGGCAAGAGCTCTGAGGAAGAGGATTGAGGCAAAGTTTCGCGAGGTTTCCAAGAATCAAGGAGAAATGCCTAGAGTCAACAATTAAGGTATGGGGAGTATTGTCTTTATTGTTTTTAATATGTTATTCAATGTATTTAAAGCCGATTTAAGGGTTTATGGATTTTGAGTATTGAATTGTTGTTGCCTTTCTGGTGAGCTTAATGAGTTTGAGGGATTTGAGTTGATGGTCTGATAGGTTTGAGGCTGATTTGAGAGTAAGGGAAATTAGGCATTCGTGGCCAAATTTGTTGTTGAGGTTGTTTAACCGTATAGGGTAAGTGATTGTGAGAACTTTAATGACTGTGGGGTATTTCTAAGAAATTATGGGAATTGGAGGCGTAAATAGGATACGAGATTGGCCTAATAAGTCGTAGATTTTGTGTCTTTATCGCCATAATACCTTAGGAATAATTTAGGGATGCTTTTGGGGCATTGGGGAAGGAAATCGTAGGGACTTTTGGACTGGTTTTGCTACTGGTGCATAACAGTGATTTGTTGTAATCACGGGTTCGCACAGTGAATGATTCTTTGTACGACGAACATTCGCCCCAGACTCGCACGGCGAACTTGCCAACGAACGTAGCAGAGCTTTGCAAATAATGTTTTGGTTCAGTGTTGTCTTGATGTTTTGATGTTATGATTTTTCTGATCACTTACCATGAGTGAAACTGTGATTCCTATGTGATTAAATGAATGTATGATGAATTACTATGAGTATAGTTGTGATTCCTATATGATTAATACACGACCGTATAATGAGTTACCATGAGTATAATTGTGATTCCTATGTGATTAAATGAATGTATGATGAATTATTATGAGTATAGTTGTGATTCCTATGTGATTAATACATGACCATATTATGAGTACCCATGAGTATAATTGTGATTCTTATAAGATTAATACATGATTGCATGATGAATCCCCATGAGGAACTATGATGATTTGTGACATTGATTCCATGAGGTTTTGATGATTCTATGATGACGTGATTCTTATGATTATTTTGATGAATGATGATGCACCTAATGAGATTATTATGAGGATTATATTTACGTGCAGATCATGCATTCATATGCATTCCGAACTTTGGTCTAGTGTTTGATTCTTGTGGCTTCAGTCCCATTGTGCGGATGTGAAGTATTTTGTTGTGCTCCGGTTCTTGTGTAGAATCGATCATACTGATGGGGATCTATGGAGGGTTGATGGCCCAGTGTCCATCGAATTTTGATAAATTGGTACCATATGCATGAGTCTTATTGTATTTGCATTTATGTGACAATTTGGTGTAATTTATGATATTATGGCTTTTTGATGTTTCCTTGATGATTGTGGTGATGTTGAATATGAAAATGATGTGATTTTATATATTGATTCCTATATTGATTATTATGAATCGTTTTACTCACCCTGTATGTTTGAATGTTGCCTTCACGTGGGTAACGTGCAAATGATCAGGTTTAGCCGTGGATGTCGTCGAGGACTTTTTGGAGTTTTTGACTTTTGGTTGACTTAAAGGGTCTTGCTCTAATAGTGTAATATTGGGTTGTGGTCTTTGAGTTAAACCAAGTTTTATTGATTTTTGTCATTTTTATTATTTTGTTGTGCAAGGAAAACTTTGAATTTTCCTTTTTGAGTTCCGCTACCATTTGAGCAATTTTTGAGTAATTTTGCGAAAACCCGTTGTTTACGGAGCATTGACTTTGATTTGAATTATTGAGAAATGTACGCCCTTTGAGGTGATTTTTATTATGTTTAAAATATGACTCTAATAAATGTGAATGATTTGCCATTATATTTTTTGAGGTAGAAAAGGGTGTTACAACAACCATATTTTCGTGAGATTTCTTAGTATCTTCGCGGGATTTCTTAGTATCTTTTCTATCACACAATATTTCATCTGCATGTCATCTAATATTCTTTGTGTCACTAGAATTAGCAAACAATATCTTGAACCTTGGAATTATCAGTAGGTATCACATTACCTTGGTAGGAACACACTTGTTAGTTACACCATCAACACCATTGTCATTCTTCTTGTAGCGTGACTCCCCGCACCTCGGGAACTCCTACAAGTTTTCAAAATCTTTCTTATATAATATGGAATCATTCGACATGCATGTATATTTAAATAGTCTAAATCCATTGAACACAATATCTTCATGGCCTCATAAGTACGATTCGACAGCGTGTTACCTTCGGAAAACATTTCTTTCAACAACTCAAGAAATTTAGTGAAACTTTTATCCTTCCACCCAACTATTTCCTTATGATTAAATAGTCTTAGCACATCCGATCTAGTACAAATTTTACATCCCGATGTCGTAACGCAAAAAACAACCGGCGGAAAAACAGAGTCGCCACCAGACGTTATTTATCCCGATGGGGGAAAGGAAACGATTGAAGAAACCTCAAAAGGGATAAGACATGGTCGCGTAACCAAATCCTGGGCTCGGGAGTCGGTTGCGTGAGAGGAAGGTATTAGCACCCCCTCGTGTTTGTTGTACTCAACGGGATCCACGCTTGTTGTTCTAATCAAATGGTGTGTTTATCTAAAACCTACTTGCTAAATGGAAACAGAAAGGAGAAAAAACAAAAAGGTGACTCGATAGGATTTTGTCGTTCTATGCATACGTATTCCCCCGTGCAATGGGAAAGTCAGAGTCAACGTAGTTCAGAGGACTACGAGTGAAATTAGGGGAGGTTGGGCTCGCCAAGACTTCGCCGTCTTGTGCCTACATATCCTCATTTGGGCGAGAATGAGAAAGTCATAGTACTTGTAGTTCGACCTACCAAGGGTTAATTGGTATCTTTTATGACCGATGCTAAGCTCACATTTCAGCTATTAGGGTCGATGCCTGTTTACGATAGAATGGAGGTAGTATGTGTAACACCCCACTTCCCAAATTAAAATAAAATATAAACATTAAAAATAAACATCAGAGTTTTCACCAAAATAGTGGGATATCACATCACCAAATTTTTATAAAAATACTTTATTAATTATTCTCAAAAATAATACAGCGGAAAACATTATTCCAACATTCTCGGCCATCCACCAAATTTCATAAAATCTTTATTATTATAATTCACAAAAAAGTGATACGTCACAGGATTACAACAAGTTTGACATAAAACAATTAAAACACCCATATCCCGTGTTACGTATCAGAGCATCCTAGACTCGACCGGCACACCACCATCCAAGCTATCTAAGTACCTGGATTATCTGTACTTCCGGAGAAGCACAGACACAACAACAACCAAGGGGTGAGAAAACATGATCAAAAATATATTGGTAATGTAATACATGTAAACAAGGTAGTAAAACACACCAACACACAAATATTCACCCCAACAACTCCATATAACGAACCTACTGTTCAAATTACAATATAACATATTATAATGCAAATATGCAACTCAACACCATGCATGCGGTACCGACTCATTGGTTCATTCAATCGAACCTGGATAGATCACTTACGCTCCTCCTGAGACATGATCTATCCCCCCACCATTCTCCACAAAGGAGTACTGATGAATCACTTACGCTCCTCCTGAGACATGATTCATCCCACCAAAACACCATGATATGCACACACCAATGCACAACTATCATAATTAGGCACACTAAGTGCACACGATCCTCCTGATCATATCATCATACATCAATGCATATATGTGTAGATATATTACACCAACACCATATAAATCAATCAGATAGTAAACAAATTCATACTATAACACCATATATAACCACATCCCAACACCCGGGAACACACAATCCTACTGATCACTACATACATATACGTTAACTAATTGTCCACCAACAATATTAAGGGAAATGAGTACTATCACCCCGTACACAGGTTAGATCCCACACTCATCATCCTTACAATGCATCAAGGCCAGAAAGATCACCCCAGACTAATGCTCAAGGCCAAACATCACCAAAGTCACATTCTGGTTCTGCTACGCTCGCTGGCATTCGCTAGGCGAAGCTTCGCCAACACTCGCCAGGCGAAGCCCAGCGAATGCTGCGATTCCCCAACTTCCCCACAGTTCTGCAGTACTATTCTAGGCCAAATCAAAACTTATCATCTCAACTCAAATTCTCAGCCTACTCTAGTACCAACCTTGTACATTACCGTAACTAAATCGGTTCCTAAATCTTATTCCCAAAGTCATCGCTTAAACATTCTACCGATGCCTTAAAAGGTCACACAGAATCTCCCTAAAAACCTTAAACCCAGCCTATACGCCAAATTAACCAAAAACAACAATTCATCAACATTGACCTATACTCCATCGCTATCAATTACTAGTTATCATCAAACACAAACACACCATTATACTTACCAATTATCATATACTTCCTACTCTAGAACCAACATTACGGTACATTACCTACACTTCAGAGTTACTCTAAATCTCACCAAGGTCTTAACCAGAGTCACTAACAACATCACAGGGAACAACACATAATTTTCCCAAATTTATAATCATGGTCATTACCAACGCTACAATAACAACACAAAATCTCACCAAAACTCTATTCATAGTTACTATCAACACTGCACTAACAACATATAATCTCACTAATATCACCATAATATATATATACCAAATTCACCAATATCAATCAACAATTCATCAATATCAAGCATCAATTTATCATTAGCAACAACAATAACAAGCATGCCAATATAAAACTTCATAGATCGACATTTTCCTACGGGGTTAAGGAATCCCCTCTACCCTATACATGTATATATACCATCCCAATCAAGTTTCTCCCCCCTTACCTGGATAATTATTCTGATCGGTGATACATTCCTCCAAGATTCTTCATCCCTAACCTTTTCCCTTTCTCTTTCTCTTTGTTCTTCGCTCTTCTCTATTCTCCCAATTTCTCTTCTCACGGTTTCTATCGTGCCTTTTCATATTTCCATTCTAACTTCCCCATAACCCTTCCACTTCTTATTTTACTTATTCCAACCACTAATATTCCCAATAATAATTCTAATAATAATAATTATAATAATCATTATAATAATAATAATAATAATAATAATAATAATAATAATAATAATATAATACTATTGTAATATTATAGTAATATTCAACATAATAATAATAATAGTAATACACCCAACAATAATTATAATTATAATAATAATAATACTAATGATAATAATAACAATTATATTAATACTAATAATAAAATAATATTAATAATAATAATCATAATATTAATAATACTAATATAATATTACTAATATTAATAATACTAATCATAATAATACTATTAATAATAATAATAATAATAATAATACTAATAATAATAATAATAATAATATTATTATCTCACCAAAATAATAATAATAATAGTAATAGTAATAATATTATTATCTCACCAAAATAATAATAATATTAATAATACTAATAAATATAATAATATATAATAATAATAATAATAATACCCCCACCAATATTACTATTATTCATTATATTATCATATTCACACCAAAAATCATAATAATATAATAACTATATTAATAATAATATTATATTCTCCATATTAATAATATTACTACAAATATTAATAATAATCATAAATATAATAATAATAATAATAATAATAATAATAATAATAATAATAATAATAATAATAATAATAATAATAATAATAATAATAATAATAATAATAATAATAATAATAATAATAATACCACCACCAATATTACTATTATTTCTTATATTATTATAAACTCACCAAATTACCACCAATGATCCTCCCATCTCAGGGACACCCACCAAACATCATCAAATACACCCTACCAAAGGGCACATCAACATATAATATTTAAAATAATAATAAAATGACTAAATAATTAAAATGGGTGTTACAGTATGCCCTTTCTGAAAAGAAGGTTTGGCAAGCAATCCCGAAGGATAAAAAGATTTGCAATTTGTTCGCGAGTTTTAATAGAAGTGAATTGAATTTGTTTGGGATGCGTATAGCAATGAAATATATGACATAGGATCAAATTCTTTGTAAGATCGACCCAACACGGGACGTATACAAAGCACTCTAGACAAGGTAAGGAAAGACTCTCGCTTATCATTTCCCATATACTTAAGGCTCGTGGCGCATAATAATCATCATATTTATTAAGTGTTTTGATTTTTTTTTAGAGAAAGAAAAGAGACTTAAAGGGAAAAGAAGAATCCAAGGGAAACTCACCTAGATGTTGTCATGCCAAGTGGTCTTATAGTTGGGGTTAGGAGGGAGCTAACTTATAGGTTATCATGTAATAGTGAAAGCCTAAAGTCTAATCCTTAATTCTATTTATCAAAGATGAATTTGAATCAGGACATCCTAAGGGATCATGTGAGTCATACATGTCAACAACCAACCAAAAGATAATCGCAGACAATCATCAAACAAGGTATCAATAAGGAAATCCTCAAGATCCAAACAGGAAACTTTAACAAGGTACCAACTAATTAAAATACAGATCAATTCTAAGTAAATAATAACAAAATTATAATTAAATTAAGCCATTAATCATGAACACCAATCACCAATTAAGTCTACATCAACCATTAATCATGAGTTTCAACTAAAAACTTAATCACGGACTGATCACAATTTATTAATCGATTAAATTTAAATTAAAGATGAGTCAGTCATAAATATTAAATTACCAATTAACAATCTAATTAACTAATATTAAAATCCAAATAAAATATTAAACTTAAATCTTTAATAAAAAACTAAAATAATTAGTAAAGAAAACAATTTAAAAGAAAGGATGCAAAAATAATGAGAAATAACGTGTGCTTGTTTCCAAGCCCAAGGAACATGCCACAAAAAAGAACAGGAAATTTTACCCCATACCCCTACATCTATACCCACACCCCTACACTAAAAAATATTGGACCAAAATACTCTTCCTTAAATAGTATAATTTTAGAAATTTTTCATTTTTCACCTCATTTGTCTTTCAAAGACTTCCGGAGAACTCACTTTTGTCCCTCAAACCGGAACTCTTCCAATAAGTCTTCCGAAAGTCATTTTTTCATCAACACATACTGGAACTCTTCAAGTAAGTCTTCTGGTTTGTTATTTTTGTTTGTTCCTTCACCGGAAGACTTAACGCATGTCTTCCGGTTCACAAATTGTTGAAGTTGTTCACCGGAAGTCTTGGATTAAGTCTTCCAGAACACATTTTGCACGGTTTGTTCATCGGAAGACTTACTTCATGTCTTCCAGTTCAGTGTTTTTCTTTTTTAATTTTTAATTTTTAATTATATTTAATTATTATTATTTTTTTAATTTTTAGTTTTTAATTATATTTATTTATTATTATTTTTTATTTTTTAATTATATTGATATTTTTTTCAGTGGTGCGCACACGAGGCAGAGATGGTAGGATCCCTCGTGGACTAGGACGGGGCGAGTCATCCAGAATGGCTGAAGAAGAGCATTTTGATGCATCTGCATCAGCATCCGAGCCGGTTGGATATCCAGGAGGACCATATGATACATCTCTGTTAGTTAAGTACGAACAGCATGTTGCATACCGTATATGGTTCGGTTAGGTAAGTAAACAAAAATTATTTAATATTGACTAGAATTCGAATTTTTAATATTGAATTTTATAATATATTTACTTTTAATTTTTTTCAGGAGAGAGGGTCGAAGAAAGAGTTAAAGGTGGCGGGACATGGGTTGAAATTGGCTCAGAGGGTTCCACTACAGCTACCCAGAGAGATGGAGAGATGGATATCTAGGTCTGGTTTAGCTTCACTACAGAGAACCAGTTTAACAAAGATAGTGATATTTTCTCAGGTGGTGGACACATAGAAGTCATTGTAGGGAAGGCAAGTTCAAAAACCCTACTTTTTAATGCCCTTTTCCCAAGAACATCCAGTGACTTAAACCTTTTCCATAACTCATCTATTGCACTACTCATATCCACCTCTGATCCATCATCTACGTCTTCATCCAACTTAACTTCCATACTTAGTTTTCTCCAATGAACATGTACAACATCTATTGGTATCGGTATACCATCAATTCTATATCCTGTCAACTCACAAGCACAAGGTAATCCGTAGGTTGTTCTAAGAGTACAACGACATATTTCCTTGTTAGTTCCAACATAATCAACTCGTTTTAACTCTTCAGCAATGCGTCTCAATGCATCTCGAGATACTGAACCACATAAATTATTGTAAAATAGACTCACGTGAGGCATGCTCAACTTCATAAAAACTCTTTTGAAAAAAGCTCTAATATTACCCAATTGTAACTTTAAGTTGTCATTCATAGCCTCCCAACATTTGACCATGTCACCAATACTGTTTCCCAACATTTGCTTTAACTTCCAATGAGCAGACTCAACCCTAAAATTAATATAGATTAAAAATATTTTAAAAATTTCAAAAAAAAATACAATTTATAAATACTAAAAATAAATACATACCGATTAGTCGTGGTGTTACCCAAATGTAGCACTCGATTAATCCATGCTCCAACAAATCTTTGTCTATGTGGTGTCAACCATGTGTCCTTCACATAATCAATAAATTCATTACAATCAACACACGCCTGCTCAAGTTGGTTCAACCTTTGATCATACTCAACCTCATCACTAGCTCATACAACATCCGTCCATAAATCGTCAATTTTCTTTTGCATTTCACTAGCCACATATTGTTTTCGTTTTGCACCAACATTCTTGTTAATATGAAATCGTCATAGCATATTGATCGACCTTGGAAACACATTTTACGTTAATCTTCCATCCAGATCCATCAGTCACTAGAATTGATCTGATTCTAAATGGACATCCACATTTTTTCGTCGCACTCTGGGTTCCACTATCAATATCTATGTGTTTTCCTCCTTTATCACATCCAAATATTAATTTGTTACTTCTTCCTCTCTGGCCTGTTTTAATATCTGAACGAGTGATGATAATCGTAACTTTATTTCGGATTCCGATCTCTTTAATCCATCTTATTACCTCTTCTCGTGTACTAAATCTTTGAGTTATTAAAAAAACATCAGACGTATATACGCATATCTGATCTTTATCACATATTTGTAAAGGAATTTCTGAAACTACATAAAAAAAATTCAAAAATTTTTTTTAAAAAAAATAAAAATTGGACAACACGTACCGGAAGTCTTCATCCAAGAGTTCCAGTAGGCAAAAAAATAAACCGGAAGGCCTTTTAAAAGTCTTCCGATTTATTTTTTGCCTACCAGAACTCTTAGATGAAGACTTCCGGTGAACACCCACGCAAATTACACAACCGGAAGTCTTTCCTGAAGTCTTCTGGTACATTATTTTTGTGATCCGGAACTCTTTGCCCATGTGTTCCGGTTTGAGAAAAAAAAACCTACCGGAAGCCATTTTCGAAGTCTTCCGGTAGATACTTGGATGAATTTTTCGGAACTCGTAAAAATATAAAAAATGAAAAAAATAATAAAATATTAAATATATAAGGATAAAATAGGTATTTTTAAAAAAATATGGAGGTATGGGTATAACTGCAGGGGTATGGGGTAAAATTTCCAAAAGAATAATAACTGCACAAAAAGGGAGTTTGGGCCTGGCCTCAAGGCCCACCCGAGATTGAAACAAAGCCCAAGGATTAAAAAAAAAGAATTCAGAATATTCTTCCTCCTCTCGTGACCGACCATTTGCTTGTTATCTTTTTCACTCTCTCTTCTCTTACTCTCAGCTACCCATTCCTTTTTAATCTTCCATCTTCTCCACTCTTCTTCTTCTCTTAATTTTAAATCAACTCTTGAATTACCAAAACAACACACACCAATAACACAACATTGAAGAAAAATGAGAAGAACACACCTGAGGCGGAAGGCTGCGATTGGATCGATCTCGTGGAGTTCCTCACTGGAAATCAATCGACGATCGCTAATGGACCATCGCTCGATTATTTTTACTAATATGGAGGTGTGGTGACGTTCTTCGGAGATTCACGGTGGTGTCGCGGTTTTGACAATGTCGGTGACGTCGAAGGTATGTCTTTTCTCCAACTTTCTACTGCAATGCATCTATCCCCCATTGGGAATGAGAATAATTCCTTTTATATGCTTGAGGAATTCAATTGTCTGTTTCGAAATTGAATGTGTGCGATTCGACCTTGCTGTTTTCAGAAATGTGAGGTGTTTATTGTTTCTTCTTTCATGATCCATTTCAAATTATGTTATTAAACTTATGATTTTGAAATCGATTTTATTGATTTTATCTGTCAATTTATGATTCAATTCAGATATTTTGTGAATACTTGATTTATTTCTATTTTTGAAAAGATAACCATGTCGCTCATTTTCCTCTGTTGCGGTGAAAATTGGATATCAAGCTATTTAATTAACTTGAACCTTATTTCTTTTACAATCGGACTTTAATTTATCCAAACGAAAGGTCTAAAGAAAGAAAAACCCTTTTCGCGATGTAAAACAACGCTAAGAGATTCGGGGAGTCGGGGGTTGGTTATACCTAGGGAAGGTGTTAGCACCCTAAATATCTGTAGTACTCTACAGGAACCTTTTGTTTGATTGATTGCTAAATGTGAAATATGTGCTATGGTTTGGGATTGGAAGTTGAATATAAAGATAAGTAAAAGCCTAGATGGTTTTCTAAGTTTGCTCGCAAAGACGTCGCATCTTCTGCCTACGTATCCTGACTAGGATAGAATCAGAGCAATCGTAGTTCGCCTCACAAGGGGAAAAGAACACTTGATGATGATCAAGGTTCAATGGGGGAAACAAACATGACAATGTTTACATGGAGTTTGACAAAACTCCCTAATCTAAATTGTAATATAAAAGGGGAAAGTAACATATCACGACAATGATTCTTACATAGAGTTGACAAACTCTTTCCTAAGGTTCTAGTTGAAGAACACTCCTAGTACAGGTGGGTTTCTTAGACTCAAAGTAAAGTCTAATGGCTTTTAAGCTATGGTTAAAGTGACTTAACAAAGTCAAGGAGAGGATGAATGAGTTATCCATGACATGAAGGTCAAATGGACAGACCTTTCCTTTGGAGGGAGACTGGGGAGGCAACTTGGATGAAAGCTAACAAGCTTCATCACTTGGGGAAGAAAAATAAGAAGGAAAAGCAACAACATAATAATGATGTATTCATGGTGACAACCATTAAATGAGCACATGAAATTGATGCATTGATGACAATCAAAGTAGGTAAGCAGAACAGGAAATGTGACGACAGATCGAGTTCAAATAAATTTAACAGATAAAGTAACATGGACATGGTGACAACCAAAAATGAAGCTTTAACATGTTAACAAACATTTAAGAATTAATGTAAAAAATACCATAAGAAAACACAGGCATAACAAAGGAAAATTCATCTGCATCTGTCAGGACGATCACAGAAAGTACACAACTTGCACACAGTCAAAAGAGGGGGAAAATTTGTCAAACACGGGAATAAAAAATATGACATGAAATTTCACATCAAGAAGAACACAATGCAAAAATAATGTGTGAAAAAGGATAAAAATTGAGAGAGATATGATTTTTCAAAGTTTGGTGAAAAATTACAAAATTTAATAAAAGAGTTGCCCTCCTCAGGGGTCGAACTCAGGGACAAGGCGTGCAAGGCGTGTTTAGGCATAATGGTCTTACCACTGGGGTGGATATACATCCATTGATGAAAGCCATCGCATAAATATATATGGGATGCTCACTTTGCATTTCTGGGCAAAAATAACATTCAAAATATGATTTACGTTTTCACTCGTAACTTTCTCGATTCTTAACCAAACGCGATGAAATTTATATGAATCTTAACCAGAAAAATACAAGGATCATGATAGTGCACTTAATTTTCTGAGATTCTTCCTCCATTTTAAAATTCGATGGTATGTATGTTTTGAAACTTGAAAAAGCATTTTGATGTTCACAATTTGTTTCAAACATTTTTTATCCAAATCAAAGATACACACAACTCAAATATATGGTAATGAACAATCTTAGCACTTAAATCAAGCTCAAGGCAAACAAATATGGAAAAGACATGTCAAGTTGCAAGTTATTTGAAAGATGCATTTTGAACGAGTTGTATACATTTTGATCCCCATGGCATGAACCAACTGTTGCAAGAATCAAATGATGATTTGAACATTTAAAACATGATGTACTGGATAGATTCCAACAGCTAGTATGGATCAAAATGCAACATAGTGAATAATGGCATGATCATGCAAGTGTGATGTTTGATAAGAATGCAATTTGGTATCTCAAGTTTAAGACAACTGTAGCCAAGAGCATGTACAGGCCTGAGCAATTTTCAAATGTATAAAACATGGATTATTGATGTCAAGTTCAAACAGAAACCTATCCAAATAAAATCTGGCATGCAAGCTGCAAAGTAGCTTAAAATTGCAATTTTGAAAGCCACAACTTAAAACAGTAAGGAGCATGATCAGATAGGGGTATGTACAGGTTGCAAATACATGGTTCATGAATCTTTGATGCAAAAATTATACGAAAACAAGTCTAATCAAAAACTGATGTGTGAGTTGCTCAAATTGCTTTAAAAATGCATTATGATTGTCATAGCTCAAAACAGAATGGATCCAAGTCAAATGAGGGTGCGTACATCTTTCAAACATGTATATTAATGATCCTAGATGCCTAGATTAGTCAAGAAGAGCTCTAAACCAAAACTGGTATACTAATGCCAAGAATTGAACAAAAAGTTGAAATGTTGTTGGAAAAAATCAAGGACAGTCATGATGCATCAAACTTGTCTCAACCTAATGTACATAAAATGAATCTCATACATATCACAAACATGATTTTGAGTGGATGTCAATAAACTTTAGGATTCAGAACAGTCTACATTCAAAAATGGCATGCTGGCTGCAACTTTGTTATGTTTAATGCAACAATGATGTCAAATTAGTTTTAACATGTGTTTCCAACAAATTGACCATACACACATATCTTACCTGTGAAAACAAAGATGTTTGTGCTCAGGAATCAACCTAAATCCAACAGTGGAGGAACATGAAATTCTAGATGCAGGCTTAGCAAAACATGATACTCAAGGAGATTTATTCCAAGTTTAGGCACAAATAGACCAAACCAGTTACACATGCACACATATTTGCCATAAAATGGACTTGAATCATAACATGTAATTGAAAATGGCTGTTGTGAAACATAGTGTCCAATGTGCAAGTTTCTATATGTGTGAAGTGCAGCCAGATTATGCAGTTCCTTGTTTCATGTCATGTTCAAACAAAACAGGTCTCATATTCAAATTAAAAACAAGTTAACAAGCAAGGATTATGCATAGAAAAGATTAATACAGCCTGCTATGGTAAAATGACATGCCAAGCTATCAGATTTATGCTTTGTTTCTTCATGAAAATACTCAAGACATTTGATGATTGTGATTAACTCAAAACAGTGGCACACACAAGTCTCAAAGGCACAAAAGAATGGTTCTAAATCTAAACTCAAGCACATTGTGGCCTACAATTCAAACTGCTCTAGTTATGGCATAAGAATGCAAAAATGTGGCATTTTTGTTAATGAAATCATGAACCAAGTGCAAACAGCTTTGAACAAACATGCATACACAGCACAATCATGATTTAAAAGGATCTTGAATCAACAAAACAGCCACCTCTAAGTCATGACAGAATTCATACATGAGATGGACACATGACATGCTTTTTACATAATGAGCTCAAAAATGCAAAATTGTGGTATTATGGTGTAAAGCAAGAAAAGAATGTTCACATACCTCTAGTAGACTGTTTTGAACAAGTTTAAACACCAAGAAACCCAGAGGAACTTCAAGTGCTCCTAACTTTTGAGAGGTTTCTTCTTTGTGAAGTAACAAAGCAAACTTCAAGACAAGTGGAGAAATAAACTCCACCAATGACCCTCAATGTTTTGGACAGTTGAGGAATGATATATGAGAGGTGTTTGAGTGGTTAAAACACCAAGGAAGTGTAGCGAACTAGATATGGCAAATTTTGTAGCTTTGGTCAAAGTAACTTGGTGTAGAAGTTGACTTTTTGATTGGTGAAGTTTTTGAATGGTCTAAGGTCTTGGACACCTTCTATATCATATTTAGAGATTGTGTGGATGGTTGTTGAGGTGTTTGAATGTATAGAAATGAGTTTGGCAGCCCCTTGCACCAACACAGATTTTGATGTTTTGGTGAAAAAGTATGATTTTGTGATTTTTGGAGCAAGGAGTGGAAACAGCAAGGATTCTCAATTTCTCTAGTTTTTAGAAGATTGTTCATGTCCAAAATGAGGTGAGGGAGGTTTCTATTTATAGGCAAAGGAGTGAGGGGGCAGATTTGAAGATTTCTTCACTTTGAAGAAAGGTTTTAGCTTTTTGGACCAAACCTCTACAAGAGGGTTTTCTTGGCTGCAAGGAAGGCCTCAATTGTCAAGAAAAATGATGGTTTAGTGTGGCTAGTTGCAGGCTAGAAGCATAGCTTGAGGGCTGGTTCAAAATTTGTTTTACACCTCATGCTTCACTTTTTCACTTTTGGATGCAAGTTGCAAACCACTTGCAATGCAACTTGCAAGACTTGGAGAATTCATCACCTCTGCATAATTCTTATATTTTCAAGCTTCAAACCCTCTACATATCAAAAACAAAATCATTCAAGGCCTGAGTTTGATCAGATTTGATGAAAGAGTGAAAATTTGGAATTGGACAATGTGGGACTAAAGTGTGAAACCCCTAACTTGCCATAGCCATAACTTTCAGCTCACAAATCCTTTTGAGGACTTCTAATACTTTTTGAAAATACCTCATGGAGCTCTAAAACATTCATGTTTGTTATAAAGTCCAAATCCAATTGAAACTAGGTCAAAAATCCCTCCGAAGTTGGCTGAAAATAAGCTTTTAAAGTGAAATAACTTAGAAATTTTCTAAGTTATTTTCCCCTCTTGTAATGAATTTGCTTCTAACTCCAAAAATATGCATTTTCTGATTGTGGACCAATATGGGAATTTTGTAGGACTTATCAAGAGCTTTCCAATGAGCTTTGAACCAACTCATTTGGATGTGTGGTTAAGGAGTTAGGGTTTAGCCCCTTTCAAAACCCTAATTTCCCGATTTTTCGATTACTTCCTCATCCTTGATTAAATGGTCATGAAAATTGATATGCAAGTCCAATATCACATAAGTAACAACTTTGATTCATAACTTGAAGTCCAATTCCTGAAATTTGAAGAGTTGACTTTTCAGTCAACCGTACGATCGATCGGTGCCTACCGGGTCGCCTGTTGACATTCTGGACCTCTTGAGACTTTGACACTTCTTGAATGAAATTTATTAAGCTATATGAACTTCATGGTCCTTAATCCCACCATCAAAACACCTTCCAACATCAAAGTCAAACTACAGTTGAGTTTTGCTAGTCAAAAACCCTACCGGGGATCCTGGACTGCACTGTTCTTGATCCTGGACTGACCATTTCAAATTGGATTCTCAATTGACATTAATATTATCTTTGATCCCGTTTCATGATTTAATTAGCCCAAAACATTGACTAATCACTCCTTCGAGGTTTTGATTTTGAATGCGCGAAAGCTTGATTCATCTGTAACTTAACAAAAATGAACTTGCTGGTTTATGGTTAGGTAAATCATGAGGATGCTCCTAAAATGATGATGATGAGGATCTAAAGGGGTCAAAATTTGGGGTGCAACAGTTTCCCCTATTTAAATATCCTTACTAGATGACCGAGAGATGACAATCCTCGTGGAATCGCAGTGAAATGTATTTAAATATAGAAAACCAAAAATTTTGTCCTTTAGATCTGATGACATGCAAAAGACAGGTTATGATATGCCATGAATTATAAAATGATGCTTTATGATGCTTGAATGCAACACAATGCAGATACAAAGAGAAAAATAAGAGAAAGGTAAAACGATAAGTAACTACTTGCGAGGACCCGACACTGGGGACTTACACTGGAGAGAACTGAGGTAAAGCAGTCAACAGTTCAAACATGACTGGTGAAAAATTTCACATGGGGAAAAGATAAGTCCAATGAAGATGACAATCTTATTGGGAAAAGAAAATGTACTTCACCGGGGAGAAAAGTGACTCTCTATTGGGAAGAGTGAAACACTCTACTGAGGAGAAGAATAGATTTCCCACCGGGGAAACGACAGACTAGAGACATGAACCTCACTGGGGATGATCAGATGAGGAACTTCCTATAGCGAAGAGTTCAAACGAGATCTTTAGGAATGGACTAGAAACAAGACTAGACACACACTAGGGATACTAGTAACGACTAGATCTCCGAGACTGGACTGGGGGAAAAGAGATCCACTAGGGATACTGTCGTCACCCAGTGTTAACAAAGATTCAATCAATGCTAGTAACTGCTAGACTTTATGGGGATAACGGTAATGATCACAGATGGAATTTTATCAAGTCGAATCGATAAAACATAGGACTTCGACCGGGGAATTTGGTAACGACCAAATTTCAAACGATGCCAGTGACTACTGGACCTTTTAAAAAAGTTTGGTGACGACCAAGTCAAGGTACCAATGACGATTGGTTTTAAGAAAATGCCAGTTACGACTGGACTTAAGAGAAATATGGTGATGACCATACTGGGGAACACTTTAACACATTGGTTAGGATAATGCTAGTGGCTACTAGACTTCAGCTGGGGAGGTTGGTGACGACCAAACCAGAAGATACCAATAATGATTGGAAATCAAACAGTGCCAGTTACAACTGGACTTCATGGGGAAGGTTGGTGACGACCATACAAACGATACCAATAACAATTGGATTTAAGGTAATGCCAGTGACTACTGGACTTAACAGAAAAGGTTGGTGACGACCAACTAGATACCAATAACAATTGGTTATCTAAAACAACAATGCCAGTTACGACTGGGCTTTTGGAACGACAAATAATAAGATACCAATGACAATTGGTTTTAAGGAAATGCCAGTGACTACTGGACTTATCGGCAAGAGTTGGCGACAACCAACAAGATACCAATAACGATTGGTTTCTAAAACTATGCCAGTTACGACTGGACTTACGGGGATTTGCTAGTGACGACTAGACTTCAAGGGGACTTAGTAGATAGTATGCTGAATCTAAGAGATACATGAATCACACTGAATCCGGGATGAAGGGTGTACGCAGATTTGGGAAATAAACCTGAACCTACTGGGGAACAGATCTTTAACAAGCCGGCTAGGGTTGATGAGACATCTTCTAACAATACCAGAAATCCTCTGCTAGGGATGAATCTCCACATCTTTAAAAGAAGTTTGGAAATAGTCTTCGAACTTAATAACCAAACATGTCCAAAGGGAAATTAACAGCTCAAATTGCTAACACTTCTTTGGGGAATGAAACCTGATTGTGTATCAAGGTCTTCTGCTACCCTGAGGTTTCGGGGAAGTATGATTTTCCTCGAATCTTTCCATGAGTTAAAACATTCTGTTTAATTTTCCAAGTTATATTCATGATTTTGAACCTAATGCTTTCGAAAATTATCGTTGATTAACGAATAGAATTTTGCATAACAAAGAAAATAAAGGAAAGGATAAATTGCAAAGGAAAGAAAGTCTCAAAACTGATTTTTATTCAAGAATGAAATCTTGTGAATGACAAAATTCCAGAGAAGTTTTTACAAGTACAAAAATGGCAACGTGGATAAGGTTACATTGAATCCTGTGACTTAACTATCCCTAAAGACTAAAATTCTTCAAGATCCTTGCTTCTGACGAGAGCGGTTGAGACGGATTTTCTGTAGTAGTGACAACTGATATGATGCAGTGAAACGCCTTTGTCCCTAACTTTTGCCTGGATCGCCCTTTTGGGTTTTCAATCCACCGGGACGCTCATTTTTGCCTAAGCCTCCCTTTCGGGTTTTCAACTTAGCGAGCTCTAACTTTTCTTTTCCTCTTTCTCTTTTTCTTTTTCTTTAACCCTAACTTTTGCATAAGCCGTTCTTTTGAATTTTTCGGCTTATCGGGTTCTTTTCAGGCGTAATATTTCCGAACTGCATCAGAATTTACCAGATGAGTATGTTGCTCTCCATCCATGGTGGTGAGGATTTATGAACCTCCTGAGAATATTGTTTTCACAACAAAGGGGCCATCATAATTGGGCATCCACTTTCCACGTGCGTCCTTGTGAACTGGTAAAATCTTTTTGAGCACAAGTTCCCCTTTTCGGAACTCTCGGATACGGACGTTTTTATCGAAAGCTCTCTTGATCCTTTTTTGATATAGCTGACCGTGACACATCGCAGACATGCGTTTTTCATTGATGAGATTCAGCTGATCAAATCTTTCTTTAATCTACTCTACCTCGTCAAGTTTGGTTTCCATTATGACCCTTAGAGAAGGTATCTCGACCTCGATAGGAAGAACTGCATCCATCCCATATGCCAGAGAGAAAGGAGTGGCCCTTGTTGAAGTACGGACAGATGTTCTGTATCCGTGCAAGGCAAATGGTAACATCTCATGCCAATCTTTATAAGTTTTTACCATCTTTTGCAAGATCTTTTTGATGTTTTTATTTGTAGCTTCCACAGCTCCATTCATCTTTGGACGATAAGGGGAAGAATAGTGGTGTGAGATTTTGAAGTCATCACATAATTCCTTCATAACTTTGTTGTTGAGATTGGTGTCGTTGGCTGTTATAATTCGGCTCGGGATCCCGTAACGACAGATAATCTCCTTTTTAATGAAACGAGCCACCACTTGTCGTGTAACGTTGGTGTAGGACGCAGCTTCAACCCATTTTGTGAAATAGTCAATGGCGACCATAATGAAACGGTGTCCATTAGAAGCTTTCGGCTCAATTGCCTCAATCATGTCGATGCCCCACGGAGAGAAAGGCCATGGCGATGACAACACATTTAACAACGTTGGAGGCACATGCATCTTGTCTGCATAAACCTGACATTTGTGACATTTTCTGGCGTACTGAATGCAATCGGTCTCCAAAGTCAACCAGTAATATCCTGCCCTCAAAATCTTTTTGGTCATAGCATATCCGTTGGCATGAGTGCCAAATATCCCCTCATGAACATCTTGCATCAGCAAATATGCTTCCCGTCGATCAACACAACGAAGCAGAACCATGTCAAAATTTCTTTTGTAGAGCACACCATTACTGAGAAAGAATTTGGTTGCTAATCGTCTCAGATTTTTCTTATCAAGTGTTGTAGCATTCGCGGGATACTCTTGTTTCAACAGGTAATTCTTTATGTCATAAAACCAGGGCTTGTCATCGGCTTCCTCTTCAACCATTTGACAGTAAGCAGGCTCTGTCTTGCGTTCAATCTGGATGAGAGTGGCATCATTGACATCTCTGACTTTCCACATTGAAGCCAACATGGCTAAGGCATCAGCAATATGATTTTTGGATCTCGGAACATGTTTGAAGGTAATCTTATCGAAGTACTCGATCATTTTAACGATGTATGCTCTGTAGGGAATCAGATTTTCATGCCTAGTCTTCCATTCTCTAGTAACTTGATAAATAACCAGAGCTGAATCTCCACTGACTTCAAGGAGTTTGATTTTAAGATCAATAGTTGCTTCGAGGCCAAGGATACATGCCTCATATTCGGCAATATTATTTGTACAGTCGAAATCTAACCTTGCTGTGAATGAAGTGTAACCACCTTCGGGATTCATTAGAACAGCACCTACGCCATGCCCACTGTAATTGGAGGAACCATCAAACATCATTTTCCACCAAGGACCTGACTGTGGCTCTTCATCGGGACTTGGTTCTTCATAATCTTTCACTAACATGATGTCTTCATCTGGGGAGTCAAATTTCAGAGCTTCATAATCTTCAACAGGCTGATCTGCAAGATATTCTGATAATACGCTGCCTTTGATGGATTTCTGAGTCACATACTGGATGTCATACTCTGATAACAGCATATGCCAATGGGCGAGTCTTCCAGTCTGAGCAGGCTTTTCAAAGATATACTTTATTGGATCCATTTTTGAGATCAACAAAGTAGTGTGACAAATCATATACTGCCTCAAACGTTTGGCCGCCCATGCCAAAGCACAACAAGTTTTCTCTAGAAGTGAGTATCGACTTTCACAATCAGTAAACTTCTTGCTCAAATAGTAAATGGTGTGTTCTTTCCGTCTGGACTCATCTTGCTGGCCTAAAACACAACCCATTGAGTTCTCAAGTACCGTCAGATACATGAAGAGAGGTCTCCCTGGAACAGGAGGTATTAAGGTTGGAGGTTCTTGAAGATAACCTTTGATTTTGTCGAAAGCTTTCTGACAATCCGAATTCCACACAACTGTTTGATCTTTACGTAGCAACTTGAAGATAGGCTCACAGGTATGGGTCATATTAGATATAAATATGGATATGTAATTCAACCTCCCGAGGAAACTTCTGACCTGATTTTCAGTCTGCGGAGCTGGCATATCTTGAATGGCCCGGACCTTGTCTGGATCCACTTCAATTCCTCGATGACTGACAATAAAACCGAGTAGTTTCCCAGATCTCACTCCAAAGGTGCATTTAGCTGGATTTAATCTCAACTGATATTTCCTGAGCCTTTTGAACAATTTCAATAAATGCTCTAAATGGTCTTCTTCGTTCTGGGATTTGGCAATCATATCATCGACATACACCTCTATTTCTTTGTGCATCATATCATGGAATAAAGCCACCATGGCCCTTTGATAGGTAGCACCTGCATTCTTCAACCCGAAAGGCATGACTTTGTAACAATAAGTCCCCCATGGAGTGATGAAAGTTGTTTTTTCCATGTCGTTGGGATCCATTTTGATCTGGTTATAACCGGAGAAACCATCCATGAACGAGAAAACTGCGAATCGAGCCGTGTTATCTACCAGAGTATCAATATGCGGTAAAGGGAAGTCATCCTTTGGACTGGCTTTATTTAAATCCCGATAATCCACACACATTCTGACATTTCCATCTTTTTTCGGTACCGGTACAATGTTGGCCACCCATTCAGGATACTTGGAGACTGCCAGGAACCCTGCATCGATTTTCTTTTTTACCTCATCTCGGATCTTGAGAGCCATGTCGGGCCTTGTCCTTCGGAGTTTCTGTTTTACCGGTGGGCATTCTGGTCGGAGCGGTAGTTTGTGGACCACTATATCAGTGTCTAATCCTGTCATATCTTGGCATGACCAAGCAAATACATCCACATATTCTCTCAGAAGTTCCTCTAACTGTTGTTTGACTTCTGCCCCAATCTTGACTTCTTTTTTGTCTTCTTTGGTGCCAAGATTGATGATTTCCACCTGTTCTTTGTATGGCTGCTGTTTTGTGTACTCATAATGTGCCCATTTTACCAATTCATCAGGGATTTCAAAATCCTCGTCCTCACCTTCGGCTTGGTATATTGGAGAATCCCAGTCAAGAGGAAATGCAAAGTCACAGGATTCAACGGGTTTGGAAGCAACACTGCATGTGGGAATGGCTTATTTTATTAAAACACACAAAGACAAATGCAGCACACAAAAAAAGAAAAAATTGTTTTTTTGGGTTTTTTAGATTGCCATTTTTCTTTTAAAGTAAACAAAGACAATTAAAGAAAAAAACACGAGGAATTTTAACAAAATAGTTCATTTTTCATTGATAATCTTTGAAAGCACGGGGGCCTTACAAAACATTCCCATAGCCTTGGGCATGGCTATGGAGGTTTGAAATTACAACAAGAAAAGAAAACAAACAAATTACTTTAACTCTGGATAGACCACGGGAATCTCAGTAACCTCCCAGTTGCTTAGAGTAGCATTGTCATGATACACCAATTGTTTAGTGTCTTCGTCTTCAAAACCTTCCCCTATAGCGTTGACTTGGAAGCCTCCACTGATAAACACTTCTTGTATAGTCTTTGGACGTCCTTCGTCATGTGCGGGAGCTTTGTCATGAGTTGGTTTGTAACCCAACCCTTGGAGATCCTTCTTTGGTTTCACTTCAATTATCTCTCCCCAGCCTGCAGGGATACCTTCTTTCAACGTAGCCTTGGTGCTTCGAGCGGATGCAAAAGACAGACTACTCTTAGCTACCGTTTCCTCTACCGTCACTGCGTTGGCTATCTCCAGTGCTTGAAATGAAGTCTCTAGTGCGCCCTCATCGGCTTCAATGTATCTGAACGATGAAAAGTTACTCACCATTAAGTCTTCCTCACCATGTACAATTACCAGTTTATCATTTATAACAAATTTCATTCTCTGGTGCAATGTGGAAGTTACTGCCCCAGCTTCATAAAAATCCACGGGCGTCCCAATAAACAACTGTATGCCGGATTGATATCCATTACTTGAAATATGATGTTAAACTCATGAGGCCCCACCATGATTGGTAATTCCACCTCTCCAATGACTGTCCTTCTCGACCCATCAAAAGATTTTACTATTAATGACGTTGGCTTCATCTCTACCCCTGCATAGGCCAGCCTTGCGAGTGACCTTGCGGGCAGCACATTTAATGAGGAGCATGTGTCGACTAACACATGCGCCAATGTATCTTCCTGGCACTTGACGGAGACGTGCAATGCACAGTTGTGACTGCGTCCTTCTTTCGGCAATTCTGCGTCATTGAAACTTAGTGTATTATATGCTACGATGTTGGCCACCACCGAATCAAACTGGCCAAGAGTTATGTCCTTTGTTACATGCGCCTGTTTTAACACTTTTTGCAGAGCTTCTCTGTGAGCCAGAGAATTCATCAAGAGTGATAGTATTGATATTTTTGACGGGGTCTGATGAAGCTGATCAATGACTTTATAGTCGCTTTTTCGGATAATCCTTAGGAATTCCTCATCATCTCCTTCATTGTTTGGTACATCTCTGTCTTTTGTCATTGTTGCAAGAGTAACCTCTTTGGGAGCGGCTACTGTGATTTTTGGTTGATAGATTCGACCACTACGGGTCATTTTGCTCGTACCTGCAATGTTTGTTACATCCATCTAATCATTTTTTACTTCTTTTTTCTGAACAACCTTCCCAGATTCTTGGTCTATTACAGTCACATTATATTTCCATGGAATAGCTTTAGTAATTTCAAAAGAAAATGGTTTCGGTTTCTGGATAACAATTGGTCGAGGCTGACCAATAGCAGTTTTGTTAAAAATGGGCTTCACAACTTTATTGAATACTGGCACCTTCTCACTCTTTTTTGGCAGATTGAAAATAGGCTCGACTACTGCGACCTTCTCTTCTTTTACTTTCCTGCATACTTGTAAAATTCCATCATCAATCAACTTTTGTATGTCTCTTCGTATCACATTACATCCTTCAGAACCAACAACACATTCTTCGCAACTGTCATGAATATCCCCAAACAGCTCAGCTTTTGATAACTTCTAATGTAGTAACTTCAGTGGAGTCTTGATCTTTGATACATTAACAACTAATTTCTCATCTGACCCTTCTATAGCATTGACACTTCCATGATTTGGTATGGGATTATTCTTAACATTTGGCGGGACATCGTCAAATAACAAGATCTTCTTTTCCATCAATTCTCGGACAAGATGTTTCAAAGCAAAACACCCTTCTAGGTCGTGGCCAGCGGCGCCCTCGTGGAAGGCACATTGAGCATTCGGATTATAATGAGGTGACGTTGTATCTGGATTCAGTGGTCGTGTTGTTACCAACCCTTGTTGCACTAGGGAAGGGTATAACTCCGTATAGGTCATTGGTATTTGAGGGAGTGGAGGTTTTGTTGTTGGCCTCCGGTTTTGATAATTTTGTCTGGATTGCTGAGCTCTCAGCTGATGGTTTTACTGATAGGGCGGAGCGTTGGGCGCTCGTTGATACCCTTGCTGAGTTGGTTGATACAGGGGTGCAAATTGCACCGTCTAATAACTCGGGACAGGATGGTTAATGTAACACCCTTCTAAACCCCGCAATTAATGAAAATAATCAGAGTAAATTTTCATTCTTTAACAAAAGGGCGTCACACTTAATATTCAAAACAACCTGTCATGCTCATTAACACTTCAATAAATAACTATGCTTTTCAAAATTTCACGTTGCATGAAACAGCGAATTCATTTATATTACAATTTTCATAAAAGAGACATTTATGTTCATCACACAAATCAACATTTCTCAGGCACTGAGGCCAATATCATATCATTTCGATAAACACGAAAACATAGCATATCACTAAAATATAAACCAAGCGATCCCAGTGTTACATGACCAGAGCACGACTTGACCCAACTTAACTAAACACTAAACAACTACACCAATAGCGACTCCGTAACTATGAGCAACACTACTCCTTGATACCTGCACGATGTCACATAGGACATCATTCCAGCAGAAGGGTGAGAAACATTATCATAATAACAATGCATATAATCATATATGTATACACAAGCATAAAATACACATAATTCCACATTTCTCACTACATCACATTACAACTCGTCATATACATCATAATACATATATTATTCAAGTATGGATAATCACCAAGCATGTTTCATCATACACACATCTATAATCCTCAATTCAACAATTCACATTTACACAAATCGTACACATATCTATATTTTCAATTAATCCACATAAACATACAAAATATGTTTATTTCATCACCAAATCACATAAACATCTACATTCATGTTTATTTCACCAAGGCATCATACACAGATGATAAATGCAACTCATAGAGACCGACTCACGACTCTATGCAGATGCACATGCGGTACCGACTCGTTTAGCAGATTCTCCAAGGAATCAAATATAACCATCGCTCACACCCCACAAGGGCACACGAGGTTCTGCAGATCCTACACGGGATCAAATATAACCATCGCTCACACACCACAAGGGCACACGAGGTTCTGCAGATCCTACACGGGATCAAATATAACCATCGCACAAAGCGAGGTTCTGCAGATCCTACACGGGATCAAGGGTAACCAAACCATCGCTCACACCCCACAAGGGCACACGATGATTTCTGCAGATTCTACGCGGAATCAAAATAAACTATCGCTCACACAACACAAGGGCACACGATAATTTCTGCAGATCCTACGCGGGATCAGACTCACAAGAATGCAATCATGATGTTTCACATGCAAGACGACTCAATACACTCTTGAAATGCATACATATTCACAAACATGCTCGTGCATCCTTCACATCATACAAGTACATACAATTATGCACATTCTTATTTAATTTAAACAATTCATATATTGTCAAGAGACCTCATTTCATAATCAATTATAAAATCTAGGATTCACGCCTTACGGCTACCCACAGCATATCCTATCACAATAGTACACCAACTATTCATTTCAGATAAGGATTAAACATGACCGAACCAAATAATCAACATTAGAAAGGAAACACTCAGAAAACTGGAAAATGCTGACACATTTGCTGGCCTTCGCCTGGCGAAGCCATTGGCGAATGCTCGCTACCACATTCGCCTGGCGAACTCGCTGGCGAACGTAGTCAGTAGCCACTGACTTGGTTCGCTACCACTCGCCGGTTCACTCACCTGGCGAACCTTCGCCACCCCTTTTCGCCTGGCGAACTTGCCATCAAAGACTGAGTGTTCTGCTTCTGACTTGTTCGCTGCCCACTCGTTGGGCTTCGCCTGGCGAAGCTTCGCTGGAGCTCGCTTGGCAAACAATGGCGAATCTGCGAAACCAGAAACCCTAACTGTCCCAAAATCACCAAATCATCACAAAACCGACCGATTCAATCCCAATCAAACCCAGTAGCCTTAGCCCAATATTACTCGACTAAACTATTTCATTTATTCACGATTCTAACCGTTAAAACGTCATTTCTACCGATAAAACTCATTCTGCCCTAAGATGGGAAATGAGTAAAACTCCAACAAATCCATGCACACGCACATACATAATCATAAACATTGGTATAATAACAACATTTCACACCCTTACCTTGATTAATCGAAGCTAGAAGCGGATCTTGAAGATTTTCCCAGTTTTCCTCTTTCCTTTCCTTTTTCTCTTCTCCTTCTTTCTTTCTCCTCTTTTTCCTTCTATCTTTTTCCATCCTTTCCTTTTCTCTCTATTTCCTTTTATACGTCTTTTCATTTTCTTTCCATCATAATTCTTTTCTCAAAATACCTACCAATTCATTTTCTCATAAATTATCTCATAACTCTCCAAATGATAAAATAGCATAATATGCAAACTTAACATATTATCACACTATACCATAATTAAAATAATTCTAATTAATAAATTAATTAGTTAATCAAAATTGGGTTGTTACAACTCTCCCCCACTTTAGGAATTTTCGTCCTCGAAAATGTTACCTGATTCACATAACTCTAGATACGACTCTCACACCCTAATCTTCCAAATCCAACTTTCCTCAGCTTAGGCACATGAACACATCATGCAAATCCCACGAGGGACAGCGGTAAAACAGTCTACATGCTATTTTCTCCACGCTTCCGCTGCACCACTCTGATACAGATCAACAAAACAAAGTGTGCTTCCGAGACCTCAGACTCGACCAACACCAGTTACCATCGGAACTCTTAAAACACGTCCTTTCTTGGATTCCTCTTGATCTTTCCAATTGTATCTTATACAATCTCGGGTTCGAGTATAACACTATCATCTGACACACATCAAGACAAAGGATTCCTACCACTCTTACCCAACAAAACTTCATACGATGTCATTCCGATACTAGAATGATAGCGATTATCGTAGGTAAACTCAATCAGCAATGATTAAGTATCCCCTGATCTATTTTGATCCAACACACAAGTCCTCACAATCTTATACATACTGGATAGTTCTCTTTCTGTCTGTCCATTCTGTCCTTAGATGCTAGACAAAGTTCAAATTCAATATGATACCCAAAGCGTCTACAAACTTTCTCAATATACCTATTAGCTAACTTTAGCGTAGGATGATTCATTCTCATTGGTAAGAAATGAGTTAATCTCGTCCATCCATTCATAACCACCCAAATAGAATCATACCCCCTTCAAATTCTTCGGAAAACCTGACACAAGTCCATGGGAATAACATCCCGTCCCACTCAGGAATATTCAAAAGTTGCATCAGACCCAACGGTCTCTGATGTAACACCCCACTTCCCAAATTTTAAATAAAATTGAAATAATTCAAATAAACATCAGAGTCACCACCTCAAGTGGGATATCACATCTGAAATTCAACATCCTTTTCATTAAGAAGGTTTTCACCAAAATACAGCGGAAATTGTTCATAAATTAAAATACACCAAGTTCATGATACGTCACAGGAAAAGAAATAAGTTTGCAATTGAAAACAAATAAAACGCCCAAGTCCCATGCTACGTATCAGAGCATCCTAGACTCGACTCGCACACCACTATCCAGCTAGCTAAGCACCTGGATTATCTGTACTTCCAAGGAAGCACAGACCACAGCAAAAACAAAGGGGTGAGAAATCATGATTATAATCATCAACAATAATATACATGAATAAGGATAGCATCTACAACATCATTCATCACCCACTCACACCAAACACGACATATAGTCCACCAACAATGTAATGCAATATAATGCAATTATGCGATGCAACACTTTGCATGCGGTACCGACTCATTGGTTTATTCATTCGAACCCCAGATAGATCACATACGCCCACCCTTGGCAATGATCCGTCCCCACCAATTTCCCATGCAAGGAATACGAATGCAATCACATACGCTCCATCGAGCAATGATTCATTCCACCATCACTTCATGATATGCATGACACCAAATGCATACGATTCAACACAAACATTCATCCGTACATCACACAATAATTAAACATAAGCACACTCAGTGCACACGACCCTACTGATCACAACACAACGTACAACATTCATGCATAACACGCATCACCATAAGTCACACTCCTCTCGCTCATCAGTCATTTATTTTACTATGTTAAATATCATGTAATTATCTTGCTTAGCACCAAATACCCGTTATTCGTCATCAAACATCATTCCAATATCTATCAGAACCACTCAGGCCTCGCAGTACAAGAGCACGGTACCAAAACAGCAAATCCTCATTTTTGGCACTCCTGTCTGCCCATACGCGTATCACTATGTGCCATACGCGTATCACTTTTGCCCAAGCCAAGGCCATACGCGTATCACTTCCCCATACGCGTATGATACGCGTACTGCCATGCCATACGCGTATTGCTTAGTGCCATACGCGTATTGCCCTCAATTTGCCCTCTTCCATACGCGTATGAACTAGTCCCATATGCGTATGACCAGATCTGTTACGCATTTCACCAGAACCCTCTCATCTGCAACTCCTGCTACGATTCTCATACTTCCTACACTTCCAGTCACTCAAATATGTTTCTATTATGGGTTCTAGGCCTATAATCTTCATCTATTTTGCATTCTAACTTTGTTACTAAGATTCAATCTTGTTCTAGTTTGTAACCCTAACAGTTTCTCTCTAAAACCTATTCTCAGGTTCCTCAACAGCATTATCATCAAATATCCAGAACAATCATCAAGAAATCACACCAATATGTGTATGATTTCATTACCAACAACATCAACGACAGATAATCACAATACAGATCATAAGCATACAAATTCCTACGGGGTTAAGGACTCCCCACTACCCAGTTCATGCATATATCAAATTAAAACCAGTTTCTCCCCCCTTACCTTGATTGGGAACGAATTGCTAAAGAATTCCTGCGAATTTGACAGCTCTAACTTGTTCTTGATCTTCCTTGGTCTTTCTCCTTAACCTTTCTCTAAACCGGTTTATCGTGTGTTTTTGTTTTATCTGAGAACCCCTATTCTCTCTTAATCCCTAATATTTTATTTTTAACCCAATAATAATAACCATAATACTCATAATAATAATAATAATATTAATACTAATAAACTAACAATATTAATATTAACTATTAAATTATTATCATTATTAATAACCTTATATTATTATGCACTTATTTTATTAAACCACTCCTATAATCTAAGGGTATCCGCTAACGCACTCAGACACACTCCCACATAAGGGCACCCAAAACCAAAATAGAAATAACCACAAACGACTAAATAATTAAAATGGGTGTTACATCTGACGTCTACTCTTCGACTTCCAACAAGTTTAACCAACATATGCAAACTCAACCATTTCTCTCTTCTTCTACCTCTATTAAAACAATTCCTTGAACTCAGTCACGTCGTCTCAGTACCTGAACGGATACCTAATCAATATCAATGTCCTTCTTCTCGGGTACTCTTATCCAACTCGCACTATTTGAAATACAACTCTATCACAACACCTCGTGACACCGTTTCCATTAATCCAAAAATCAGTCCTTCGACTCTAATCCCTGAAATTCAATCACTCTACTAGCTCAAATTAGAATTCCGACTTCCTCGAATCCCATCGAGAATACCTATAGTCAATCTCAACATACAAGGCTCAGTCCCATAAGAAGTCTCTTTACAATTCCAATTCATATCCCGAACTTGGTTAATCTGTTCTAACTCTTTTCATTATTGCCAGCATATGCAGAAACTTCCAATTCCGATACCTCAAATACCATATTGTTTACTCGAATAGTAATCCGACCTAAAGCCATACTCTTCCAGAAATCCCAGTTATTCTTCTACATCATATCCAACTTTTTCAAATCAAACAAATACCTTAAGCTCTTAAGATTATTAACTGTCTCAAATCTCAACCAAACAATTGAGGCTTCCAAACTCTGGCACAAACACACAACAACAACCAACTCTAAATCACTTGTCAGATAATTCCCTTATGCACCTTAAGTTACCTTAAAGCATAACCAAAACTCACTGATGTTGCACTTAACATATCTTCCAATCATATCAACAAGGCACCGCAAAACACAACAAACAGTTCCGTCGGACTCGGCAAACCAACACACGAGCTGTTGACAACCCTCCTAGAATTCTTTGAACCTTCCTCACAGTAGCATATCATTATTTCTTCTCCAATACTAATAACTCAAATTCCCGATGCTCAACACGGTCCTCTGTATTCTTCGAATACATCTAAATATCATCGGTTACACAACCATTGACTCACTCAAACAAGTATGGAACATCCCATGTCAAACCGACACTCACTTCGTGAGTTACGGCGGAAACACGAACCACACGCTCTGTATCTACTACAACATCCAAATATAGTCCATCAATGATTAACTTAAATCCATCTCACTACTCCATCATCACATAGATCATCGGAGTAGCTTTCCAACGCTTCAAACCGTGCGTCATTCCGAGTTACGGTTCTCCCGTTACAATAAAAATACTAAAACAACATTTTCTGCCCAGGACACTTCGCTAGGCGAACCTAGTAGCGAACAAGGGCGCGGTTCGCTAGCATGCTCGCCAGGCGAACATGACAGTCCAAAATCCTGTTTTCGACTGTTGCCCGACTTTCGTATGTCCGATTTCGATTGCGTAAAAAGCTGCGATCTCGGAATTCAACGTACGACAACAATTCCACACTTAGGAATCCATTCAACACATTTCCAACTTAAAATATTTCAAAACTCAAGTACATCAATATTGCATTCTACGCCGACCTCTTCTCACAATCACCAAAAATCATTGTCCATCATACACTCGACTTTACCATCAAAATTAGACATTTCAACGCCGTCCTGCGCCGCTTCCTCAGAACAATCCTTAAGCACTTGGCTTTACTCCGAACATTTCACTGCACCCACCATCTAAGCTTGCAAGATACGTCTATCCCATCCAACACAATCCCAACTACTATCAACAAGAGATTAAGGGTGATCATTTCCTCAATTTGTCAATAGACAGTCGAAATCATGATGGGGTATAAACCATCTTTACCAAACTATAAGAGCGTTTAATCATACCCTGAGCTACAACTCCACACTTGCCGCATCCTAGAGAGCATAACTTTCTCCCCCACGTGGAACATTCCCTCTCCTGCAAACAAAGGCTAGATAACAAACTGATGGGCTAAAGACGTGTCTACTTATGCGTCTAGCGGTATCTTACTGCAAGTGCACAGCCTATCGAAGTAATATTTAAGATTATCGATCCACAGGGATTCTATCGTTACTTAGTGCTAGATGAACTTCTAGTTTAGCTAAGGCGAATGGTTGTCATGATTGTTGTTGGTTTTTAAGACTATTAGAGGCGGAATTAAATTTAAGTTTTTAATAAAATAATACTAAGGCGGTCGGTATGTAATTATACTAACTTAGGTGGGTCAATCTAACCTAGGCTTATAAAGATGTTCACTTAATCTATTCGGTAGAGATTACTAGTTTAAATACCCTCAACTCACACTCTCGTGGTCTTATATCAGATCTTATCCCTAAAGCCCTATGCCTGCTCTCGCTAGCCCATAAGTGTTTAGAGGTAATTTTTGGAAACTAAATAATTCTAATTTACCTTAAAGCGCTCTCGCTGTATTTAATTTAAATGCCTAACTTTAGCTATCTGGTTAAAATCTCACACTCTCGTGGTCTTGACCCAACCTAATACCCTTTTCTTACTCTCGTAACGAAAAGGTCTATTTTAATTAAAAAGTATCAGCCAGAATGTTAAGTGATTAATTATTTTAGCCTATGGTTATATTTTACCGGTTAAGTTTGTTATAACTACATACCGCCCTAAGGTATTTAGCTACTCATCGAGGTTGAATCAGACACAGAATTAAATAATAACTTACTCATGACAGAAAAATAAATAGACATTATAATTAAATTAAAGTGCAATAAATTGAAAAACCTGATTAACAAATATCTGAGTAGACTCCTTCTTCCACAGACCGGAAGGCTTGGAGTAGGCGGAAATAAAAATTAAAACGAATGCTGAAGGTTGGAAACAAATAAAAGTATAACAATTCCCTAATGTTGGAAATTGTTACACGGTTGGTTTGGATACAAATAAAACAAGACAGAAAGTAAAATAATGCTGGAATAAAAATTCTGGTTCGTAAGGTAATTCGGCAGAGCTTCCGCAGGAAATTTGGAGAATGAAGTCTGTCCTGGGTTCACCTGAGCTGGTACTATTTATAGAGCCTTTAATGGGCTGGAGTCTTGGTCTTTTGTTTCTTGGGCCTTGTTGAAGTGGTTGAGAAAATGTTGGAATGTGGCAGCAAAAATGGGAGAAGTCGTCTTCATGTGCTGCCTTGAGGAGAATTACTAGGAGAAGTGGTCTTCAGTGGTGGCTTGACGTAGTCTGAGTCAAAACCAAGTTTTATCCTTGTCACGGGCGTGACAAGGTCTTCACGTTCGTTATTTGAGGATTTTAAGTGTCACGGTCGTGACTACTTCCTCACGGTCGTGATGGCCCAAATTGGGGTGTCACGGTCGTGACACCCTTGTAACGACCGTGGCTGTTACAAATTATGCAGACTTTTTGCAGGCTTCTGCCTTGCTTCATCTCCTTGTGGTCTCTTTCGTTCCTTTCCTCTTAATTCATGATTCGGCCTCACATAACGATGTACCTGCAAAATAATAAGAAATACTCGAGAAATCGAGCGTTAAAACGGTGAATGCGCGATAAAACGTCAATGAAATCTAGCGATATAATCGATGCGTTTTCTCGTCATCAAACTTCCCCAAACTTAAACCTTTGCTTGTCCTCAAGCAAATAGTCGGTTGAAAATCGGCGGACAAGATTTTATTCGCGCATACTCGTAACAAACCGTACGGTGGATCGTTTTGTCGGACAGTCCGGTACTTTGATAGAACACTACCGATACACTAATGACACAAGCAACAAGCTATGTCGTCGACTTCCCGTCAAGCGAAACAATCGGCAATCACATTACGATTTCACCTAGAGTTTTTCGATCTTATTTCGCCCGGTTTCGTTCTAGCGCAGTCACATTAAGCCCTTTGCCTTAGAACGCACGTAGTGGAGTAGCCGGTTAGCGATTTTGATCCTTTTTTAGCACGGGGTCTGGTACACGAGTGTGGCAACCCTTCATGTTTTATCCGATTCGGAGGTTGTGGGGGATCGAGCCGTAGCACGCCCTACCGAGTTCAGAACCAGTACCTCTGAACCAACTCGAAACGGATTCCTTCTCATATTTCTCGTTTCTTATCTGCGACCGTGTACTTTGGTGCAATTTCTTTTCATTTTGCATCGAGATACGAAGGATCGTTATTGATTAGGCATCAAACGCTTATATTCATCGGCTCCCCACGTGGTTTGTGTTCAGACGGTGCTGACTGCTAGTATAAACTACTGGGGGTTACTTTTGAACTGAAACTAAAGGTGCACTCGCAATGGTGATCGGGATGGAATTTCTTAAGCAGGGGGTCGAAGATGTCAAGATTGTATTGGTCTTGTTTAATCGTTCCCGGCTTCGTAGTTACGAACCATTCGGTGGTAAGTCGGGTAATACGAGTAATTAAAGATTTTTCTGGTATGGCTTAATAATCGGGGAAAGCTCGAAAATAAAGAAAATAGCGCACAGATTTGCTCATTTCATTAATTTGTTAAAAGAAATACAACGGAATTGAAAGTACAACGAAATGAAAAAGTGTTGAAATGAAAGGTACCTCTCCCACACTATATCAGACATTGTCCTCAATGTTGTGATATAAATGTGGCACAAATACAGTACAAGGCTTAAAATGAAAAACAACATAAAAGTAAACTACTGCTGCTGAGGACCGCGGGCTCGGCCTCTGGTGCGAGAGCGGCGTCTGGAGGGAGTCGCGTCGGGATCAGAGCCGGTGCCGGAGGTAGCAGTAATGCTGATGCGGAGCACCTCGAGCTCGCCGAAAAGTTCTCCAAATCGCTCATTAGTGGCCTCCTGGTTGGCAGCAATGGTGCCGAGTAAAGCATCATACTGCGCCTTCTGTCGTCGCTCCAGTGCGGCGTTCATCAGGTTCTGCTGATGAATCGCAAGTAGGACCTCCTCAAGTGTGACTGCGGGAGCAGGGGGCTGCCTGGTAGATGTCTCGGGGATATCCTGGACAGGCTCAGCTGCATCCATAGCGTCCTGCATCTCGTCCACTGGGGCGTCTGCCTGATCATCATGAACCGGGACGTGATCGGCAGCAGCTGGTAAAACAAAGAGCCAGTTGGCTCGGTTGGATGGGTCGATGCGGGTGCGGGACGGCAGAGTGATGTGGTGGAAAATGGTGCCATTGACAACAGGGTTGTACCTGCCATCCTCTCGCTGCGCGATCAGGTGGGCGGACCGGCAGTAGCTCATGGTCAGGAATTCGGCGGCGAGGTGAGGCTGATTAGCGAGCGCGTCACCAAGCCCCAACTGAATGGCGAGGGTGGTGACAATGCCGCCTATGAAGAACGGGGAGAAGCCTCGGTGCGCAATGGCCTGGATGTGGTAAAGCATGAAGGGGGCAGCGTTGATTGGCTCGTCATGAAGGGCACAGTATAAGAACAGAAGCTCCTTGGAGTTGAGCTTGTGGTTGCTTTCTCTAGCAAAGATTGTGTTGCAGATGACCCGGTGAAAATAGCGGATAGCCGGGTTGTGGATGTGTGTGGCGTTGAGGCTCTGGAAGGTGGATGCACGGGTGTTGGTGAGGTCGTGCCATAGAGTGAATGCTTGTTCACTGAAATTATCGGGCACGCGACGGTGGGCTTCGGTGCCGTGATCGAAACCTAATAGCTCGGCGATCCTGGTTTGCGTGAGGTTGAACTCCTGGCCGTGCAATCTGAATGTTACGATGCCGGTAAGCTGACTCTGAGAACCGGGAGAGGTGATGTAACTGTAAGAGCTGAGGAACTCCAGCGTCAGAAGTTCGAAAGTAGGATGAGGCTGAAGACAGAGGTCCCACAGACCGACCTTTTGCAGTAGGCTTTGAACGCTGGACAGCATTCCGAGTTCTCGCAGACAGTCAGTGGCAATGTAGCGGGTAGGTTGCAGACCGCGGTTCTGGAAGCGGATGAAACGGTCTCTCTGGGTTACTCCAGCTTCACCTTCTCTAAAAATGATGGAATCCATAACATGCAAGAGTGAAGAGTGAGGGAGGAAGGATTTTGGGAGGTTTTGTGAGAAAAATGGTAGAATGAGGGAGATTGAGGTTCGGGTTAAATACGGGAGAGTTTAAATGAAATGGTGGATGATAATGGAGGATTAATGGGGGAAGTGGAGAGGTTACGGCGGTTGTGGAATGAGTGGGTAGTGTTTTGGGTAGTGTTGCACCCTAAAATTTGCTCAACCTTATTCACTTGGTTTATGTTTCAATATCATTAGCCTTTGCATATAGAGTCAAGTACATAGACTAATCATCTGCATAGCATAAGCATATCAAGTCATGCAACAGGGGACCAATCATTATTCTCATCTCTGGAGGCCTATCAAGAGGTTATTATCCTAATTCCATCTCATTCAAGTCATCAGAAAAGAATTTGAGGGCAGAGAGTTCAGCAGATCAAGCCTTGAGTCTATCCCCTATCTGAGGGTATCTGAGGGTCAACAATGGGGTTGTGAGCTGTGAATGGAAGGCATGGAGAGCATCTAGACATCATGAGAGGATTAGAAAGTCATTTGGGGAAGAAAACAAGTTGTTGAGGTGACCACAAGAATTGCAGTTGAAGACAGTCAACTAGGGTTTCATCTGGGTCAACCCTGGGTCAACTCTAGGTCAGTTGACTGATTGAAAGGCATTAAGGGCTATTGGAGAGATGTGGGGTTCATCATTTGACATGGAGAATAAGAATATGTTGTTATGCTAAGAAGAATTCAAGGGAAATCAAGGAGAAGAGGAGTTTCTAAATTAGGGTTCTATGTAAAATCCCCTAGTTTAGGTCAAATTTCCAAGCAAGATAAGTCAAAATGCAAGCTTCAAATGGATCCTTGGCCAACATGAAACTTGTAGAGGATCTCAAGACCTTTAATTTGAGTGGTGGAAGACATCAAGGAGATTTATAAAACTCAAGTTATGGTCCTTGCAAGTTACAGGTCATCTGAGGTATCTGAAATTTTGTCTGTGAAAGTGACTTGACTTCCAAGCTATTTTTACCCCTCAAGGAGATTTCAAATGAATTTCTGGTCAACATAAGAATTGTTCCTCATTGTCTTATCTTTCTATAATGGTATAGTATGCCTTCATATGATGTGTGGAACTCAACTTATGGTCTTGGCAAGCAAAGGGTATTTTGGTCATTTGTGAATTACAGGTCATTTTAACCTATGTCCAAAACTCATACAAGGAGGCCTCAAATGGAAAAACTTACAACATCAAACTTGCTCCAAATGACATTTTGAGTCTAGGAAAGTGACCATGAGGGATTGGAAAAGTTCATAGCACAAGGTTTCAAAATTGTTGAATTTAATGAAGGAAAATGGCTTAAAAAATGATATTTTTCATATCTTGGCCAAATGATGCAAAATTATAGGTCATTTTGAATGGAAAAGGCATTTTAAAGACATTGGCTAAAGTGGAATTTTGATCTTAGGTCATAATTTGTGAGTTATCCATGGTTGCTTGAATTGAAAGTAACATAATCCAAATTGAAAGGGAAAAGTGTAAGGGAAACTTATCCAAGTTTCTAGGAGGTTCTAATGCAACCTATATATTCATGCAAGCTGATTCATGCAAGGGTTGGTGCTACCACTTTGTTCAAAACCTCCATTTTCACTCATTTTTCATTCTTGCATAAGCTTCTCAAACTCCATCAACTTCTCACCAAACTTCAACATTCTTGATTCAATCTTCATCATCATCACACAAAGATCAGAATCCACACATTTATTTGGCAAATTGAGCAAGGAATCGTGCTATTCGTCATCATCACTCAAAGTGCAAGAACCTTGGAACTAGGAGATTCAAAGCTTTGGAGCATCTTTGATTGCATACAGAACTCATCTCCAAGATCACTGATCAGTTTCCCATCCTTTCAAGCATTGGATCAAGTGTATTCCATAACTGTCTTCATCATCATAACAGGTTGGTAACTTCATTAGAATTACATGATTTAATGAGAATTATAGGGAATTGTTAGGATAGATTGGTTAGGAGAAGTGAGATGATTGATTTTGATAAGTTTGAGCAAGTTTCATGGACATTGATCATGGTGCACCAATTCTGGTGAAGCTTAGAATGTCAAGAATCATGAGAGACAATCTTGGATTAGGTGCTTAAAATGATCAGGGTGAGTTGTAGGTTAGTTTAGGAAGAGTTCCAGAGAGAATTGAGAAGATCAATATCAGTTGGAGAATGATGGATCAGACATGTTGCACCTATCGAATTGCCTTATTGGTTGAGTTTTAGGATGAGCTATTGGCATGAATGTGTAGAGGGAAAGAAGTGGATGGATTTTGCTTTTTGCATCGTGCGTTTTCATGGCGTGTGGAGGGAGAATGAGGAGCTTGAAGTTGGTGCATGGAATCTGAGTTTTTCTGCAAACCCTAGCTCAATTGGGGACGATGACTGTGTGCCGTTGGATCGTCCAGAATATTTGACTTGATCATCTCATCGTGTGGCTCCCATTTAATTTCAGAAACGGAGGGAAGTTTCAAAAATTGAAACGCAGCGTTTCATTAATTGGGGGGATTGGGCTCAGACAGCTATTCGCACCCCCCAATTTAATAAGCCCAACGCGCTGAACTTGGATATCTTGCTATTCTCACCCCCTGGCTATTTCTTTCTATTTTCTTTATTATTTCCTTTTCATTTTTTTCATTCATTTTAAAAAAATTCATAACAAATAGAAAAATCATCATTTTTAATTCATTCTTTTTGCATATTTTTCTTTAAGATGTCTAGAAAATTATAAAAAATAAAAATGGCATTTTATTTTTTATTTGATATTTTCCCCATATTTTCTAAATAAATAACATTTTAAACGGTTTCATTTCATACATGATTTTGTTAATTTTTGTTCTATTAGATACTTTCATATTTTTCATCCATTCTTTTTAGGTTGTTTAGGTTAGACATTGAACATGTAGATTCAATTTAGTTCCCATTTTTAGAAATTAATTTTAGGTGCTTAATGTAGGCTTGAACAACATGGATAAAACTAGGGTTTTAAGTGATGACTTAGGAGATTTGATTCTTTTCCCTTAGGACTTAGGGCTTGACTAGTTTAATTATGGGACTATAGGGGCTATGGGTAGTTATTAGATCCCTTAGAAAAAATCAGGATTCCCCTACTGCTATTGATATGCTGTATATCTGACTGACTGGTGTGGTGTGCCCTCTGGGGATTATTGCTTGCTTGCTTGGGTATTGGGATTGTTTGGGGACTTGGGAGAGCTGAAGACTTGAGGAGATGAAGACCATTGGAGATCCAGAGATTGAAGATCAACTGCCAGAGTTGGAGAGGAGGTTCTTACTAGCAGCTGCTGAGGAGACTAGGGTTTAGGAACTAGGCAGAGCTCTAGATTAGAAAGCTTGCTTCTCAAACATGGAATGCCTTGTCTGCATCCATCCTTTCTCTATGATTCAAAGTCTCTTTCAAATATCCACCTCCTTCCTTTGGAAGGATCAGTGAAAGTATTTGGAAGATAGAACTTTTGAGAGAAACCTGTCTGCATAATGTTAACAGTAAATGAGCCACCTTTGGTGGGCAATTTACTGTTTAACATTCCTCTCCTCTTGTTGACTAATGTTCATCCCTGAAGATTGGAGACTTGAAGAAAGGCCATTGCTTATAGGAGACTGATGATCAAAGCCCTTGCCTGAAGGCCATGAAGATGGAGATTGATGCTTGTTGAAGCCTGTAGCTGATTGGAGATTGCTTGGAGCTAGATGTTGATTCAGAGCTGTTGAAGCTGGTTGTTTTATTGCTGTATTTCATTTCTGATGTATTGATTGGTTTTCTGGACTGTATTGTTTGCTGTTTACCCTGTTGGGTTGAAAGTGAAGTCTGTTCACTTTTGCCTATTGTTTTCTAGGTTCGAGGTTGAGTGGGACTCCCTTGCCTCGCTTGTACTGTTGCATCCATGCATTTTATTGTTTTACTGTATATATCTGATATTGTTTCTGTTTCTGCCTATCCCTTAGGTTCTCTGTTTCTCTCTGTGCAAGAGAGGAGCATGATAGACACTAGGTCTTAACCCATGCATGATAACATTAGGTTAGTTTGTTTCCCTTCGCATCCGTAGATTAGAGTTCTGTCTCTTCTTTCTCAAAACAAACAGAAAAACACATAAAGATTTCAAACACAATAAAAGACACTTCTTCCGTAAAAGAATGTGAACACATCAATGCGTCATTTTTGCCCGCTGGGACTGTTAATCAGAAAAAACCTTTTTCAGAAGGAATAAAATCAATCAAGACAAGCTTGTGTCGTACGTGGCCCGAACTACGTTTGCTCTGATCTTCCATGCAGTGTGGAAGTACGTAGGCATAGGATGCGATATCCTAGCGAGCAACCTTCTCCTCCTTTCCCGTAGGTAGGCGAACTACGTTGACTCTGATTTCTCGTTCCAGACGGGAATATGTAGGCATAAAGTGCGATACTTTGCCGAGTCATTTTTATTTTCATTTCATTTTCTTTTAACCCTTGACCCTGTAGAGTAGATAGAATAACAATCCATACCCGAAGACAAGCGTGGATCCCGTCGAGTACGACGGACGTGAGGGGTGCTAATACCTTCCCCTTGCGTAACCGACTCCCGAATCCAGGTTTTGGTTGCGACGACCATACCTTTCCCGTGTTGTGCGAGGTTTACTCTGAGCGTTTCCTTTCCCTCCCGTGGGATAAATAACGCGCGGTGGCGACTCTTCTGTTCAGCCGGCGCCGATTTTCGCAGTAGCGACAGCTGGCGACTCTGCTGGGGATCCAACGTCCCCTGGCTGCTAAGGACTGCGATAGTTCTTATGCATTTGGGATCCAACGTCCCTTTGAGCGAGTCAATCCTAACGCTTGTTTTCCCGTCGAGGATTTTGTATGGATTTATATTTCTGACCTTTATTTTCAGCATTATATATTGTTTATTATTGATGTATTGGGGTGTGACGGGTGTTCTGATATTGAGTGAGAAGCCGGACCTGGGCTTGAGTGCACCTAGAATTAGAGTAGAAAGTAGTGGGCGCGTGCCGGCTTTGCTTGCATTAGTGTCTCATGAAATCTACACTCGGACGAGGTTCTTCTGGTTGGCTTCTTTTTCTACCCTTTGGGTCGAAGGGGTTGTTGGTCAGCTGAATTGTCGACTCCGGGAACCGATCATTTGGAAGTTGGCTAAGTGAGGCCTCTTCAAGATTTGATGATGCCACTCCTTCTGGGAATCGTATCATCAACCCTGAAAGTCTGTGACGCCGACGACCGCATAGGATGCCATACCTTTGTCAGTTACTAGGACATCCACCTGTGAGAGGGTTTGGGGGTTATGCAGGTAACTAGACCTTCAGACTACCGGTTATTTCTTGATCAGAGATCCTGGGTATTTATGGAGAGTTAGGAGGTCTGTCAGAGACCAGTTGGAGTGTTCTGAGGGCTGTCAGAGGCCAATTGGAGATGTGATTTGAGGTCTGCCAGAGACCAGTGAGAGTTATGGTTTGAGGTCTGTCAGAGACCAGTATTGAAGCTTTGTTTTAGGTCTATCTGAGACCAGGGTTTGATGACTTCTGGATGGTCTATCTGAGACCTTTCTTGATTGGGTTCAGGCTATTCAGCTACAGCTTTGGTCCCTGTTGCATGTTACTTGCATTGCATTGTCTGCATATCCATTACCACTTGCATTTCACTAACGTGTGTCTGTGCTGCAGGTGCATTTGCATATTCCCCGGTTCTAGTGCCCAGACTTCTGAGTATTGATTATGGCTGGTTTGAGGAAGACAGTTGCGTATAAGCTGCCTTCACCTGATATTACTTCTTTGCTTGGTCTGATATCTCTTGCTGACGAGGAGGTTAGGAGAAGCTTCAGAATGAGTCATGGGAGATTACTGAGATTAGTCTGCAAGCCCACGGCTGATGAGATGAACGGGCTATACACCTTGATGCAATTCTATGACCCCGCATTGAGATGCTTTACTTTTGCTGACTTCATTCTAGGACCTACCATTGAGGAGTATGTGGAGTTTACTGAGCTTCCCGTGCAGAACAAGGTTCCCTTTATTCACTCTGCTGCTGAGCCCAAGCTGGAGGACTTAGCCAAAGCCTTGCATATGAATGCTGCTGAGTTGTTAGTGACTTCTTGGCTCGGGGTTCCCGGTTTCTCTCTGGATTTTCTGGTTGGCAAGGCTCAAGAGTACGCCAAGAACGATTGTTGGGTGGTTTTCAATGCTATTTTGGCTTTATGCATTTATGGAATTGTGCTGTTTCCTAACTTGCCCAACTTTGTGGACCTGGACGCTTTCTATCTGTTTGCTGCAGGCAACCCAGTGCCAACGTTGATCGGAGACTTCTACCATTCATTGCACTATAAGAACGAGAACCGAAGGGGAAAAGTTGTTTACTGCTGTGCTCCTCTATTAAATATGTGGTTCAAAAGTCATCTCCCCACGAAGGGACCATTTGTAGACAGTGCAACCTCAGCCAGTTGGTCAGAGCGCCTGATGAGGCTATATTCCGAAGATGTTGTGTGGTTTGATCGAGACCTGTTGGGATCTGAGCTCATCTTCAGTTGTTCTGGGTACCCTAATGTGCCGCTGATAGGAAGAAAAGGGTGTATCAATTACAACCCTTCTCTATTCATTCGTCAGTTCGGATATGCGCTGAAGAATCCACCTCAGGAGGAAGAAGTATAGGAATCTCTGTACTTCACAGGTGACGTGAAGGGGGAGTTATTAGCCAAGTTGCAACGTGCCTGGACGCGTATTAACCGCAGAGGGAAGCCGTTGTTAGGAAAGAATGACTGTCAGGCCTATGCACCTTACAGGGTTTGGATCCAGGAAAAAGCTAGTCAGTTGAGGATGCCATTTCCAGATGCGTCAGTCCTTGTTCCTATTCCGGTAGCAGAGCCAACTACTGTTTCTAGGGAGGCCTACGAGCAAGTTGTGAAGGAAAAGGAAGCCTTGATGAAGATCAACGAAGGGTTAGAGCAAGAGCTAGCTCAAGTACGCAGTGAGAAAAACAAGGCCGTATATGCTTTCCAACAACAAATCGAGCTGTTAAACAGGTTAGGGGCTGAGTTGACTGAGGAAAAGAAAAAGCGTGAACGTCTGGGGCAAGAGTTCAGAAGCTCCCATAACATGCTGGAAGCCAAAAAGAAGGCGCTTGACACAGCACACCGAGAAATCTCCTCTTGCAATAAGACTTGGAATGCTACACTCACCAACAATAAGATGAGAGAAGACAAACTGAGGCAGCAAATCTCCGACCTTGAAGAAAAGTTGAAGTCTAGCATCAAGAAGTGTGAGGAAGAAGTGATGACCCGATATAGTGTCCAGCATGCACTGAACAAGGCAATCAAATCCAGAGATGAAGCGGTGTCTCAGAAGCGAAAGCTAGAAGATTGCTTCGGAGAAGCAACATGGGAAGAAACTGCTGAAGACGTGTGCCATGTTCTTAAGAAGAGAAACCAACTTGTTGAAGGGCTGCTTGATCGACCAAGCCATCCAGAGACCAAGAAGTTGATAGAAGAGTACCAGACTTTTGGGAGGATTTGATCATTCCATGTAGTAACTTGTAGTAACTTGTATGCTTTATTTGCATAAGTGCTGACCATCACCAGGATTGTTGGTTGAGGTCATGCCCTCTTATCGTACTTTCAGCAACATTGTATTCGGGTTTTCTCAGCAATATATGAGGCTTTCTATGATTCAGCTCCGATATTCCTGTTGTCAACACTGTCACTGCACAGGCACCTTCACACTAGAACTAGGGGAATGAATTTCCCTAATGCACAGACACATTGCATTGCATTCATATTCATATTGCATTACAGGTAATCTTTGAATAGTGTCTTATTTCCTGCCCTGTAACAGGTACTTTTCAGGATTGCAGATCAGCACCCGCACCGCTATTCTACCCGCACCAACTGTCGAAGAATCATGGATCAAATGCAGAACGAGATGCAAGATGTGCGCGAGAAGCTCGCTCTCTTTATGCATACCATGGAAGCTATTGCGAAAGGGCAGGAGAATTTGCAGGCCATGGTCCAGCCTCTGTTGGCTCGAAATGCTGGTCACGGTAATGAAGATCATCAGTCCGTACGGGTCGATACTGTTCATGGAGACGGCACTCCCACGCCAGTGGCTCCACCTGTAGTCAATATACCCGCTGCTAATGTCAACAACGCTACCGCTGCTGTGAATCGTAACGTCGGAGTTGGGAATGAGACTGCTGTCCATAACGTTGGGCTGGGTGATGTCAATTTGGGAGATAATATGGGAGGCAATGGCTTCGTCAATGCTGGATTCGGATTCAATGATCAGGGATTCGATAATGCGGGGAAATATGGTTTCAATGCTCAAGGCTTTGGGCAAGATGGTTATGGCGCGACCAACCAGGGTTACGGAGGCTTTGGAAACGGAAACGGTACTGGATTTATGGCTTTTGGTCCTGCTGGAGGTGTTCAAGGGTACGGCAACAGAGGCCGAGGTCCGGGGATGAATCAGGTCAGGGCTGGACGTAATAATGGATATGATGGGTACGGAGCTGGAAATGGTATGTGGCAAGAGGATCAGCAGGAGGACGCTTTCTCCGGGGGAGGTTTCGAAGGGCCGATGGATGACTCCCAGAAGATCAGAATGCTAGAGGAGCAGATGAGGGGAGTCCTGAACCAAAGTGCTGTGGGTTTGGACATGGCAACAATGGGCTTGGTACCTGGCTTGAGGGTGCCAATTAAATTCAAAGCTCCTGCGTTTGACAAGTACAAAGGAGACACATGTCCGAAAGTGCATGTACGAGCTTATTACAGAAAAATGTCTGCATACTCAACTGATGAAAGAATGCTAATGCATTTCTTTCAGGATAGTCTGTCGGGCCCTTCCCTAGAGTGGTACATGGGGTTGGAGCCAACTGATATCAAGACGTGGAAGCAATTAGCAGAGGCATTTGTAGCTCACTACAAGTATAACAGCGACTTGGCACCCAATCGGGTCCAGTTGGCCGGGCTGTCGCAAAAGAAGGGGGAGAGCTTTAAAGAGTACGCGCAAAGGTGGCGCGATATGGCTGCCCGGGTCCGTCCTCCTGTAGAAGATAAGGAAATGAATGACATGTTTGTCGGCACGTTCACAGGTCTGTTTCATGACATGTTGTTTCACACGTCTCTGGCCAGTTTTTCAGACCTGATTCTAATGGGAGAAAAGATTGAACGTAATATTAAGCAAGGAAAGTTCCAAGTCGAGGAATCAACTGCATCTGGCGGTAATAGGAAGGCTTTTGGCAGGCGCCGTCAGGGCGAGGCAAGCGCAGTATTTGGAGGCCGAGGCCGAGGCCGAGGCAGGGGACGAGGTCAATATCGCCAGCCGCAGCAGGTGGCGAGTGTTACTATCCCGTACCAGCAACAACCACTCCAGCAACAACAACCGGTTCAGCAACAGCCAATGCCACAGCAGCAACAGCCTCAGCAGGGGGCACAGCAGGCTCAACGAAGATTCCAGGGTAGTAAACCGAGAAGAGTGTTTGAGAAGCCTCCCTCAACCTATGCCGATTTGTTGCATACATTGTTGGGATTGAACCTGATAGAAAAAAGAACTCTAGCACCGATAACGGGAGTTCCCCCGTTTGGTTACGATGCAAGCAGGCACTGTGAGTTTCATTCTGGAGCCCCGGGCCACGATATAGAAGGTTGCCACGCTTTTAAGCACGTTGTGCAGGATCTTTTGGACAATAGGACTATCAATTTCGGAACGGCAGGTCCGAATATAGTGCAGAAACCCATGCCTAATCATGGGGCCAGCGCCGTTCTGACTGAGGAAGGTTTGAATCTGATTATGAATGTCGATGATTTGAAGACGCCGCTGAGCGAGATAAAGAGCCGACTGTTGCAAGGGGGTGTTTACCCAGGATGTAACGAGTATTGCTTAGAATGTTGGACCCTAGCTGGGGGGTGTGATGATTTGAAGAAGGGCATTCAGGCTTTAATTAATGAAGGTACATTGCAGTTTGACCAAGCAGCAACTGAAGAGCCCGCAGGGGCAGTAATAGATGATCAGAATGATGTGGCCACGGTAACGATTCCTCGGAAGACGATCACTATCGCAGCACCAACTCAGCGCCCACCGATCACCATAACTAAGGTCGGGCCGATCCCGTACGAGAACACGAAAGCAATCCCATGGTCATATGGGTTGGAGGCGTACTGTGACGGGATAAAAATTGATGTTAATAAGCAGCCAGCCGAGACTGTGGATAACGTTGTTGGTTCGGGAGGTATGACGAGGAGTGGTAGGATCTTTATATCCCCTGAAGTGGAGGCCGAAAGACTCGCTAAAGGAAAAGGGAAAGCAGTTGAGAATGGCCCAGTGCAAGCAAGTGACAAAGAATCGGCATCGAAAGACGTAGAAGAGTTCATGCGCTTGATTCGGAAAAGTGATTATAAGATTGTGGAGCATCTACAGCAGACACCGTCCAAAATATCTATACTGTCATTGCTGTTGTGTTCGGAAGCTCACAGAAATGCATTGCTGAAAGTCCTGGATACTTCTTTTGTACCCCAAGACGTCTCCGTGAATCAGTTGGAAGGAGTGTTGGCACATGTGAATGCAGGCCACAGCTTGGGCTTTACCGATTTCGACTTGACTCCGAAAGGAAGAGATCATAATATGGCGCTGCACGTATCTGTCGAGTGTAGAGGATCAGTAATGTCGCACGTATTGGTCGACACTGGATCGTCTTTGAATGTGCTGCCCAAGAAGGCGATGATGAAGCTGGATGTTAGAGGAATTTTGTGTACGCCCAGTGATTTGGTAGTCAGAGCATTTGACGGCACGCGGAGAACAGTCTTTGGATCGATTACATTGCCTCTGCAGGTGGGGCCGGAAGTGTTTGCAACTGAGTTTTATATCATGGATATACAGCCTGCGTACAGCTGCTTGCTTGGAAGACCCTGGATTCATGGGGCAGGGGCAGTCACGTCCACCCTGCACCAAAAGTTAAAATATATGGTCGGAGACAGCGTAGTCACCGTATGCGGAGAGGAGGACATCCTGGTCAGCCATCTGTCGTCATTTAAATATGTGGAGGTCGACGGAGAGATCCACGAAACACCCTGTCAGGCATTTGAAGGGTTGCGCATCAAGGACAAAGGTCCCGGGCCGAGCAAAGCGTCGGAGATAGTCGTCTCATCGTATAAAGAAGCTCAAGCTCTAGTAGAAGCAGGAGAAAAAAAAGGGCTGAGGCAAAGTGCTGGACATTCCTGTGAAGATGGACCGGTTCGGGCTGGGATACCAACCGTCGTCGTCAACTCCTGCCGTGGGAGCGCCCCGTTTCAGAAAGCCCATCACCATCTCTGCCAGTGGAGTGTGCCACGAAACTGTCAATGCTGCTTCGGAGTCTGACGAAGGAGACAGCGACTGTGATATGGATGCCTGGATTCAGCCAAGCACGCCGGGACAAGGACTATGCAACTGGTCTATTCAGGAGCTTGTTCCTGTGACTTTTAAACAGTAATGCTTTGCTTTAATTAATTGTTGAATAATCTGATGTCTTGCCCGGGGCATCAGGATTCGCTTAGGGATGTGTTGTTATGAACATTGCGTGTCAATCATTAAATAAATGGCATTTTTCATGTGCAAATACTGTAATCCCTGTCTTTCTTGTTTTATATTTTTCAATAAAATGGCAACGTGGTTGTTCGCTTTATACGCATTTTGAAGCGCTTAACCGTTCCTTTTGCAGGATAACATTTTCAGATGACATCCTTGAACCACCTATGACTCGTCCCGACTTTGAGCACCCGGTATTTCAGGCCGAAGAAGAGGTTGTCGAAGATAGCGACGTTCCTGAAGAACTGTCTTGGTTGGTGAAGCAAGAGGAAAGAGCCATTCTGCCTCACGATGAGGTCATCGAAATTATCAACTTGGGGTCGGAAGGGGTTGAAAAAAATATTCGTATTGGAGCCGCACTGCAGAGTGATATCAAGCGAAGACTGGTTGAAATGCTCCGAGAGTATAATGATGTCTTCGCTTGGTCATATGAAGATATGCCGGGGCTCGATACAGACATGGTTGTGCATCGCCTGCCATTGAAAGAAGATTGCCCGCCGGTCAAACAAAAGCTTCGCAGAACTCGACCAGATATGGCAATGAAGATCAAAGAGGAAGTTCAAAAACAGTGGGACGCTGGTTTCCTGGCTGTGACAAAGTATCCCTCATGGGTTGCCAACATCGTACCAGTGCCAAAGAAAGATGGCAAGGTTCGAATGTGCATGGACTATAGAGATTTGAATAAAGCAAGCCCAAAAGACGATTTTCCACTTCCTCACATTGACGTGTTAGTTGATAATACTGCTCAATACTCCGTGTTCTCCTTCATGGATGGCTTTTCGGGCTATAATCAGATTAAAATGGCGCCAGAGGATATGGAGAAGACCACTTTCATAACGCCTTGGGGAACATTTTGCTACAAAGTGATGCCCTTCGGCCTGAAAAATGCGGGGGCAACATATCAGCGTGCGATGACGACTCTTTTCCATGACATGATGCATAAAGAGATCGAAGTTTATGTTGACGATATGATTGCCAAATCCCAGACGGAGGAAGAGCATCTGGTGAATCTGCTGAAGCTATTTAAAAGGCTTAGGAAGTTCAGGCTGAGGCTGAACCCTAACAAATGCACCTTCGGGGTGAGATCGGGTAAACTGCTGGGGTTTATCGTAAGCGAACGAGGAATAGAGGTCGATCCTGCTAAAATAAAAGCAATTCAAGAAATGCCGACGCCTAAAACAGAGAAAGAGGTACGCGGGTTTTTAGGGAGGTTGAACTACATCGCTCGGTTCATATCTCACCTAACGGCCACGTGTGAACCATTATTCAAGCTGTTGAAGAAAGATCAAGCTGTAACGTGGAACGAAAATTGTCAAAAGGCGTTCGATAAAATAAAGCAGTATTTGCAGGAGCCTCCTATTTTGATACCCCCAGTGGCAGGTAGACCCTTGATAATGTATTTGACGGTTCTTGAGGGAAGCATGGGTTGTGTTCTCGGTCAACATGACGAGACGGGGAGAAAAGAGCATGCAATCTATTACCTGAGTAAGAAGTTTACAGACTGTGAATCTCGATATTCAATGCTGGAGAAAACTTGTTGCGCGCTAGCCTGGGCCGCCAAGCGTTTGAGGCAGTACATGTTGAATCATACAACCATGCTCATCTCGAAGATGGATCCTATCAAATATGTGTTTGAAAAGCAGGCGTTGTCAGGGAGAATTGCCCGTTGGCAGATGGTCTTGACTGAATATGATATTCAATACGTCTCGCAGAAGGCTATAAAGGGGAGTGCGCTGTCTGAGTATCTGGCGGAGCAGCCTATTGAAGATTACCAATCGATGAGGTTTGATTTTCCTGACGAGGATATCATGTACCTAAAGATGAAAGATTGTGAAGATTCGTTGCCAGACGAAGGACCAGAGTTGGGTTCCAAATGGAAAATGATATTTGACGGAGCTGTGAATGCTTACGGTAGCGGAATAGGGGCAATCATCACTACGCCACACGGGTCGCACATCCCGTTTACTGCCCGACTGACCTTTGCTGTTACCAATAATGAGGCCGAATACGAAGCTTGTATAATGGGGCTTGAAGAAGCCATTGATTTGCGAATCAAACATCTGGACGTATACGGAGACTCAGCTCTGGTGGTGAATCAGATCAAAGGGGAATGGGAGACACGGCAGCCCAATTTGATACATTACATGAATTATGCAAGGAGATTGTTGCCTTTCTTCGATAAGGTTGAATTGCATCATGTACCGCGGGCAGAAAATCAAATGGCTGACGCTCTGGCCACTTTGTCTTCCATGTACAAGGTCAACTTCTGGAATGAAGCTCCCCGAATTATTATCTCTCGGCTTGACAGGCCAGCTTATGTATTTGCTATTGATGAAGCATCTGACGACAAACCGTGGTATTTTGATATCCTTAATTTCCTGAAGAATAAAGAGTATCCGGCTGGGGCATCCAGTCAAGATCAGAAGACTCTCAAGAGATTAGCGGGTAATTTCTACTTGAATCCGGATGGCGTCTTATACAGAAGGAACCACGATTTGGTGCTGTTGCGTTGTGTAGACGAAAAAGAGGCAAAGCTTCTCATGGAGGAAATACACGAAGGTACCTTTGGTACGCATGCTGGTGGACATGCTATGACGAGAAAACTGCTGCGGGCAGGTTATTTTTGGCTGACCATGGAAACTGATTGTTTCAAGTTTGCGAGGAAGTGTCACAAGTGCCAAATCTATGCGGATAAGATCCATGTGCCTCCAAGTCCTCTGAATGTAATGTCATCGCCATGGCCATTCTCTATGTGGGGAATCGATATGATTGGAAAGATCGAGCCGACAGCTTCTAACGGGCATCGATTCATCCTGGTAGCAATCGATTATTTCACCAAGTGGGTAGAAGCGGCGTCTTATGCGAATGTAACGAAGCAAGTGGTGGCCAGATTCATTAAAAGAGATATCATTTGCCGATATGGGATTCCCGAGCGGATAATCACGGACAACGGCTCAAACCTGAATAACAAAATGATGAAGGAGCTCTGTCAGAATTTCAGGATCGAACATCACAACTCCTCCCCTTACCGACCCAAGATGAATGGCGCTGTTGAGGCGGCCAATAAGAATATCAAGAAGATCGTTCAGAAAATGGTGGTGACCTATAAGGATTGGCATGAAATGCTACCTTTTGCTTTGCACGGTTATCGTACGACGGTACGCGCATCAACCGGGGCAACTCCGTTCTCGTTAGTATACGGAATGGAAGCGGTATTACCATTGGAAGTTGAGATCCCTTCTCTGAGGGTATTGCGAGACGTTCAGTTAGACGAGGCAGAATGGGTAAAAAACAGATTGAATCAACTGAGCTTAATGGATGAGAAGAGGTTAGCTTCTCTAGCATACGGTCGTTTGTACCAGAGCCGAATGAAGAAAGCGTACGACAAGAAGATACATCCGTGAAGCTTTCAGACGGGCGACCTTGTGCTGAAAAGGATCCTCCCGCCGCAGGCAGATCACAGGGGCAAGTGGACCCCCAACTACGAAGGGCCATACGTTGTCAGGAAAGTCTTCTCAGGAGGAGCGCTGTTGTTGTCCACCATGGACGGAGAAGACTTCACGTCACCTGTGAATTCGGACGCAGTTAAAAAATACTTTGCTTAAAATTGACCCGCTGGACAGAAAAAAAGAGTCCATGCAAAAATAGGGCATCCTGGCGAACCAAAAACAGAATGAAGGGTTCGGGCAAAAGTTAGGGATAAAATTAAAAAAAAATGTACACCCGCGAAGTTGAAAACCTACACTGGGCGGCTTCGGCAAAAAAGGGTATCCCGGTGAACTGAAAACCCGTAAAGGGCGGTTCACGCAAAAGTTAGGGATTTGAAAAGCAAATGACTGTGGTCCGAATTTGATAATTGCCATAAGCATCAATGCGGGAGAATACATCTGAGGAGTCGGTTATCTGATACAATCTCTTCAGAAGTGGGGATACTGGGAAAGCATTAGAGTCGGGCGAGTCATGGGAGGATCAGTTCGTGGTGTTCATCTGCATCCCGTTGCTGACATGTGTACAAATTTAAGTTGTCAATATTTATACTTCTTGTGCATACTTGTATACCCGTATATTTGCTTTGTGTAGCTTCCTCATTTCAGGAGTTACATCCCGTGTACAAAACTCCGCCCATTCAGAGGCCCAATCAATAAAATACGTTGTTCAGTCCTTGACACTGTTCTTTACTGTTTTGTGCATGACTAACGCCTAAGTTTGATGAAACTAGCATGTGTATAACGTCACTGGCCCTTGCCAACAGTTGCTAAAGCTTCGAATTGACTGAAAATAACGTCACTAACCTGAATTGATTTGGTTGCATAGGCTTGTCTTGTCTTGGTTGTGTTGTTGCAGGTTTCATAACCGTATGAGGAGGATGATCAAAAGATTGCAATAACTAAAGACTCAGCCCTCACACAGGTCATGCAGGTTCTTCCTGAAGAAGGATAGAACGCTCCAGCTAGTCGCAGCCTATCCAGAAGGCATGTCCCAACAAAGCCATTTATTCTCAACAGAATTGACGATTCCAAGATTATAAGGTTGTGGTGAGCTGTATCCAGGCAGTTTACCTTTCCCCGCAGGGTCATTTACTCTCCCCCAGGGGAGTCGGTTGATTTTCCCAAGAGAATCATCCCATCCCCAGCGGGGTTCTCTTTCCAACCAGAGTGTTTTCATTCCTCCCAGTGGAGCTCGAAGATTAAGACTCTCCCCGACAAAGTTGGTGTGGGTCATGTCATTTATTTTGTCAGGGATATCGTGTAATATCAGTTCACTCTCCAGCAGGAAGTCCGATCATACCGTGCACATCTGCTATTCCCCAGCAAAGTTATATTCCCCAGCAGGGGGTTACCTCAACAAGGTGTTTGGTTTAAGCTTCCAACTTCCCAGCAGGGTCGACTTCACCCTTCCAGCATTTATTTTGCTGGAATAGTTCTGCAGCATCTGGCTATCCCCAGCGAAGTTGGCATTATCTGCAGCATTTATTTTGCTGAAACAGTTTCTGTACTCTAGCAGTTCAGGTGGAGAGAACTCTTGCTCAAATGAACTACCAAATATTCAAGATCTCGGCATGAGACATCCAATGATAATGTCAGTTCGGCAGTATTCCCCACAGAGTTACCAGGATAAGGTTCTCTTTATTTCTAAGCAGAGTTATTTGTCATCAAAGGGGTTTCATGAATCAGAATTTCAGAAGTTGACTCCGGTCATCAGAACAGGCATCCGGTAGTTTGGTTCCCAGATATCCCCAGTGGAGTCCGCCTCGAAGTCGCTGTCATGTTGGTGCTAAGAAGTTTGTGGGTTGGGATCAATGGAGAACTGAGTCCTGACGTGGACAATTTATTCCTATATTGACGGGATTTCTTCAGAAGTGGGCGTCCTAACGTGGACAGATTTATTTCCCCGGGTTGATGAGATGTGTTAGTCCTAACGTGGATAGATTCGGGTTCTCGGAATTGGTGGAATGTGAAGTCATGACGTTGACAAAACTGATTACTCTTTGTGTTGGTGTCCTGACGTGGACCATTTACTCTCAGCAGTTATCTTTCTTCGTGTTGGCGAAGCATGGGTCCTGACGTGGACAAATCAAGACGAAACATGGGTCCTGACGTGGAACGAAGTTGTTTCCTTACGTGGAAAGATTGAGTCCTTACGTGGACATATCAAGAGGGGAGTCCTTACGTGGACAGATTAAGATGTATTCCTTACGTGGAAAGATGGATTTCCTTACGTGGAAAGATTGGAGTCCTTACGTGGACATATCAAGAGCATTCCTTACGTGGAAGAAAATTGGTTTCCTTACGTGGAAAGAAGTTGGTATTCCTTACGTGGAAAGATTGAGTCCTTACGCGGACATATCGAGATGGATTCCTTACGGGGAGACAAGTGCATTCCTAACGTGGAAGAGTTTAGTCCTGACGCGGACAGATCAAGACGAGTTTATTCCTTACGTGGAAAGATTGAGTCCTCACGCGGACATATCAAGATTGATTCCTGACGTGGAAAGAAAGAGATTGATTCCTTACGTGGAAGAGTTTAGTCCTGACGCGGACAGATCAAAGAAGTTATTCCTAACGTGGAAGAAGAAGATAGATTCCTTACGTGGAAAATTTAGTCCTGACGTGGACAGATGCAGAAGAGATGACTCCTTCCGTGGATGATGTTATTCCTAACGTGGACGATTTATTGGAATCTCCCCCCAGCGGAGTTGCCGAGATTTTTCTAGGTTAACAGCAAGTGGAGTCCTAACGTGGGCAGGTTCTAAGGGAGATTTCTTCGTATTGATGACAGGCAGAGTCCTAATGTGGACAAGCAAGCAATTTGTTATCCCCAGCGTGGTCGTTACGAGATCAGTAAGCGGCTGCAAACAGTCAGATCCAGGCAGTGGATGTCGTTACCCAAGCAGGGGTGCAGTTTATTTCTGCGGTTGGCAAATTTCCGGGTTTCTTAGTATTCAACCGTCTCGTACCTCGAATGTTTGAAGGTCGTTCGCTCTTCACCCAATCAGGTCCAAGTCGCTTGAATAGGGGCAGCTGTTGCACCCTAAAATTTGCTCAACCTTATTCACTTGGTTTATGTTTCAATATCATTAGCCTTTGCATATAGAGTCAAGTACATAGACTAATCATCTGCATAACATAAGCATATCAAGTCATGCAACAGGGTACCAATCATTATTCTCATCTCTGGAGGCCTATCAAGAGGTTATTATCCTAATTCCATCTCATTCAAGTCATCAGAAAAGAATTTGAGGGCAGAGAGTTCAGCAGATCAAGCCTTGAGTCTATCCCCTATCTGAGGGTATCTGAGGGTCAACAAGGGGGTTGTGAGCTGTGAATGGAAGGCATGGAGAGCATCTAGACATCATGAGAGGCTTAGAAAGTCATTTGGGGAAGAAAACAAGTTGTTGAGGTGACCACAAGAATTGCAGTTGAAGACAGTCAACTAGGGTTTCATCTGGGTCAACCCTGGGTCAACTCTAGGTCAGTTGACTGATTGAAAGGCATTAAGGGCTATTGGAGAGATGTGGGGTTCACCATTTGACATGGAGAATAAGAATATGTTGTTATGCTAAGAAGAATTCAAGGGAAATCAAGGAGAAGAGGAGTTTCTAAATTAAGGTTCTATGTAAAATCCCCTAGTTTAGGTCAAATTTCCAAGCAAGATAAGTCAAAATGCAAGCTTCAAATGGATCCTTGGCCAACATAAAACTTGTAGAGGATCTCAAGACCTTTAATTTGAGTGGTGGAAGACATCAAGGAGATTTATAAAACTCAAGTTATGGTCCTTGCAAGTTACAGGTCATCTGAGGTATCTGAAATTTTGTCTGTGAAAGTGACTTGACTTCCAAGCTATTTTTACCCCTCAAGGAGATTTCAAATGAATTTCTGGTCAACATAAGAATTGTTCCTCATTGTCTTAGATTTCTATAATGGTATAGTATGCCTTCATATGATGTGTGGAACTCAACTTATGGTCTTGGCAAGCAAAGGGTATTTTGGTCATTTGTGAATTACAGGTCATTTTAACCTATGTCCAAAACTCATACAAGGAGGCCTCAAATGGAAAAACTTACAACATCAAACTTGCTCCAAATGACATTTTGAGTCTAGGAAAGTGACCATGAGGGATTGGAAAAGTTCATAGCACAAGGTTTCAAAATTGTTGAATTTAATGAAGGAAAATGGCTTAAAAAATGATATTTTTCATATCTTGGCCAAATGATGCAAAATTATAGGTCATTTTGAATGGAAAAGGCATTTTAAAGACATTGGCTAAAGTGGAATTTTGAGCTTAGGTCATAATTTGTGAGTTATCCATGGTTGCTTGAATTGAAAGTAACATAATCCAAATTGAAAGGGAAAAGTGTAAGGGAAACTTCTCCAAGTTTCTAGGAGGTTCTAATGCAACCTATATATTCATGCAAGCTGATTCATGCAAGGGTTGGTGCTACCACTTTGTTCAAAACCTCCATTTTCACTCATTTTTCATTCTTGCATAAGCTTCTCAAACTCCATCAACTTCTCACCAAACTTCAACATTCTTGATTCAATCTTCATCATCATCACACAAAGATCAGAATCCACACATTTATTTGGCAAATTGAGCAAGGAATCGTGCTATTCATCATCATCACTCAAAGTGCAAGAACCTTGGAACTAGGAGATTCAAAGCTTTGGAGCATCTTTGATTGCATACAGAACTCATCTCCAAGATCACTGATCAGTTTCCCATCCTTTCAAGCATTGGATCAAGTGTATTCCATAACTGTCTTCATCATCATAACAGGTTGGTAACTTCATTAGAATTACATGATTTAATGAGAATTATAGGGAATTGTTAGGATAGATTGGTTAGGAGAAGTGAGATGATTGATTTTGATAAGTTTGAGCAAGTTTCATGGACATTGATCATGGTGCACCAATTCTGGTGAAGCTTAGAATGTCAAGAATCATGAGAGACAATCTTGGATTAGGTGCTTAAAATGATCAGGGTGAGTTGTAGGTTAGTTTAGGAAGAGTTCCAGAGAGAATTGAGAAGATCAATATCAGTTGGAGAATGATGGATCAGACCTGTTGCACCTATCGAATTGCCTTATTGGTTGAGTTTTAGGATGAGCTATTGGCATGAATGTGTAGAGGGAAAGAAGTGGATGGATTTTGCTTTTTGCATCGTGCGTTTTCATGGCGTGTGGAGGGAGAATGAGGAGCTTGAAGTTGGTGCATGGAATCTGAGTTTTTCTGCAAACCCTAGCTCAATTGGGGACGATGACTGTGTGCCGTTGGATCGTCCAGAATATTTGACTTGATCATCTCATCGTGTGGCTCCCATTTAATTTCAGAAACGGAGGGAAGTTTCAAAAATTGAAACGCAGCGTTTCATTAATTGGGGGGATTGGGCTCAGACAGCTATTCGCACCCCCCAATTTAATAAGCCCAACACGCTGAACTTGGATATCTTGCTATTCTCACCCCCTGGCTATTTCTTTCTATTTTCTTTATTATTTCCTTTTCATTTTTTTCATTCATTTTAAAAAAATTCATAACAAATAGAAAAATCATCATTTTTAATTCATTCTTTTTGCATATTTTTCTTTAAGATGTCTAGAAAATTATAAAAAATAAAAATGGCATTTTATTTTTTATTTGATATTTTTCCCATATTTTCTAAATAAATAACATTTTAAACGGTTTCATTTCATACATGATTTTGTTAATTTTTGTTCTATTAGATACTTTCATATTTTTCATCCATTCTTTTTAGGTTGTTTAGGTTAGACATTGAACATGTAGATTCAATTTAGTTCCCATTTTTAGAAATTAATTTTAGGTGCTTAATGTAGGCTTGAACAACATGGATAAAACTAGGGTTTTAAGTGATGACTTAGGAGATTTGATTCTTTTCCCTTAGGACTTAGGGCTTGACTAGTTTAATTATGGGACTATAGGGGCTATGGGTAGTTATTAGATCCCTTAGAAAAAATCAGGATTCCCCTACTGCTATTGATATGCTGTATATCTGACTGACTGGTGTGGTGTGCCCTCTGGGGATTATTGCTTGCTTGCTTGGGTATTGGGATTGTTTGGGGACTTGGGAGAGCTGAAGACTTGAGGAGATGAAGACCATTGGAGATCCAGAGATTGAAGATCAACTGCCAGAGTTGGAGAGGAGGTTCTTGCTAGCAGCTGCTGAGGAGACTAGGGTTTAGGAACTAGGCAGAGCTCTAGATTAGAAAGCTTGCTTCTCAAACATGGAATGCCTTGTCTGCATCCATCCTTTCTCTATGATTCAAAGTCTCTTTCAAATATCCACCTCCTTCCTTTGGAAGGATCAGTGAAAGTATTTGGAAGATAGAACTTTTGAGAGAAACCTGTCTGCATAATGTTAACAGTAAATGAGCCACCTTTGGTGGGTAATTTACTATTTAACATTCCTCTCCTCTTGTTGACTAATGTTCATCCCTGAAGATTGGAGACTTGAAGAAAGGCCATTGCTTATAGGAGACTGATGATCAAAGCCCTTGCCTGAAGGCCATGAAGATGGAGATTGATGCTTGTTGAAGCCTGTAGCTGATTGGAGATTGCTTGGAGCTAGATGTTGATTCAGAGCTGTTGAAGCTGGTTGTTTTATTGCTGTATTTCATTTCTGATGTATTGATTGGTTTTCTGGACTGTATTGTTTGCTGTTTACCCTGTTGGGTTGAAAGTGAAGTCTGTTCACTTTTGCCTATTGTTTTCTAGGTTCGAGGTTGAGTGGGACTCCCTTGCCTCGCTTGTACTGTTGCATCCATGCATTTTATTGTTTTACTGTATATATCTGATATTGTTTCTGTTTCTGCCTATCCCTTAGGTTCTCTGTTTCTCTCTGTGCAAGAGAGGAGCATGATAGACACTAGGTCTTAACCCATGCATGATAACATTAGGTTAGTTTGTTTCCCTTTGCATCCGTAGATTAGAGTTCTGTCTCTTCTTTCTCAAAACAAACAGAAAAACACATAAAGATTTCAAACACAATAAAAGACACTTCTTCCGTAAAAGAATGTGAACCCATCAATGCGTCATTTTTGCCCGCTGGGACTGTTAATCAGAAAAAACCTTTTTCAGAAGGAATAAAATCAATCAAGACAAGCTTGTGTCGTACGTGGCCCGAACTACGTTTGCTCTGATCTTCCATGCAGTGTGGAAGTACGTAGGCATAGGATGCGATATCCTAGCGAGCAACCTTCTCCTCCTTTCCCGTAGGTAGGAGAACTACGTTGACTCTGATTTCTCGTTCCAGACGGGAATACGTAGGCATAAAGTGCGATACTTTGCCGAGTCATTTTTATTTTCATTTCATTTTCTTTTAACCTTTGACCCTGTAGAGTAGATAGAATAACAATCCATACCCGAAGACAAGCGTGGATCCCGTCGAGTACGACGAACGTGAGGGGTGCTAATACCTTCCCCTTGCGTAACCGACTCCCGAATCCAGGTTTTGGTTGCGACAACCATACCTTTCCCGTGTTGTGCGAGGTTTACTCTGAGCGTTTCCTTTCCCTCCCGTGGGATAAATAACGCGCGGTGGCGACTCTTCTGTTCAGCCGGCGCCGATTTTCGCAGTAGCGACAGGTAGGTTATGAATGGAGAAGAAGAGGGGACACGATGAGAAGCAGTTCTGTTTCTCACGATCCCTGTAATAGAGGTCGTCACGGTCGTGACAGGGGCGTGACGGTCGTGACACGCTAAATGAGCACGTCACGATCGTAAGTTAAGTGTGACGACCGTGAGGGCTTGTTGTGCTGAATAATTCCCAGAAAAGAGCATTGTCTCACGTTATTTATAAATTGATAATAATTTATTTTATTTAGTAACACTTATATTAAATACACACCATATGGTATATCATTTGCAACACAGTAGTATACGAACCTAAGATTGCATACATGAAATAATGCAGTCATACAGTATATAGAAAAAGTATATAAGCTGCTAAAAATGAAGAAATAATTGAAATAAAAAGTGCATGGCATAAAGTAAAAAATTGGAAATTACATAAACGGAAATTATGTTATGATATTGTTGCGAAAGATAAATTTAACTGGAAACGAAAATAATGAGAAAAAATAATGAGAAAAAATAATAAACTAAATCACTGATAGCCGTTTCAAAGGCGTTTCTTCAGGTCTTCGATGGCGGAGTCCAAATGATAGAATTGTTCGCAGGCCATGTCAGTCAATCCTATGATGTCCAATCGCATACTCTTAATGTCTTCTTTGAATAGATTAATGTCAGTTTGGTAGGCATTGAGAGTGTGCATGATGTTCTGTAAGTTGTTAGCATAATCTCCTTGATTCGCTCCAGGGGTTTCATGAACTTTGTCAGTTGGGTCAGTGTCATGGTATTCAGGAGGTGTCTCAGGGTCAGTTTCAACAGCGGTCATTATATCATCTGTTATCCTGTGAGACTGAGGTGTTTCAGGAGTGGCTGGATAATCAGGTGGATTTAACTCATAAAGCCAGTTATCCTTATTATGAACACTTACTTTAGCATGATTGGGCAATGTGAACAGGGTGACTACTTCGTTCCGGATCAGGTACTCAAAAGGTGGGCGTCCTAAATTCCTTATGATATGTCTATTGAAGCAGAATTTAAGATTCATTGGGCGGGTGGTTCCCAGACGGGTGCACCTGTCCAGTTGGTACCTAAGTCCTAAGGCATCAGCAATCATGGTTACAAGACCTCCTACCACTATAGGTAATTCAGGTTCTTCTTGGATACGGGTGAAGGTTTGCATCATGAAAGGTACACCATTTACAGACTGTCCATTAGTGAAACATGACATAATAAACAATTCATCTTTAGAGACTCCGGTAATGTTTTCTTCTTTTCCAAAGAGAGTATGGGCGAGGAATTTGTGGAAGTAACGGAGAGCAGGATTATGGATCTCATCATTGTTCATGTCATTTGGTTCAGGGTGGTAGTTTCCGGTTAGAGTTCCCCAAAAGAAATCTAGTTCCACATCCATCAATTCTACCTGTGTGGTAGTAAAAGCAAAAGGTCCACTAGGGAATCCTAACAGGTCAGCTAGTTCTTTATGGTTAAAGTCGTATTCTATTCCAAATAGGCGGAAACTAATAAATCCTTTCCTAAATCCAAAACCGCGCTCAGGTAGGTAAAGTAAGGAGCTAAGGAACTCAAGGGTAAGCTCGCGGTAAGTCGCAAACTTACGTTGGATCAGTGCATTCTCCCATCCTAGTCGGTTGAACAAGTACATGACACTATCATGTATACCTAAGGTTTCCATAGTCCTATCATCTGGGTACAGGGTCAAATCCATCTGCCTCTGTGATAACTCTTCGAACTTCATTCTTTGGTTCCTACCTCTAAATTTGGTTTCCATATAGTTAATTGGTTGGTTAGCCATGGTCAGTGAAAATACGGGGGAAACAAATCAGTGGAAAAGACTTTAGAAAATCTGTAAAAAGTGATTTAAGATAAAAATAAGAAAATGAAATGCTGTAATGTAAAATAAAACTGACAAAACAATTTAAACAAATAGTAATAACGATAATTAAAAATGTTCTAAAAGAAAAGAATAGTTTAAATAAGTAAATAAGTAAATGGGTTGCCTCCCACTAAGCGCTGTTTTTATTGTCAAAAGCCTGACGTAATGTCTTAGTTTAGATTAATCAGGGGAATTAGTGGACAATTCTAAAAGCTTTAGATTATTCACATAATCTCTATTTTCAACTTTATGATAGTGTTTTAGACGTTGTCCGTTTACTATGAATGGTTCACTATCCTTACCCTTAATTTCTATTGCTCCACTTGGGAATACTTTAGTTATATCAAAGGGTCCTGACCATCTAGACTTTAATTTTCCAGGAAAGAGCCTAAGTCTTGAATTAAAGAGGAGTACAACGTCTCCCACACTGAATTCTTTCCTAGATAGGCGTTTATCATGCCATCGCTTAGTTCTTTCTTTATATATCTTAGCATTTTCATATGCATCTAACCTTAATTCTTCTAATTCGTTAATGTCTAGGATTCGCTTTTCTCCTGCAGCATTATAGTTTATATTGAGAGTTCTGATCGCCCAATAAGCTTTGTGTTCTAGTTCTACTGGGAGGTGACAAGATTTTCCATAAACTAGTTTGAAAGGTGTAGTACCTATGGGTGTCTTGTAAGCAGTCCTATAAGCCCATAGAGCTTCATTAAGTTTAGATGACCAATCTTTCCGAGATATGGCGACAGTCTTTTCTAAGATTTGTTTAATCTCTCTGTTTGAGACTTCGACCTGTCCACTTGTTTGTGGGTGATATGGCGTAGCCACACGGTGTCGTACTCCATATTTAGATAGTAATTTGTCAAAGATTTTTGAAATGAAGTGCGAGCCGCCGTCACTTATGACGAGTCGAGGCACGCCAAATCTGGGAAAGATTATATTTTTGAAAAGCTTTATTACTACTCGTGTATCGTTTGTAGGAGAAGCTATGGCTTCGATCCATTTCGAGACATAATCAACAGCTACGAGTATGTAATTATTACCGAAAGATGATGGGAATGGTCCCATGAAATCTATTCCCCAGACGTCGAAGATTTCTACTTCCAAAATTCCCTTTTGGGGCATTTCATCTCTTCTTGAAATATTGCCAGTGCGTTGACACCGGTCGCAATTTATAACAGCGATGTGGACATCCTTCCATAGATTAGGCCAATATAAGCCGGCTTGCAAGATTTTTGCACAAGTCTTGGAAGTGCTTGCATGTCCACCATAAGGAGATGAATGGCATTGAGCAATGACGTCTTCTATTTCTTCTTCGGGAATACATCGGCGAAAGATTCCATCTGGTCCTCTTTTGAACAATAATGGTTCATCCCAATAGTAATGTTTCAGGTTATGAAAGAATTTCTTTTTCTGCTGGTAGGTTAGATCTGGTGGAAGAGCTCCTGCGGCTAGGTAGTTGACAATGTCAGCGTACCATGGCAGTCCTACAGTTGTCTGTATTGTTTCCACGGGTTCTGGTTCATTTATATCTAACTGCGCTAGGTCGCTTCCTATTTGTGCTATCAGCTGTTCATACGGAAAATCATCGTTAATCGGCACTTGTTCGGGTTTAATACCTTCTATTCTAGATAAATGGTCCGCTACGACGTTTTCAGTACCTTTTTTATCTTTTATTTCTAGATCAAACTCTTGTAAGAGTAGAATCCATCTTAAGAGTCTTGGCTTAGCATCTTTCTTAGTTAATAGATATCGGATAGCAGCATGGTCTGTGTAAATGATTATTTTCGCTCCAACTAGGTAAGAGCGGAATTTGTCGAGCGCAAAGACAACTGCTAGCAATTCTTTTTCTGTAGTAGCGTAGTTCATCTGGGCAGAATCCAAGGTTCTACTGGCATAGTAAATCGCATGGAGTTTCTTTTCCTTTCTCTGGCCCAGAACTGCGCCTACAGCATAGTCACTCGCATCGCACATGATTTCAAAAGGTAATCTCCAGTCAGGGGGTTGCATGATTGGTGCGGTGATGAGGGCTGTTTTTAGAGTTTCAAATGCTTTAAGACAATCTTCATTGAATATGAACTCAGCGTCTTTCATTAATAAACCAGTAAGAGGTTTAGTGATTTTCGAGAAATCTTTGATGAATCGTCGGTAAAAACCGGCGTGTCCTAAAAAGCTTCGTATTTCTCGAACGGTTTTAGGGGGTTGAATATCCTTTATTACTTCAATCTTAGCTTTATCAACTTCAATTCCCTTGTCGGATATTACATGACCTAATACTATTCCTTCGTTGACCATAAAATGACATTTCTCCCAGTTAAGCACGAGATTTACTTTTACACATCTTTCTAACACCATTTCTAAGTTCGATAAACATCCTTCAAAACTCTGCCCGCATACAGAGAAGTCGTCCATGAACACTTCCATGATGTTGTCTATAAAATCTGCGAAGATTGACATCATACATCTTTGAAAGGTTGCAGGAGCGTTGCATAATCCAAATGGCATTCGCCTGTAAGCGAATGTTCCATAGGGACATGTGAATGTAGTCTTCTCTTGATCATCAGGATGGATAGGGATTTGGAAAAATCCTGAGTAACCATCAAGGTAACAGAAGTAAGAATGCTTGGCTAATCGTTCTAACATTTGATCTATGAAAGGTAGTGGGAAATGATCTTTTCGAGTGGCTTTGTTTAGTTTACGATAATCTATGCACACTCGATATCCCGTCACTACTCTTTGTGATATCGATTCGCCTTGAGCGTTTTTCACAACAGTGATACCTCCTTTCTTTGGCACTACATGTATTGGACTAACCCATTCACTATCAGAGATTGGGTATATTATCCCGGCATCTAATAATTTCTTGACTTCTTCCTTTACTACAGTGCTAAGGGTTGGGTTAATTCTTCTTTGAGATTCTCTGGAGGTTCTGCAATCTTCTTCTAGCAGAATGCGATGCATGCAAACTGAAGGACATATTCCTTTGAGATCAGATACGTTATATCCTAATGCAGTTGGATATTTCTTCAAGACATCTAAAAGTTTCTTTGTTTCTATAGTTCCTAAACTGGAATTTACTATAACTGGTCTTTTACATTCAACGTCTAAGAATTCGTACCTTAGGTTATTAGGTAAAGTTTTTAATCCTAATGTAGGTTTATCTTTACTTGGCATGGGATCCGGTGTAAGTGCTAAACTTTCGCTTAGACTATCATCCTGATACGGTTTTCGCCAATTATCATCTTCGAAAATTGGAGGGATTTGAATTTTCATTATTTCAGAATAAGTGGTCTCCTTCAGCTCCATTTCTCTTACACATTCGTCAATTACGTCCATTAGATAGCATGTATCCTCTATAGCTGGCGATTGTAAGAATTGTGTTAAAACAAATTCAACTTTCTCTTCACCTACTTCAAAGGTTAGCTTTCCTCTTTTCACGTCTATTATAGCTCCGGTGGTAGCTAAGAATGGTCTTCCTAGTATGATAGGTGTGGTGGAGTCTTCAGAGATGTCCATGATTATAAAATCAGTAGGAATGTAGAATTGTCCTATACGTACTGGGACGTTTTCTAGTATGCCTACAGGATATTTAACAGAGCGATCGGCTAGTTGAACAGACATTTTAGTTGGTCTTAGGTCTCCCATGTCTAGCCTTTTGCAAATCGTTAAGGGCATAACACTGATACAGGCTCCTAAATCGCATAGAGCTTTGTCAATGACGAATTTTCCTATTACACAGGGTATAGAGAAACTTCCTGGATCTTTTAGCTTAGGAGGCATGTTATTTTGAATTATGGCGCTACACTCAGCAGTAAGTGTAACTGTTCCGTTATCCTCTATCTTTTTCTTATTGGATAAGATTTCTTTTAAAAACTTAGCATACGAGGGTATTTGGGTAATTGCTTCTGTAAACGGAATAGTAATATTCAACTGTTTCAGAAGTTCGACAAATTTCTTAAATTGACCCGTCGTCTTGGAACTTATTAATCTTTGAGGGTACGGAATTGGTGGTTTATAGGGTGGTGGAGGCACATAAGGTTGTTCTTTCTCCACTACCTCTCGACTTTCATCTTCTTTTTCTTCTGGATCATTCACCGCTTCAGTCGGTTTATCCGGTTTTTGGTACATGGCTGGATTGTCAAGTCTTGGATCGGTAGGTCCGTCAAGTTCCTTGCCACTTCTTAATATTACAGCGTTAGCATGTCCTTTCGGATTAGGTTGAGGTTGTCCAGGGAATACTCCAGCTGGTGCAGCAGTAGGTGCTTGTTGTTGAGCTACTTGTGAAATCTGAGTTTCAAGCATTTTGTTATGTGTAGCTAATGCATCTACTTTGCTCACTAATTGTTTAATCTGCTCACTAGTGTGAATGTTTTGGTTTAAGAAGTCCTTGTTTGTCTGAGATTGGCTAGCTATAAAGCTCTCCATCATCAATTCAAGGTTCGATTTTCTAGGGATATTAGGAGCAGTCTTTTGATATCCTGGTGATGTAGCTGGTGCTTGACCTGGTGCGTAATAAGCATTGTTATTCTTATAGGAGAAGTTCGGATGATTCTTCCAACCTGGGTTGTATGTGTTTGAGTAAGGGTTTCCTTGAGCATAATTCACTTGATCAGTGGGAGTTCCTGCCAATAGTTGACAATCAGAAACTTCGTGTCCTGGGACTCCACATAACTCACAGTTGGGTGTTACTGCAGCCACGGTGGCTGCAGGTGTTATGGCCAAGCTATCGATCTTTTGGCTTAGTTGGTCAAATTTCGCATTGACTTGGTTCATACTACTTACTTCGTACATACCTCCCTTTGTTGGTTTCTCAGTTGCGACTCTCTCGCTTCCCCAAAGGTAATGATTTTGAGCCATACTTTCGATAAGTGCATAGGCATCTCTATATTCTTTGTCCATCAATGCACCACCCGCGGCAGCGTCAATTGTCATTCTTGTGTTGTACAAGAGTCCATTATAGAAGGTATGGATGACCATCCAGTCTATTAATCCATAATGTGGACAAAGTCTAAGTAGATCCTTATAGCGTTCCCAAGCTTCGAATAATGATTCACTTTCTCTTTGCTTAAATCCGTTGATCTGAGCTCTCAGCATAGCTGTCTTGCTAGGTGGAAAATACCTATTCAAGAAAACTTTCTTAAGTTCTGCCCACGTAGTTACTGAGTTCGAAGGCAGAGATTGAAGCCAAGCTCTTGCTCTGTCTCGAAGCGAAAAAGGAAATAAACGTAGTCTAATGGCTTCTTGGGTAACTCCATTGGCTTTTACGGTATCTGCATATTGCACAAAGATCGAAAGATGAAGATTCGGATCCTCGGTAGGATTTCCGGCGAATTGATTTTGTTGCACGGCTGATATCAATGATGGTTTTAGTTCGAAATCATTTCGGTTGATAGTCGGCGCTGCAATGCTTGAATGCAGTTCACCTTGCGAAGGATTAGCGTAATACTTGAGTGGATGAGTTTGTTCTTCAGCCATCCCTGCGTCTGGTTTTACGACTGGTTTAGGCGGATCTAATTGAAGATCTGGAATATTGGAATTATTTTCGAAATCGAATATACGTCTTCTTACGTGTAAGAAGCGTTCCGATTCAGGGATTAGAGGTTGCAAGTCTTCGCTTTTAGAGCGAGTACTTGGCATACACTCGGAGATTAGATTAAATTAAATAGTTGATACCTTAGTCTAGACAATGCTACCTAAATGCACTAGTAACTAAATTAAGGAATCCCCGGCAACGGCGCCAAAAACTTGATGGGCTAAAGACGTGTCTACTTATGCGTCTAGCGGTATCTTACTGCAAGTGCACAGCCTATCGAAGTAATATTTAAGATTATCGATCCACAGGGATTCTATCGTTACTTAGTGCTAGATGAACTTCTAGTTTAGCTAAGGCGAATGGTTGTCACGATTGTTGTTGGTTTTTAAGACTATTAGAGGCGGAATTAAATTTAAGTTTTTAATAAAATAATACTAAGGCGGTCGGTATGTAATTATACTAACTTAGGTGGGTCAATCTAACCTAGGCTTATAAAGATGTTCACTTAATCTATTCGGTAGAGATTACTAGTTTAAATACCCTCAACTCACACTCTCGTGGTCTTATATCAGATCTTATCCCTAAAGCCCTATGCCTGCTCTCGCTAGCCCATAAGTGTTTAGAGGTAATTTTTGGAAACTAAATAATTCTAATTTACCTTAAAGCGCTCTCGCTGTATTTAATTTAAATGCCTAACTTTAGCTATCTGGTTAAAATCTCACACTCTCGTGGTCTTGACCCAACCTAATACCCTTTTCTTACTCTCGTAACGAAAAGGTCTATTTTAATTAAAAAGTATCAGCCAGAATGTTAAGTGATTAATTATTTTAGCCTATGGTTATATTTTACCGGTTAAGTTTGTTATAACTACATACCGCCCTAAGGTATTTAGCTACTCATCGAGGTTGAATCAGACACAGAATTAAATAATAACTTACTCATGGCAGAAAAATAAATAGACATTATAATTAAATTAAAGTGCAATAAATTGAAAAACCTGATTAACAAATATCTGAGTAGACTCCTTCTTCCACAGACCGGAAGGCTTGGAGTAGGCGGAAATAAAAATTAAAACGAATGCTGAAGGTTGGAAACAAATAAAAGTATAACAATTCCCTAATGTTGGAAATTGTTACACGGTTGGTTTGGATACAAATAAAACAAGACAGAAAGTAAAATAATGCTGGAATAAAAATTCTGGTTCGTAAGGTAATTCGGCAGAGCTTCCGCAAAAAATTTGGAGAATGAAGTCTGTCCTGGGTTCACCTGAGCTGGTACTATTTATAGAGCCTTTAATGGGCTGGAGTCTTGGTCTTTTGTTTCTTGGGCCTTGTTGAAGTGGTTGAGAAAATGTTGGAATGTGGCAGCAAAAATGGGAGAAGTCGTCTTCACGTGCTGCCTTGAGGAGAATTACTAGGAGAAGTGGTCTTCAGTGGTGGCTTGACGTAGTCTGAGTCAAAACCAAGTTTTATCCTTGTCACGGGCGTGACAAGGTCTTCACGTTCGTTATTTGAGGATTTTAAGTGTCACGGTCGTGACTACTTCCTCACGGTCGTGATGGCCCAAATTGGGGTGTCACGGTCGTGACACCCTTGTAACGACCGTGGCTGTTACAAATTATGCAGACTTTTTGCAGGCTTCTGCCTTGCTTCATCTCCTTGTGGTCTCTTTCGTTCCTTTCCTCTTAATTCATGATTCGGCCTCACATAACGATGTACCTGCAAAATAATAAGAAATACTCGAGAAATCGAGCGTTAAAACGGTGAATGCGCGATAAAACGTCAATGAAATCTAGCGATATAATCGATGCGTTTTCTCGTCATCACAAACACGTATCGATAGTGTTTTCACACACATGTCGCATACAAGGGAACAACCAACATTAAACAACTTGGCCGGATGGACCGACCTGCTCTGATACCATTAATGTAACACCCTTCTAAACCCCGCAATTAATGAAAATAATCAGAGTAAATTTTCATGCTTTAACAAAAGGGCGTCACACTTAATATTCAAAACAACCTGTCATGCTCATTAACACTTCAATAAATAACTATGCTTTTCAAAATTTCACGTTGCATGAAACAGCGGATTCATTTATATTACAATTTTCATAAAAGAGACATTTATGTTCATCACACAAATCAACATTTCTCAGGCACTGAGGCCAATATCATATCATTTCGATAAACACGAAAACATAGCATATCACTAAAATATAAACCAAGCGATCCCAGTGTTACAACTTAACTAAACACTAAAATGCTACACTAATAGCGACTCCGCAACTATGAGCAACACTACTCCTTGATACCTGCACGATATCACATAGGACATCATTCCAGCAGAAGGGTGAGAAACATTATCATAATAACAATGCATATAATCATATATGTATACACAAGCATAAAATACACATAATTCCACATTTCTCACTACATCACATTATAACTCGTCATATACATCATAATACATATATTATTCAAGTATGGATAATAACCAAGCATGTTTCATCATACACACATCTATAATCCTCAATTCAACAATTCACATTTACACAAATCGTACACATATCTATATTTTCAATTAATCCACATAAACATACAAAATATGTTTATTTCATCACCAAATCACATAAATATCTACATTCATGTTTATTTCACCAAGGCATCATACACAGATGATAAATGCAACTCATAGAGACCGACTCACGACTTTATGCAGATGCACATGCGGTACCGACTTGTTCAGCAGATTCTCTAAGGAATCAAATATAACCATCGCTCACACACCACAAGGGCACACGAGGTTCTGCAGATCCTACACGGGATCAAATATAACCATCACTCACACCCCACAAGGGCACACGAGGTTCTGCAGATCCTACACGGGATCAAATATAACCATCTCATAAAGCGAGGTTCTGCAGATCCTACACGGGATCAAGGGTAACCAAACCATCGCTCACACCCCACAAGGGCACACGATGATTTCTGCAGATTCTACGCGGAATCAAAATAAACTATCGCTCACACCCCACAAGGGCACACGATAATTTCTGCAGATCCTACGCGGGATCAGACTCACAAGAATGCAATCATGATGCTTCACATGCAAGACGACTCAATACACTCTTGAAATGCATACATATTCATAAACATGCTCGTGCATCCTTCACATCATACAAGTACATACAATTATGCACATTCTTATTTAATTTAAACAATGCATATATTGTCAAGAGACCTCATTTCATAATCAATTATAAAATCTAGGATTCACGCCTTACGGCTACCCACAACATATCCTATCACAATAGTACACCAACTATTCATTTTAGATAAGGATTAAACATGACCGAACCAAACAATCAACATTAGAAAGGAAACACTCAGAAAACTGGAAAATGCTGACACGTTCGCTGGCCTTCGCCTGGAGAATGCTCGCTACCACATTCGCCTGGCGAACTCGCTGGCGAACATAGTCAGTAGCCACTGACTTGGTTCGCTACCACTCGCCGGTTCACTCGCCTGGAGAACCTTCGCCACCCCTCTTCGCCTGGCGAACTTGCCAGCGAAGACTGAGTGTTCTGCTTCTGACTTGTTCGCTTCCCACTCGCTGGGCTTCGCCTGGCGAAGCTTAGCTGGAGCTCGTCTGGTGAACAATGGCGAATCTGCGAAACCAGAAACCCTAACTGTCCCAAAATTACCAAATCCTCACAAAACCGACCGATTCAATCCCAATCAAACCCAGTAGCCTTAGCCTATTATTACTCGACTAAACTATTTCGTTTATTCACGATTCTAACCGTTAAAACGTCATTTCTACCGATAAAACTCATTCTGCCCTAAGATGGGAAATGAGTAAAACTCCAACAAATCCATGCACACACACATACATAATCCTAAACATTGGTAGAATAACAACATTTCACACCCTTACCTTGATTAATCGAAGCTAGAAGCGGATCTTGAAGATTTTCCCAGTTTTCCTTTTTTCTTTCCTTTTTCTCTTCTCCTTCTTTCTTTCTCCTCTTTTTCCTTCTATCTTTTTCTATCCTTTCCTTTTCTCTCTATTTCCTTTTATATGTCTTTTCATTTTCTTTCCATCATAATTCTTTTCTCAAAATACCTACCAATTCATTTTCTCATAACTCTCCAAATGATAAAATAGCATAATATGCAAACTTAACATATTATCACACTATCCCATAATTAAAATAATTCTAATTAATAAATTAATTAGTTAATCAAAATTGGGCTGTTACAGTTAAAAGTTGGTGTCACAGCTGCTACATATTGCTGTTGGGCATACTGCAACGGGTACATCGGTCTTTGTTGCTGAGGTTGCTGAACATAACTGGGATGAGGTTGCTGAATAAAACCCTGTTGAGGCTGCTGATATTGTTGATAAGGTGGTCTCCAAGTACGACTCCTTCTTCCCATCATTATTGCATTTGTTTCCCCTTCCTTCTTTTTATGGAACCCACTACTGACCTTCTTGACGTTGCTGTTGTTAGAATTACTAGAACTGCTAGTTACTTTCCCATTATTCATCCCCAACTCTACTCTTACTCCCACAGCTACGATATCAGAAAAACTTGCAGACACACTACTAATCATTTTTTCATAAAACTCCGGTCTCACTGTGTCAACAAACCAATCTGTTAATTCCTTTTCATTCAGAGGTGGTTCTACTTGAGATGTCGTCTCTCTCCATCGCTGAGCATACTCTTTGAATGATTATGTACCTTTCTGTGACATATTCAACAATTGTCTTCTATCAGGGGCCATATCCATGTTGTACTTGTAGTGTTTCATGAAAGCATCAGCCAAGTCTTGAAAACAGTGAATACGAGACTGGTCTAAACCTAAGTACCACTTAGCAGGAGCTCCTTTCAAACTATCTTGAAAATAGTGGATCATCAGTTTATCATCTTCCACGTGGGCAGCCATCCTTCGATAGTACATGATTAGATGCATTCTGGGACAGGTGGCACCTGAATACTGATCGAAATTAGGAACTTTGAACTTCGGTGGAATTACCAACCCAGATACCAAACACATGTCTCTCGCATCAGTGCCAAAGATATCGTTCCCTTCCATTGCTCTGACTTTTCTACCTATAGTGTCTACACTTTCTTTCAATTTTTCATGTAGTCCACTCTCTTCTTCATACCCATCAATTCCTTCATACACTGGCGGAGGATTGTGAAAAACAGGGCATGCCTGAATCTGAACAGAAGCTGGAGCATAGGTAGGAATTGCTTGAGGGGACTCTCCCCCTAAAGGAACTGCTTGTTGATTGTTCGTTGGCAGAGGTACAAAGCCCGGTGGTAACCCATAAGTTGGTATGTTTGCAACAGTAATTTCCGTTGGGATCGGCTCTGCAGTGATTTTAGAAACAACGGTGGCTTGAGTATCCAACTTTGCACGAATAACCTGTAGGGCCTCCATTATTTGCCCCATGCCTCCTCGGAGCTCTCCGAGTTCATTATCAATTCTGTCAACATCTAGATTCTGTCCTTCCATCCTTAGACGGGCTTGGGCTCGAGTATTGTATCGATGCGGAGGATTCAGTGTGATTTCTACTGGAGACAAGACAACGAGATGAGACACGACACAGGAACATGCATATGCAATGCTTATGAATGCAGACATGCAAGTGCATAATTAAACATTCAAGGTATTTTAGCCATATTTGCAAATATTATAACAACAGAGAAACAAAACGGATGAATTAATTGATTTAAACAACTGGAGAGTTTTACAACAACAACTGAAAACTGAAATACAAGTTTTTAATATAACTTAAAGATAAAGTACATAAGCAAACGATCCTATATCTTCTGGCCAGATGGTCCTTCTTCTTCAGACTGATTCTTATTTGCCCCTTGGGGAACTAACTCTTTGAGCTCTTCATTCTCTTGCATAACTTCGAAACATTTATCCTTCCAAATATTTCCTTCCTTCTCAGCCTTCTCTAGAGCAGCTTTCAATTCCTCCACAAGAGTGAGCTTTGTTGGTCTTGTCTCGAAGCTGGTGTAGAACATCTTTAATGCAGCTTCTCTTACCCATGATAAGTAAGATTCTGAAATAGTGGTGTCGGGATGATCTAACATAGTCATTCCTCTTGTATTGATACGGCGCCAAGCATACACAATTTGGGCTTTGTAAGCTAGATCTTTTCCTTCTTCAATGTAGAAACTCCTTAAAAGGGCGAAGTCTGGTTCATCCTTCATTGGGTATCCCAACTGGCAACGGGCTAGGATAGGATTGTAACTGATGCAACCTTCAGTGCTAATGAGTGGTACATTTGGGAAATCTCCACAACTTTGAATCATATGAATTCCTCCATAGATGGGGTTATACCAGTTGATGTCTGAATGTTTGAGCAACAAGATCCTTTCCGTCCACGAGAGTCCATTCTGTCTACCCCAAAGAACTGGTAATCTTGGCAAGTGTGAAATAAACCACTTGTAAAGAAGAGTAGTGCATCATACAATTTTTCCTCCCCCATAACGACTGTTACGATGAATAGAGAAATATGTATCAGCCAACAGCGTGGGCACCGGATTCTTGAGCAGGAACAGGTTGATTGCATTCTCCTCCACAAAGTTATCAACGGTTGGAAACAAGAAAAGTCCATAAATCAGCAACGCCAGAATGGCCTCAAATGCCTCCACCCTCTTTGTCTCAGCATCAAATTGGGCTTTCTCGAACAAGAACATAGCTGGTAACCCATACATACTTCCTCTTGTAATCAATTGTGAGCGTACTTCAGTTATTTCTAAGTTCAAGGCATCTGCAATTGTTCTTTCATTAGGAGTTCCTTCCCTTCCAGAAAATGGCCTAGGAGTAACACTTAGTCCCATCAACACAGAATATTCCTCCAAGGTAGGTAGAAATTGGTAATCTGGAAATGTGAAGCAATGGTAGGTTGTATCGTAGAATTGCACAAGTGCTGACAGCATCTCCTAATCTACTTGAAGTTCAAGTAAAGACAACATGTTTCCATATTTCTCTTTGAATGCCTCTGGATCTTCCACCATTCTTGCTAGTCTTCTTGAATTCTCCAGATTTGGTCTTTGAAACATACTCTCTGCGGTTGTTCTTTTTCCAACATCCATTGTAATAATATCTCTAAAATATACTTAAATTCCTTGAATGTTTAATTTAAAATGACAAAAATGCAAATGCGTGAAGTTTTATGGAACTCAGGTATTTGTGAACATCAAAACATCATGGATTTCATTGATTTTCAAGTTGTATTACAAAATATCTTAGTACATCTTACAAAAGTCCTAAACATAGAGCTAAAGATATTCTAACAAAAAGTCCACTCTCTTCTTGATCTTCTTGAGTTCTTCTTCCACCTGTGTCTTCTCAAGAATGAGCTTGTCCACCATTGACTTCCACGGGGTTGACTGATGACTGGAATAAAATGAATCTTCTTGCGCTTTTCTCTTCTTGCAAGCAACCACTTCTTCATCCTTCATCTGGAGTTGTTTACAGAGCTCCTCATTTTCTTCCATGGCCACTTAGTATTTGTATCTCCAAGCTACTTCAGTTTGTCGTGACTTTCTCAAAGCAATCTTCAACTTATCTTCTTCAGACATAAAGATCAGCGGTTGTTCCTCTTTCAAAACCATAGGTTCTTGCGGAGGATAAGACATCTTCAACTGAATGGCTATCTTTCGGACCCATTGGAGATAAGGCTTAAAAGAGATGCAATTAGGTCTTCCTAAGTCTTCCTTTCCTTTCTTATGCACATGCCCCCAAGCTTTGAGGATCTCTTCCTTCAGTTCTGAAACACCTTTAAAGAAAATATCCTCCACATGAGCACTTTTGGGCTTGTCTTTCAAAGGATACCCAAGCTGTCGTCGAGCGAGAACGGGATTGCAGCTGATTCCTCCATTTGTACCAAGAAGAGGTACATTGCCAAAGCTTCCACAACTATCAATGATTTTTATCCCATTGTAGCTACGGTTGTACCAATTAATATCAGAGTGAGTGAGAGCCATAACCTTCTGAGACCACCAACCTTTCTTCCAAAAAGCATGCGCTTTAGGTAAGTGAGAAATAAACCACTTATATAGTAGAGGGACACAGCAGGTGACCATTCCTCCTTTGTGAAGATTCCTCAGGTGAACGGAATGATAAGCATCAGCTAGTAAAGTAGGCACAGGGTTTTTCTTCAAGAAAATCTTGATGGCATTGAGATCCACAAATTTATCAAAGCTTGGAAACAAGAATATGCCATAAATGAGCAAGGCAAGAATAGCCTCAAATGCATCCATACTCAAATGATCAGCATAATACTGAGCTTTCCCAACCAAGAACTCTCCAGTCAATCCAAAAATTCCTCCTTTAGTAACCATGTTTTTCTGAATATCCACCAATTCTAAACGTGTAGCCTTAGCAATTTCTTCTTCTTTAGGGTCCTTCTCCATGATTGGAAAAGGAGATTTCTCCAGAATAGGCAACCCAATCAAATAAGAATACTCCTCAAGTGTAGGTACCAGCTGATAATCAGGAAAAGTGAAACAATGATAGAGTGGATCATAAAACTGGAGAAGTGTGGAGAGAAGCCCCAGATCCATCTTCTTCTTCACCTTCAACAATGACAGTAAATTCCCATATCTGCTCTTGAATCCTTCTATGTCTGTTATCAAAGTGCTCAGCTTTTCTATGTCATCCAAGCTAGGACTTTTGTAAGTATACTTCATAGTTTTCTTTTTTCCATTATCCATGATGATCCTAAAGTTTTATAAATGAAAAAGCCTGAGTTCCATGAAACTTTATGACATGATGTTTATGAATGCATGAATGCACAAACACAGGTAAGCACAGATTTCACATATACACATATGTAAACAGATAAGGGTTTGGTTTGGAGAACACAAGCATGGAGTCAAGGTCTACCCATCCCCAAAGGTATGTATTAGGGTTTTCAACACAGTAGAACAGGGTTCTAAGAGGTTCCCGGAGTCCTCGACCCATCTTTCGGATATTATCAATTTCCCAAATAACTCGGTGGTCGATAATATTCTCAAGAGAGTCTCGTCCAAGTGTAGTATCGCATATCAACTATTTTGGAATTACTCCCTCATAGTCATCGCACTACATCCTAATAAGGCCAAAGTGGGGTAAAAGGTAATCTAAAGGTCCTCAGTGTCATGGGCTCCTATGTAGAAAGTAGCATTATTTTCACGAATACTCGATCAACAATACCAACTCTCAAAAGGGCCTCCACTGAGTGGTGATTTCTCAAGTTAGCTTGGTCGGGAATCAACCCCCTATAAGCCTTCTTGAATATACCACCTTCCTATCATAAGTACGCTCGAGCACGGGTATAGTGTTGTCTCACCACTTCAAGTTCCCAAGGTCCAACAGATATGCATATTTACAATTATTCACAGATAGCAAGTAATCAAACAAGATAGGCTAAACCCTCAAACACTAGTAAAAACCTTCCCAATGAAGTTGCCATTTCTGTTGCGGTGAAAATTGGATATCAATCTATTTAATTAACTTGAACCTTATTTCTTTTACAACCGGACTTTAATTTATCCAAAGGAAAGGTTTAAAGAAAGAAAAATCCTTTTCGCGATGTAAAACAACGCTAAGAGATTCGGGGAGTCGGGGGTTGGTTATACCTAGGGAAGGTGTTAGCACCCTAAATATCTGTAGTACTCTACAGGAACCTTTTGTTTGATTGATTGCTAAATGTGAAATATGTGTTATGGTTTGGGATTGGGAGTTGAATATAAAGATAAGTAAAGGCCTAGATGGTTTTCTAAGTTTGCTCGCAAAGACGTCGCATCTTCTGCCTACGTATCCTGACTAGGATAGAATCAGAGCAATCGTAGTTCGCTTCACAAGGGGAAAAGAACACTTGATGATGATCAAGGTTCAATGGGGGAAACAAACATGACAATGTTTGCATGGAGTTTGACAAAACTCCCTAATCTAAATTGTAATATAAAAGGGGAAAGTAAGATATCACGACAATGATTCTTACATAGAGTTGACAAACTCTTTCCTAGGGTTCTAGTTGAAGAACACTCCTAGTACAGGTGGGTTTATTAGACTCAAAGCAAAGTCTAATGGCTTCTAAGCTATGGTTAAAGTGACTTAACAAAGTCAAGGAGAGGATGAATGAGTTATCCATGACATGAAGGTCAAATGGACAGACCTTTCCTTTGGAGGGAGACTGGGGAGGCAACTTGGATGAAAGCTAACAAGCTTCATCACTTGGGGAAGAAAAATAAGAAGGAAAAGCAACAACATAATAATGATGTATTCATGGTGACAACCATTAAATGATCACATGAAATTGACGCATTGATGACAACCAAAGCAGGTAAGCACACCAGGAAATGTGACGACAGATCGAGTTCAAATAAATTTAACAGATAAAGTAACATGGACATGGTGAAAACCAAAAATAAAGATTTAACATGTTAAAAAACATTTAAGAATTAATGTAAACAAATACCACAAGAAAACACAAGCATAACAAAGGAAAATTCATCTGCATCTGTCAGGACGATCACAGAAAGTACACAACTTGCACACAGTCAAAAGAGGGGGAAAATTTTTCAAACATGGGAATAAAAAATATGACATGAAAGTTCACATCAAGAAGAACACAATGCAAAAAGAATGTGTGAAAAATGATAAAAATTGAGAGAGATATGATTTTTCAAAGTTTGGTGAAAAATTACAAAATTTAATAAAAGAGTTGCCCTCCTCAGGGGTCGAACTCAGGTACAAGGCATGCAAGGCGTGTTTAGGCATAATGGTCTTACCACTGGGGTGGCTATATGTCGCTTGCGCGAAAATAAGGTGCCGGCATGACAGAAGAGTCGCCACCTTTCGTTATTTATCCCTCAGAGCGGGAAAGGAAACGATCGGAGAAACCTGACGAATAAGGGTAAGACAAGGTCATCGCAACCATTGTCTGGGTTCGGGAGTCGGTTACGCAAGGGGAAGGTATTAGCACCCCTCACGTCCGTCGTAATCGACGGGATCCTCGCTTGTTTGTTTACTTGGACGGGTTGGTTATAATCTATCTACCTATCAAGGCTGGCTGAAAAAGAAAAGAAAAATGACTCGGCAAAGCATCGCGCTTTATGCCTACGTATTCTCATCAGAGAATGAGAAATCAGAGTCAACGTAGTTCGGCTAACTACGGTTTATGGGGGGAAGGTTGCTCGCTAGGATATCGCATCCTATGCCTACGTACTTTCGTCTGGTATGAAAGATCAGAGCAAACGTAGTTCGGGAAACTACGGGGTAAAATGGCTCAACTAGGAGGGAGACTATCAAGTCCTACCGTTATCATGCCATGGATTCATCCTATGGTTGAGGTTTGAACAGGGAACTCCTAGATGTTGTCATGCATAGGTTTCAACCTAAAAGTCTATCATCAAATCCTTATCAAAGGAAATGAGAGTCCTAAGGGATCATGTCAATGATACACCAAAACAGACAAAAGCATCAGCTTTAACAATAAAATGCATGCAATGCAAGTGAGGGAGGAAATGTGTGTGGGGTTTCAGCCTCCACAAGCTCATCTCAACCTCTAGCCAGTCATGAAATAACAGTAATCATACTGAAGATAAACAACGTGCTATCAAGCAATATACAGATAAGGAAATGAAGTGCCATCAGGCAAACAAACACACAGCTTGAGAAAGAATCATCTACTCTCTAATCCTAACCCTAATCACAGAATCTAAACAAATCTAAGCAAAGCTCTCAAGCAAGACTCTAACAAGAGAAATCATTCCCAGTCTTCAAGCTTCAGACCAAGCTTACCAAAGAAAGGGAGCTAAGCAATCAGACTCATAGTGTCTTCCTCAGGAAAGCACTAGGAGGTGTATACTCAGGAATCATACCCTATGTGGCTCAACCACTGTGATCAGTTTACATTCCTCCTCAGGAGAAATTAAACTCACAAGCAGGCTCCAACATCACTGGATATTTAGGAAATCCTATCTGAACTAGTGGAACTAAGTGAATAGACTCATAGGACCTTCCTCAGGAAAGTACTAGGAGGCTTCCACTTAGGAATCGTATCCCATGTGGCTCAGCAACATGTGATCAGTTTACATTCCTCCTCAGGAGAAATTAAACTCACAAGTTGGCTCCAACATCATTGGATACTTAAGAAATCCTAGATAAACTAAGGGAACTAAGTGAATAGACCCATAGGACCTTCCTCAGGAAAGTACTAGGGGGCTTTCACTTAGGAGTTGTATCCCATGTGGCTCAACAACAAGTGATCAGTTTACATTCCTCCTCAGGAGAAATTAAACTCACAAGTTGGCTCCAACATCATTGGATACTTAAGAAAGAGGTGAGAAGAAAGAATGAAAGTCATTCATAGTGCCTTCCTCAGGAAAGTACCATGAACTTCCTTCAAACTTCAGGATCTCAAACCTCACAGACAGGGGACAAGACAAGCTCTGGGTCTCTGAATCCTGATCTACAATCTTCACTTCATGATGCTCCCCATCATGGTCTTCAAGGCAACACAAGCCCCACAACAAATTCCTCAGAATGAACCCCACAGATGAACAGATAACCCACTGAACAGATCAAATCATCAGGCAACTTCAGAAAATACCTAAAAATACTAAACTAATGGGGAAAAATCTAACAAATATTCACAAGGGTCCTCAACACCTACTCATAACATCTACAAAGGTCTCTTCCTAAAAATCAAGATGAAACTCAATCAAAGAAAGGGATTCATCACTTAAACACAATTTAAACCCTAATTAGGATACCCTAAATCTACCCTAATTAAACTAATCAAGATTTAATTCTAAAAATCTAGAAAAAATCCTATGGGGAACTATGAATCATCATCTAATTGCACAAAAAAGAATGGATTAAAAACCCTAAAGGAAGGTCCTAAAACAATTCCTACAAAATCATGATACAACATTAAACAATTAAAAAGCTATTTAATTGGAAAATCTATTAAAAATATTAAACCTAAAAATAAAATCTCATTTTTATTTTTATAGTTTTCTACACATTTTAATCTACTCATAGAAAAAAGAAGCATTGAAAAATCATTTTCTATCAATTTTTAATGAATTTTACAAAACAGAAAAAATAAAAGAAAGAAAATAAAACAATTTAAATTAAATGAAAGGAGGGGGGTATGAAAAGTAATTCTCGCTAGTTCAAACTGACTGGGCCAACAAAAGGGGGAGGGGCGAATAGCATTCTGGGCCCAGAACGCCCTTTAAGTGAAACGCCGCGTTTCAATTAGTTTTGAATCTTCCCTCCAATCTCAGACACGATCACAGCCGTTGGATCTAAAGAATTAGTCAAATATTGAGACCCATCCAAGGGCGCTCCTTCATCGTCTCCATCAAAACCTAGGGTTTTCAGACCCTCCCTCCATGCACTCACATTCGAGCTCCATTATCTCTCTCCACACGCCACGGCTTGCCACGATTCCAAAACAAAAAATCATCTACTTCTCAAGCCCTACACAACCCTACGTACAGTTTCTCTTAATTCGCCCTAGATAGCCCTAACAGAGGGATTGAAGATCCGGGTACAACCATGGTTCAGAATTTTAACCTGATATCAATCTCTACCAAACTTCAACCTAATGATTTACAGATACTCTACAAGTTACCCTTGCTATTCTAAACCAATTCATGCTGATTAAAATGCCCTAAACCACCAATTCTTGAAAATTAAAGTTTCAAACACCTGCCATGGAACCTCATGGAACAGGCTGTAACTCATGGGGAAGAATCATCTAGCCTAGTACAACTTTCCTATACCTCTAAAACTAAGCAATACCATGTAATTCAAGATAATTAAGAGGGAGAAAGAACCTGTCAAGAGGTTGTGGTGCAGTGATGTAGGGCACGATTCAGGCCTTGGAAGTGCTTCTAGATGATCCTTGAATGATCCTCACCCTTCTGTTTGCACTTGTTGTGAAGGTGATGGCTGGTAGTGGAAGAAAACTCAAGTTGCTTCAACTTGAAGAAACTCCTCCAATGGCTATGTATCTCTCTCTCTCCTCTGACTTGGCTCAAGTTTCACCAACCTCTCATCACTCTTTGATGCATTCTTTATATAACAATCATTGGATGCTTCTAGAATCATCTAGAATGGGGTGGAAACTTCATGAAAGTCTCATGTGATGATAAGTTGGATTTCTCATATACCATATGCTATGCCTTGCAATTCATTGCCAAATTCTCCTTACATGAGTTATTGAGTGTGGATGAGTGAAAAACAAGTGCATTTTTGGCTTGTGTAGGGTTTTGCAAAGTTGCCCTCTTATGCAAACAACAAATTTCCAAAGGAACCTCATTTTTTTAAGCCTCAAATGAAAATTCTATTTAAACCAAAGTTCTTAAAATGGTTTTTCCAATCAAAATGATATATTGGATGACCTATTTTGGATTTGTGGATCTCCCAAATCACTTTTCAATTTCAACTTTTCAAAGTTATAAGTCATTTTTAGTTCATTTTTGACCAATCATGGAATTTCATGCTATGAGCTTTTTCAACAATTTGTGACCTTCTTTCTAGACTTAAAATCACATTTTGAGCAACTTTCATGTTTTGAGTTTTTCCATTTGAGGCTTGGAAATAGGAGTTTTAAGCATTGGCTAAAATGACCTATAACTGACAAATGACCAAAATACCCCTGCCTTGTTCAAACCATAAGTTGAGTTCCACAAATCCAATCAAGGACTTCTACCACTCAAATTAAAGCTAAGAAGATCCTCTTCAACATTCATGTTGACCAAGAAACCATAGGAATCATCCTACTAGGGCAAAAGTTGTCTGCAAGTTGGGTGACTTTCAAGGACCCAGATTCACACACCTCTGCTGACCTGTAATTTGTCAAGACCATAACTTGAGCTCTGTAACTCCTATCAAGGACTTCCACCACTCAAATTAAAGCTTAGAAGATGCCCTTCAACATTCATGTTGTGGGGAGGAGGAGATATCAATCACATCTAGAGCTAAAACTGCCTGGAAGATAGGGATCAAATTAGGGTTTTTTCACTGACAATCCTCAGAAACCCTAACTCAAAACTTCTCAAACTCCTCAATCATGATGAGTTAGCCTAGGAATCATCTTTATAACATCTCTATACATCATTCCATGATCTCATGGCCCTTGGATTAAGTCTCAACCTTCTCCAAATCTTCAGCTGATCTAGGGTTGACCCAGTCAAAACCCTAATTCTACCATTCATGGTTGAATCTTCTGAACTCTTGCATAATGACTTCTCTGGGCTTCATGATGGCTATCAAGACATCTCATAAGCTTTCTCAAACATCAAGTTTCTTCTCAAAGTCTCAGAATCATCTGAGGAGTACCCACAACTCTCAAGCTATGAAGCACACAACCCTGGTTTCAACCCACTTCTCTGGAGATCTCTTGAACTTTCTGATGAAGGTATCAACTTTCAAACACTCAATGAGAAAATAAATGTTGGTCAAATTTTGGGGTGCAACAGCTGCCCCTATTCAAACGGCTTGAACCTGACTGGGTGAGAAGCGAACGGCTCTCAACCAATCAAGGTACGAGACGGTTGAATATCGGTAAACCCGAAAATTTGCCAACTGCACGACCACATGATACTCTGCGGGGAACAAATCTTTGAATACTGCAACACTAGCTGCTCAACAACTAGCCTGATCTGACATCGCCGCCGGAAACAAACATCATCTTGAGAGACACTCGACATCGCCGTCGTACCACATCATCTCTGCTGGGGATTTAAAGAGTCTGACATTGCCGTCGATCAAACATCCAACCTCGCTGCCGGAAACAAACATGATCTGACCTCGCCGTCGAATAAACATCCAACCTCGCTGCCGGAAACAAACATGATCTGAACAACTATGACCTGGGGTTCACCCCTGGTAACTGGACAGAAGGTACACTTGCGTATTTGAACTTACTCCGCTGGGAATGAGAGACTTAACCGAGCACGCTCTGATCTGGGGTTCACCCTCAGGACCATAACGAACATCGGAATACTGCTGCACACTGCCCGCCGTAGAACTTCAACATCAGAACTATATGAAACCCTGGCCCCTGGCCACTTCCAGCTTCAGCTAAAAAAGATCTTCAAGTACTTCTGAAGATAAGCATCCTTGGCCTTCAAGGATGGCAACCCTGCAGGAGGTATCTTTGACTTCAGTCTAAAGCAATGGTCCTTGACCTTCAAGGATACATGGATCTACCTTCAGGCAACTCCACCTCTGCTATAGAGTATCCGTGACTTCTGTCAGGGATATACTTCGGCCTTCAGTCCGAAAAATGAATCCTAGGTCATTCATGACCTTGGGGATAACCTTGCCTTCAGGCACCTTCGCTTCAGCTTGGGAAATCTGTGACTTCAGTCAGAGAAGTGGTATCCTGAGCCACTCATGACTCCACGAGGATTCAAACACTTTGCCTTCAGGCAAAACTCCGCTTCAGCTGGAGAAACATCTTCGACTTCAGTCGGAAGAAAAACTATTCACTTGATCGCGCTCAATCATCACCTCAGGATAACTGACTTGGTCTTCAGACTCACACGAATCACCTTGTTGTATCTACAACTCCGGAACCTTGTCTTCAGCCACACGTTGATTCATCAACAAGGAAATCTGAACTCACCGGAACCTTCTGATATCGCTTTCAGGCGCTTATGAGATCCATCTTCAGATTAGACATCGTGGTTGGAGCAGACATATCATGCTGCTGAGGACTTCAAGAATCATCTTGCACAAACAACTCCATCGGGCATCTTCAAGAATCGTCCTGAACTAATAACCTTTCTGGAGCAAACATTCTGTTGGGAATTCCAGGAATCTTCCTGGGCAACTCTTGCTGGAGGCGCTATTGGGGAGCTCAAGTATCATACTAAGCAAACAACTCGGGAAGCTGTACTGGGGTCTTAAGAACCGTCTTAAGCAGATGGCCCTGCTGAGGGACTTGAGAATCATCTCGAACTGAAGACTTCGCTGGGGATCTCAAAAATCATCCTGAGCAAGCGACTGCGGGGATCACACCGGGGTCTTTAGAATCATCTAAGGAAAGTGACCTTGCTGGGGAGAACATCAGGAATCGTCCTGAGCAACCGGTCTTTTGGTGGCACACCTGTAAAACAAAGATGGTAATGACCTAGATCATGCTTATGATGTGTATGCTTCTGCGCTATGCCCCACACGGTGGGAATGATATGCGTTTATGCTAAATGCCATGCAATCATGCACAATGCTATGCAATCATGCACAATGATGCGATCCCGTCAGCAAAATAAATGCCGAAGGGGGGAAATCCTCCTGTCAAGGAGAAAGAACCACTCAGGTAGAGGAATCATCCTGCTGAGGAGATTGTGAACACGCCAATATCAATTAGGCTCTATCTAGGGAATTGATCTTCCGCGAACTGTTGCAGGGGAACAACTTCAGCTGACTGCTGCAGGGGACGAAGCTCTACGAGAACTTGAATCTGCTGATATCAATCGCGAGAATGAACTGTGCGGCCGTCTCGGCTACTCTTCTGGGGATGACCACTCTGTGGGGGAACCAACTTCAGTTGCTCGACACTCCACTGGGGAAAAACCAATCATGATCTGATCAACTTCCAAGGATTCGGATCTCTTGGACATCTGCAAACTCGGCTGAGGAAGGAGAAATCATTCTGCTTTGCTGGATAGAGTACGACTCTGGGGGAAATACAGCATCGGCTGTTCTACGCTCTGCTGGGGAAAATTGATCATGATCTGATCAACCTCCAAGGATTCTGCTTTTCTGCGGACTCAGCCGAGGAGAGAAATCATTCTACTTCATTGGAGAGTGCAACTCCGATGGGGAATTTGATTCCACTGGGGAAGAAAGAATCATCGGACTTCGGGAGAGTACAACTCTGCAGGGGAATACAACATCAGCTGTTCCAACACTCTACTGGGGAAGAGGGAATCATCCAACTTCAGGAGAGATCCTGACTCTGGTGAGGAATCTCAATTCCACTTAAGACTTCAGTCTGGCACCATCAGTTATTGCATACTTCGGTATACGACTAGCTTCCTACGAAACCTGCACTTGTGACCCGGTGCGGGGGAAAATCCTGCTTCGGCGACTTTACTGGGGAAAACACGAGCTTCGGTACCCAAACATTTCTGTGAACTCTACACTTGTGACCCGGTGCTGGGGAGAGACGACATCATTCTTCGGTGCTTGACTCAGCTGATGAGGTGACATTCCTTCAGGACGCGTCCGCTTGGGGAAGAGGATCACCTCTACTTGGGGAAGACATATCAATGCTCACTATTCTGATTCTGATTCTGCGGAGGAGAGACTACTGAACTCTACTGGAGAAGGAGGATTCATCCTGCTTCGGGGATACGCACGGCACATCTTCTGGCGAGGTGCTACACCTGCAACAAAACAAATAGACAAGATACCCTCCTCAAAGGGGCCTATCAGGGTTATTATCTTGTGACAATGTTCAATTAATTAATTGTTTCAACAATCAATGGGCTTAGGCCCGCAAGTTTATGTATGCGCATTTTATCAAAAAACACATCGGCGTTATCATTCGCAAACAAAACAGATAAATGCTAAACAGACAAGTAGAATTGCTGAATAATGTGCATTTTATTGATGATGAACCCCTGAATGGGTAAAAATGTTTTACAACAGAGGCAAGCTCCTGGAATGAGGAAGCCGCGCAAAAAGAAAACATAAATATACATCAGTATATACAAATGTCGGCAATCGAGGCGTAGACGAACACCATGAGTTGATCCCTCTAAGACCCACTCGACTTCGATACTTCTCCGATGCTTCAGCTTTGGAAGAGATTGATTCAGATAAACGGCCCTCAGGTCTTCCGAACCACTAAACAATGAAAGTCCATACGCGGAACGCAGTCATTTGCTTATTCAAATCCCTAACTTTTGCGTGAACCGCCCTTCACGGGTTTTCAGTTCACCGGGATACCCTTTTTTGCCGAAGCCGCCCAGTGTAGGTTTTCGACTTCGCGGGTGTACATTTTTTCAATATATCCCTAATTTTTGCCCGAACCTTTTATTCTATTTTTGGTTCGCCGGGATGCCCCTTTTTTGCCTGGACTCTTTCTTTTTTTGTCCAGCGGGTCGCTTTCAAGCAAAGTATTTTTTAACTGCGTCCGCGTTCACCGGGGATGCAAAATCTTCACCATCCATCGTGGATAACAACAAAGCTCCCCCTGAGAAGACCTTGCTGACGACATACGGCCCTTCGTAATTCGGAGTCCACTTGCCCCGGTGATCGGAGTGTGGCGGAAGAATCTTCTTCAGGACGAGATCACCCGTCTGAAAGCTTCGAGGACGCACCTTCTTATCATAAGCTTTCTTTATTCGGCTTTGGTACAGGCGACCAAATGCAATCGATGCTAACCTCTTCTCGTCCATCAGGCTGAGTTGGTTCAAACGATTCGTAACCCATTCTGCCTCATCAAGTTTCACATCAACCAAAACTCGCAAAGAGGGAATCTCCACTTCTAGCGGTAGGACAGCTTCCATACCGTACACCAAGGAGAAAGGAGTTGCCCCGGTCGACGTACGCACCGTGGTACGATAACCGTGCAAGGCAAACGGCAGCATCTCGTGCCAATCTTTATACGTCACAACCATCTTCTGAACAATCCTCTTGATGTTCTTATTGGCCGCTTCAACGGCGCCATTCATCTTCGGCCAGTAAGGAGATGAGTTGTGGTGTTCAATCTTGAAGCTCTGGCACAGCTCCTTCATCATCTTATTATTCAAATTCGAACCATTATCAGTAATGATTCGCTCGGGAATTCCATAGCGACAGATGATGTCCCTCTTTATGAACTTAGCCACCACCTGCTTGGTCACATTAGCGTACGAGGCTGCCTCCACCCATTTGGTGAAGTAGTCGATAGCTACCAGAATAAAACGATGACCATTGGATGCAGTGGGCTCGATCTTGCCTATCATGTCGATGCCCCACATGGAGAACGGCCAAGGGGAGGACATGACATTCAATGGGCACGGCGGCACATGAACTTTATCAGCATAAATCTGGCATTTATGACATTTCCTCGCGAATCTGAAGCAATCTGACTCCATAGTCAACCAGTAATATCCCGCTCTCAGGATCTTTCTCGTCATGGCATGCCCGCCGGCGTGCGTACCAAATGTGCCCTCATGGACTTCCTCCATGAGCATACTTGCCTCTTTCTCATCTACACATCTGAGTAGCACGAGATCGTGGTTTCTCTTATACAGCACTCCATCAGGATTGAGGTAAAAGTTTCCAGATAGCCTCCTCAGAGTCTTCTTATCCTGGGTTGACGCACCCACAGGATACTCCTTAGTCATAAGGAAGGTCTGGATGTCGTGGAACCATGGCTGGCCGTCATTGGCATCCTCGATTGCGAACACATATGCTGGTCTGTCAAGACGCGAAAGGACAATGCTTGGAGCCTCATTCCAAAGATTGACCTTATACATAGAAGCCAGGGTGGCTAAAGCATCAGCCATCTGATTTTCAGCCCGGGGTACATGATGAAGTTCTACTCGGTCGAAGAACGGAAGCAGCCTTCTGGCATAATTCATGTACGGCACTAGATTCGGTTGACGAGTCTCCCACTCCCCTTTAATCTGATTGATTACAAGCGCTGAGTCACCATATATGTCTAGATTCTTGATTCTCAAATCAATTGCCTCTTCTAGACCCATAATACACGCTTCATACTCGGCTTCGTTGTTGGTAACTGGAAACGTCAGTCTCGCAGTAAACGGGATGTGGGATCCATGAGGAGTCGTGATGATAGCCCCGATACCAATTCCATAGGAATTAACCGCTCCGTCGAATATCAACTTCCACTGAGACTTCCTATCCGGCCCTTCATCGGGCAATGGCTCTTCGCAATCCTTTGCTTTGAGAAACATAATGTCCTCGTCAGGGAACTCGAACTTCATCGGCTGATAGTCTTCGATTGGCTGTTCGGCAAGGTAATCAGACAATACGCTTCCCTTGATGGCTTTCTGAGAGACGTACTGAATATCATATTCTGTTAACACCATCTGCCATCTGGCAATCCTGCCCGAAAGAGCCTGCTTCTCGAAGACGTACTTGATCGGATCCATCTTCGAAATCAGCATAGTGGTGTGATTGAGCATATACTGTCGTAGACGTTTGGCAGCCCAAGCTAATGCACAACACGTCTTCTCCAGCATCGAGTATCGAGATTCACACTCAGTGAACTTTTTACTCAAATAATAAATGGCATGCTCTTTTCTGCCCGTCTCGTCGTGCTGACCGAGAACACACCCCATGCTATTCTCGAGAACTGTCAAGTACATAATTAATGGCCGTCCAGCCACTGGGGGTATCAAGATTGGAGGTTCTTGAAGATACTGCTTTATCTTATCGAATGCCTTTTGGCAATCCTCATTCCAAGTAATCGCCTGATTTTTCTTTAACAATTTGAACATCGGTTCACAAGTGGCCGTGAGCTGAGAGATAAACCTTGCAATGTAGTTTATTCGGCCCAAGAAACCACGAACTTCTTTTTCGGTCTTTGGCGCTGGCATCTCTTGGATAGCTTTTATCTTCGCAGGATCGACTTCAATACCTCGTTCGCTAACGATAAACCCCAATAACTTTCCGGACCGCACTCCGAAAGTGCACTTGTTAGGATTCAGCCTCAGCTTGAACTTCCTAAGCCTTTCAAACAACTTCAGCAAATTGACCAGATGCTCATCCTCCGTTTGGGACTTTGCAATCATGTCATCAACATAGACTTCGATCTCATGATGAATCATATCATGAAACAAAGTTACCATTGCTCGCTGGTAAGTGGCCCCTGCGTTCTTCAGACCGAAGGGCATTACCTTGTAGCAAAACGTGCCCCAGGGGGTAATAAACGTCGTTTTCTCCATGTCCTCCGGCGCCATCTTAATCTGATTGTAACCGGAGAAGCCATCCATGAACGAAAACACGGAAAACTGGGCTGTATTGTCGACCAACACATCGATATGAGGCAACGGGAAATCATCCTTAGGGCTCGCCCTATTCAAATCCCGATAATCGACGCACATGCGTACCTTACCGTCTTTCTTCGGTACAGGCACTATGTTGGCGACCCACGGAGGGTAAGTGGTAACGGCTAGAAATCCCGCGTCCAACTGCTTCTGGACTTCTTCCTTGATTTTTACAGCCATGTCTGGTCTCGTCCTCCTGAGCTTCTGCTTGACTGGAGGACAATCTTCTCGCAACGGCAAGCGATGAACCACGATATCTGTGTCAAGTCCGGGCATATCCTCATACGACCAAGCAAAGACGTCACTATACTCTCGAAGCATCTCGACCAGTCTATGCTTGACATCATTCTGCAGCGCAGCCCCAACTCTGACATTCCTGATAAGCTCCTCAGAACCCAGATTTATGATCTCAATATCCTCCTCGTGAGGCAGAATAACCTTCTCCTCTTGTTTCAACAAGCGGGCCAACTCTTCAGGAAGGTCTTCGTCTTCATCAATCTCATCCTCGGCTTGATAGATCGGGCAATCAAAGTCGTAGTGAGCCGTAGAGGGTCCAGAGTCGATGTCATCTGTTACGTGGATCCTGCAATAACAAGGGTTAAGTTTAAAGCAAGAATATGCAGGTTAGCACGAACCTCGTTGCCATTTTGCTGTTTTTCAAAACAAACATAAAGCATGAATAACAGAGAACACAATATTTGATTACGAAGAAAACGCCTTTTATTTATTAACAAAATGCATATACATAATCCAACAAGGCCCTGACAGTAAAACCACTATGCCCCGGGCAGGACATAGGGTTGTACAAAGATTGTAAAAAGCAAATCATTACTCTTCACTCGTCAGCTCGATAATCTCCTTGATGGTCCAGTTGTGAAGGCGCTCGCCTGGCTTGCTCGGTTGAATCCAGGCATCAAGATCACAATCACTGTCTCCGCTGTCCTCCGACGCTGCGTTGACACTCTCGAAGATTACTCCTCCCTTGGTGAATAGGATCGGCCCTTTCCCACGAGACGAGCTACCAGAAGAGGATGAAGCTTCAGCTTCAGGAGAATATCCCAATCCAAACTTATCCTGTTTGAATGGTATATCCAAGACATGCCCCCAGCCTGGGGTGGAACCAGCTTCGACAACAGCCCGAGCTTCCTTGAACGAGGAGAGGTTCACCCCTTGCTTCTCTGCAACAACGGGAGCTACCTCCTTCACCCTGACGGTCTCAAACGCCTGGCAAAGAGTCTCATGGATCTCGCCATCCATTTCGACATATTTAAAGGACGACAGGTGGCTTACCATGATGTCCTCCTCTCCACAAACTGTCACTATGCTGCCCCCAACAGCATATTTAAGCTTCTGATGCAGCGTGGACGTCACGGCACCAGCAGAATGGATCCACGGCCGACCTAAGAGGCAACTATAGGCGGGCATGATATCCATAATATAGAACACCGCATTAAACGTCTCTGGTCCGACTTGAATTGGCAGGGTCAATTCTCCAAAGACGTGGCGCTTGGTTCCGTCAAAGGCCTTCACGACCAGATCACTGGGCGTGCACAGCAGTCCACGGGTATCCAACTTCATCAGTGCCTTCTTCGGAAGCACGTTAAGTGAGGAACCCGTATCTACTAGGACATGTGACATAATCGTGCCCCTGCACTCTATCGAGACGTGCAAGGCATTGTTGTGATCTCTTCCCTTGGGCGTCAGCTCCAGGTCCGTAAAACCCAGCCCATTACCAGCATTGACATGGGCTACTACTTCCTCAAGTTGATTAACTGATATCTCCTGCGGCACGTATGCAGCATTCAATACTTTCAGCAACGCGTTGCGGTGCGCTTCAGAACACAGCAACAGGTTAAGAATCGAGATCTTCGACGGAGTCTGGTGCAGATGATCTACAATCTTGTAGTCACTCTTCCTGATCAGTCGCATGAACTCTTCTGCATCTTTAACCAACAGGTCTTTCTCTGCCCCTGCAGGAACCTCTTCAGCAGCTTTACCTTTACCCTTGTCAGCAGCATCAGCCCTGACTACTTTCTCGGCGGCGACCTCTGCCGGTGCGAACACTCTACCACTTCTGGTGATACCACTGGCTTCAGCAAGATTCTGCGCAGTCGATCCGGACGGCTCAAGCTCTATTTTCTGGCCATTACAATACACTTCAGCGCCATAATGCCATGGCACGGCATTGGTACTCTCGAACGGGATTGGTCCGGCCCTGGTGATGGTGATGGTAGGCGGACGAGGTGCAGAAATAGTGATAGGGTGGCGAGGAATGGTGATAGTAGCGACTTCGTCCGCCTGCTTCAGCACGACTTCCCCTGACGCATTCTCAATGCTTCGACTAAACTGCAAAATACCCTCGGTCATCAGACTCTGGATACCTTCACTCAACTGCTCACACCCATCAGGAAGTGTAGCACAAGCCATGCAAAACTCTCCACACCCGGGAAAGAAGCCTTTCTTTAGCAACTTAGCTTTAACAAAGCTCAACGGTGTTTTCAGATCTTTGACATCAGTCAGCAGGTCTGAATCCACTTCAGTGATAACAGCATTTACTCCGCCCCCCCTATGATGAGGCATTGGATTCTTGGTGACGTTGGGCACGCTGTCAGAAAAGTTGATAACCTTGGCGTCAACCAAGTCCTGGACTTTGTGCTTAAAAGCTTTGCAATTCTCAACTGTATGGCCAGGTGCCCCAGAATGAAATTCACAAGTAGCATTAGCATCATACCCTGGTGGTGGTGCCCCTGTCAAGGGAGCCAACGTCCTTTTCTGAACTAACTGGAGCTGAAGCAGTGTTTGCAGAAGCTGGGTATATGACATAGGAGGAGTTTCCAAATGACGGTTTGCCAGGGGACCCCGATTCTGATATCTCTTATATCCCGGATTATTCTGTTGCTGAGGCTGCTGCTGCGGCTGCGGGGGTGCAGCTGGGATGTTTATGCTAGCGATCTGAGACTGAGGGCCCTTGCCCTTTCTCCTAGCATTAGTGACAGCACTGGCATCGCCCTCTCGACGCTTGCCAGTATAGGGTTTCTTGCTAGCTCCTCCAGATGAGGATGATTCGCCTTGAATCTTTCCGATCTTTATACCATTTTCAACATGCTCGCCCAAAGTGATGAGAGCCGAGAATGTTCCGGACATGCCACTGATTAGCTTCTCATAATAGACTCCGGGAAGAGTAGCCACGAACATCTGTACCAACTCACGCTCAACCATCGGCGGTTGAACCCGAGCAGCCAATTCACGCCACCGCTGGGCGTACTCTTTGAAGCTTTCATTGCTCCGCTGCGAGAGATTCTGAAGCTGAACTCGGTTGGGAGCCAAGTTGCTATTATACTGATAGTGGAGAACAAACGCTTCAGCGAGATCTTTCCACGTTCGCACAGCAGCGGGTTCCAAACCCATATACCATTCAAGCGATGGGCCAGAAAGACTATCCTGAAAGAAGTGCATCAGCAACTTCTCATCATCAGAGTAAGCAGACATCTTTCTGTAATAAGAGCGGAGGTGAACACGGGGACAAGTAGTGCCTCTATACTTTTCAAAGATAGGCACCTTAAACTTGTGAGGTACTTTAAAGTCAGCAATCAACCCGAGTTTGGACATGTCAACGCCCAATGTGTTCTGATTTTCTATATCTCTCATTTTATCTTCCAGCGCCTTGAACCTGAGTCGAGCCTCAGCAGTCAACTCAGCCTCTACACCCCTCTGAGAGAAAATGTCGTCCTGATGGTCCTCCAGCCACGGTTGAGGCACCACCATATTTCCTGCACCAACATTGCCATTGACCGGCCCCACGGTAACATTGGCTCCCAAACCACCATTGACGGCGCCCGCCGCGTTAAGTCCGAGATTAGTCATAAGATTGCCGTTAGCACTACCGTTGCCTCCGGCAGCAGGAACAACGTTCTGTGGAGTATCCCCTTGAGGAGGAGTGGGTACGGCCCCGCCGTGAAGTATTCCATTGCTGTCAACCCTAGAGATGAGAGGTTGAACCAAAGTACGCAGCTGGTCTTGCCCATTCGCAACTACTTGCATCAGCTCCATGAAGCGATCCATCCTTTCACGAAGCTCCTGAACATCTGATTGTACCTGGTCCATGATTCTCGTTTGATTGGCGCGAGTTGAGTAACGGTGGATGAATCTTTGATCAATCCTGAAGATTGAAAGCAGCTCGGAACCTGAGTACCTGAAAAACCTGTCAACATCAAGGGTTAGGAAAAGCAACAGAATGTATGTCATGCAAGAATGCTTTATGCAGATGCATGCGTGTGCCTGTGTGCCTGAGAGATTTCCCCCGATCCCGCCACCTGCTGACAATAATAAGGAGAGGAATCTGGGCCCAATCATGGAAACAGTAACCTGTCACAGACACACGCTAATGGAATGATTATGCAAGCTAATGCAAAATGCAGGCATGCAACAATATATCCAGGTGGCTGCTGTGGAGATTCGATGTCAACAGTCGCTGATGAGAAGGGAACCCCGGTGTAAAACCCCTGATCTGATCTGTTGTGAATAACTATCTGATAGGATCGAGATCAAAATTCTGCCCTGACAAGAACGAAGGCCTGATAATAAAGACCCCGGATGCAAGATCAAGGAATATTTGTTGATGAAGTCTTCAGACCCCAAATCAAAAATCTGCCCTATCAAGAACAAAAATACAGCTGCTGATGAGATCTTCAAACCCCACTCAAAATCTGCCCTATCAAGAACAAAATAACAACTGCTGACGAGATCCTCAGACCCCACTCAAAAATGTGCTCCATCCAGAACAATCTTCTGATAATAATACACTGATCAAAGCCTGCTCTTTCAAGAACAGACAAACACCCGATGATAAGATCCTCTGATCACCTTTGCTCTATCAAGAACATATCCGCAACTGAGAACCCAACATAACTGATTCACTGTCAAGAAAACCAGGTAGTCTGGAGGTCAAAGTTTCCTGCAATATCCCAACCCCACTCACAGGTATGATGGACCTAATCCACGGACAAAGGTACGGCATCCTATGCGGTCGTCAGCGTCACAGACATTCATGAGTGACAATACGATTCCCAGAAGGAGTGGCATCGTCAAGTCATGAAGAGGCCTCTCTTAGCTGACTTCCAAATGATCGGTCCCCAGAGTCGACAATCCTTACGTCTGGACTCCCCTCAGATCCTCAGGACCGGAAAGGAGCACCTCTGCAAGAATCTCGTCTGAGCGCAGATTTTCGTAGGGAACTGTGCCTGTTCAACAGACAGGTTCGTCTACTACTTCTCCGCAACTATATCTAGGTGTGTACTCAAGCCCAGGTCCGGCTTTTCACTCACAGTAACATCCCTCTCCCACAGCAGCACAGATAATCATATCAAACTGGAAATAGAATGCGGGAAATAAAATGCGGGAAGTAAGAATGCGATAAATAAACGCAACCCAACAAGCAAACACGCAAACGATAGGATTGACTCGCGTAGGGGATGGGAAACGGTCCCAGCATAAGGGATGGGAAAAGTCCCTAGATGCTTAAGTGTCCCCAGCAGAGTCGCCAGCTGTCGCTTGCGCGAAAATAAGGTGCCGGCATGACAGAAGAGTCGCCACCTTTCGTTATTTATCCCTCAGAGCGGGAAAGGAAACGATCGGAGAAACCTGACGAATAAGGGTAAGACAAGGTCATCGCAACCATTGTCTGGGTTCGGGAGTCGGTTACGCAAGGGGAAGGTATTAGCACCCCTCACGTCCGTCGTAATCGACGGGATCCTCGCTTGTTTGTTTACTTGGACGGGTTGGTTATAATCTATCTACCTATCAAGGCTGGCTGAAAAAGAAAAGAAAAATGACTCGGCAAAGCATCGCGCTTTATGCCTACGTATTCTCATCAGAGAATGAGAAATCAGAGTCAACGTAGTTCGGCTAACTACGGTTTATGGGGGGAAGGTTGCTCGCTAGGATATCGCATCCTATGCCTACGTACTTTCGTCTGGTATGAAAGATCAGAGCAAACGTAGTTCGGGAAACTACGGGGTAAAATGGCTCAACTAGGAGGGAGACTATCAAGTCCTACCGTTATCATGCCATGGATTCATCCTATGGTTGAGGTTTGAACAGGGAACTCCTAGATGTTGTCATGCATAGGTTTCAACCTAAAAGTCTATCATCAAATCCTTATCAAAGGAAATGAGAGTCCTAAGGGATCATGTCAATGATACACCAAAACAGACAAAAGCATCAGCTTTAACAGTAAAATGCATGCAATGCAAGTGAGGGAGGAAATGTGTGTGGGGTTTCAGCCTCCACAAGCTCATCTCAACCTCTAGCCAGTCATGAAATAACAGTAATCATACTGAAGATAAACAACGTGCTATCAAGCAATATACAGATAAGGAAATGAAGTGCCATCAGGCAAACAAACACACAGCTTGAGAAAGAATCATCTACTCTCTAATCCTAACCCTAATCACAGAATCTAAACAAATCTAAGCAAAGCTCTCAAGCAAGACTCTAACAAGAGAAATCATTCCCAGTCTTCAAGCTTCAGACCAAGCTTACCAAAGAAAGGGAGCTAAGCAATCAGACTCATAGTGTCTTCCTCAGGAAAGCACTAGGAGGTGTATACTCAGGAATCATACCCTATGTGGCTCAACCACTGTGATCAGTTTACATTCCTCCTCAGGAGAAATTAAACTCACAAGCAGGCTCCAACATCACTGGATATTTAGGAAATCCTATCTGAACTAGTGGAACTAAGTGAATAGACTCATAGGACCTTCCTCAGGAAAGTACTAGGAGGCTTCCACTTAGGAATCGTATCCCATGTGGCTCAGCAACATGTGATCAGTTTACATTCCTCCTCAGGAGAAATTAAACTCACAAGTTGGCTCCAACATCATTGGATACTTAAGAAATCCTAGATAAACTAAGGGAACTAAGTGAATAGACCCATAGGACCTTCCTCAGGAAAGTACTAGGGGGCTTTCACTTAGGAGTTGTATCCCATGTGGCTCAACAACAAGTGATCAGTTTACATTCCTCCTCAGGAGAAATTAAACTCACAAGTTGGCTCCAACATCATTGGATACTTAAGAAAGAGGTGAGAAGAAAGAATGAAAGTCATTCATAGTGCCTTCCTCAGGAAAGTACCATGAACTTCCTTCAAACTTCAGGATCTCAAACCTCACAGACAGGGGACAAGACAAGCTCTGGGTCTCTGAATCCTGATCTACAATCTTCACTTCATGATGCTCCCCATCATGGTCTTCAAGGCAACACAAGCCCCACAACAAATTCCTCAGAATGAACCCCACAGATGAACAGATAACCCACTGAACAGATCAAATCATCAGGCAACTTCATAAAATACCTAAAAATACTAAACTAATGGGGAAAAATCTAACAAATATTCACAAGGGTCCTCAACACCTACTCATAACATCTACAAAGGTCTCTTCCTAAAAATCAAGATGAAACTCAATCAAAGAAAGGGATTCATCACTTAAACACAATTTAAACCCTAATTAGGATACCCTAAATCTACCCTAATTAAACTAATCAAGATTTAATTCTAAAAATCTAGAAAAAATCCTATGGGGAACTATGAATCATCATCTAATTGCACAAAAAAGAATGGATTAAAAACCCTAAAGGAAGGTCCTAAAACAATTCCTACAAAATCATGATACAACATTAAACAATTAAAAAGCTATTTAATTGGAAAATCTATTAAAAATATTAAACCTAAAAATAAAATCTCATTTTTATTTTTATAGTTTTCTACACATTTTAATCTACTCATAGAAAAAAGAAGCATTGAAAAATCATTTTCTATCAATTTTTAATGAATTTTACAAAACAGAAAAAATAAAAGAAAGAAAATAAAACAATTTAAATTAAATGAAAGGAGGGGGGTATGAAAAGTAATTCTCGCTAGTTCAAACTGACTGGGCCAACAAAAGGGGGAGGGGCGAATAGCATTCTGGGCCCAGAACGCCCTTTAAGTGAAACGCCGCGTTTCAATTAGTTTTGAATCTTCCCTCCAATCTCAGACACGATCACAGCCGTTGGATCTAAAGAATTAGTCAAATATTGAGACCCATCCAAGGGCGCTCCTTCATCGTCTCCATCAAAACCTAGGGTTTTCAGACCCTCCCTCCATGCACTCACATTCGAGCTCCATTATCTCTCTCCACACGCCACGGCTTGCCACGATTCCAAAACAAAAAATCATCTACTTCTCAAGCCCTACACAACCCTACGTACAGTTTCTCTTAATTCGCCCTAGATAGCCCTAACAGAGGGATTGAAGATCCGGGTACAACCATGGTTCAGAATTTTAACCTGATATCAATCTCTACCAAACTTCAACCTAATGATTTACAGATACTCTACAAGTTACCCTTGCTATTCTAAACCAATTCATGCTGATTAAAATGCCCTAAACCACCAATTCTTGAAAATTAAAGTTTCAAACACCTGCCATGGAACCTCATGGAACAGGCTGTAACTCATGGGGAAGAATCATCTAGCCTAGTACAACTTTCCTATACCTCTAAAACTAAGCAATACCATGTAATTCAAGATAATTAAGAGGGAGAAAGAACCTGTCAAGAGGTTGTGGTGCAGTGATGTAGGGCACGATTCAGGCCTTGGAAGTGCTTCTAGATGATCCTTGAATGATCCTCACCCTTCTGTTTGCACTTGTTGTGAAGGTGATGGCTGGTAGTGGAAGAAAACTCAAGTTGCTTCAACTTGAAGAAACTCCTCCAATGGCTATGTATCTCTCTCTCTCCTCTGACTTGGCTCAAGTTTCACCAACCTCTCATCACTCTTTGATGCATTCTTTATATAACAATCATTGGATGCTTCTAGAATCATCTAGAATGGGGTGGAAACTTCATGAAAGTCTCATGTGATGATAAGTTGGATTTCTCATATACCATATGCTATGCCTTGCAATTCATTGCCAAATTCTCCTTACATGAGTTATTGAGTGTGGATGAGTGAAAAACAAGTGCATTTTTGGCTTGTGTAGGGTTTTGCAAAGTTGCCCTCTTATGCAAACAACAAATTTCCAAAGGAACCTCATTTTTTTAAGCCTCAAATGAAAATTCTATTTAAACCAAAGTTCTTAAAATGGTTTTTCCAATCAAAATGATATATTGGATGACCTATTTTGGATTTGTGGATCTCCCAAATCACTTTTCAATTTCAACTTTTCAAAGTTATAAGTCATTTTTAGTTCATTTTTGACCAATCATGGAATTTCATGCTATGAGCTTTTTCAACAATTTGTGACCTTCTTTCTAGACTTAAAATCACATTTTGAGCAACTTTCATGTTTTGAGTTTTTCCATTTGAGGCTTGGAAATAGGAGTTTTAAGCATTGGCTAAAATGACCTATAACTGACAAATGACCAAAATACCCCTGCCTTGTTCAAACCATAAGTTGAGTTCCACAAATCCAATCAAGGACTTCTACCACTCAAATTAAATCTAAGAAGATCCTCTTCAACATTCATGTTGACCAAGAAACCATAGGAATCATCCTACTAGGGCAAACGTTGTCTGCAAGTTGGGTGACTTTCAAGGACCCAGATTCACACACCTCTGCTGACCTGTAATTTGTCAAGACCATAACTTGAGCTCTGTAACTCCTATCAAGGACTTCCACCACTCAAATTAAAGCTTAGAAGATGCCCTTCAACATTCATGTTGTGGGGAGGAGGAGATATCAATCACATCTAGAGCTAAAACTGCCTGGAAGATAGGGATCAAATTAGGGTTTTTTCACTGACAATCCTCAGAAACCCTAACTCAAAACTTCTCAAACTCCTCAATCATGATGAGTTAGCCTAGGAATCATCTTTATAACATCTCTATACATCATTCCATGATCTCATGGCCCTTGGATTAAGTCTCAACCTTCTCCAAATCTTCAGCTGATCTAGGGTTGACCCAGTCAAAACCCTAATTCTACCATTCATGGTTGAATCTTCTGAACTCTTGCATAATGACTTCTCTGGGCTTCATGATGGCTATCAAGACATCTCATAAGCTTTCTCAAACATCAAGTTTCTTCTCAAAGTCTCAGAATCATCTGAGGAGTACCCACAACTCTCAAGCTATGAAGCACACAACCCTGGTTTCAACCCACTTCTCTGGAGATCTCTTGAACTTTCTGATGAAGGTATCAACTTTCAAACACTCAATGAGAAAATAAATGTTGGTCAAATTTTGGGGTGCAACACTATACATCCATTGATGAAAGCCACCCCATAAATATATATGGGATGCTCACTTTGCATTTCTGGGAAAAAATAACATTTAAAATATGATTTATGTTTTCACTCGTAACTTTCTCGATTCTTAACCAAACGCGATGAAATTTATATGAATCTTAACCAGAAAAATACAAGGATCATGATAGTGCACTTAATTTTCTGAGATTATTCCTCCATTTTAAAATTCGATGGTATGTATGTTTTGAAACTTGAAAATGCATTTTGATGTTCACAATTTGTTTCAAACATTTTTAATCCAAATCAAAGATACACACAGCTCAAATATATGGTAATGAACAATATTAGCACTTAAATCAAGCTCAAGGCAAACAAATATGGAAAAGACATGTCAAGTTGCAAGTTATTTGAAAGATGCATTTTGAACGAGTGGTATGCATTTTCATCCCCATGGCATGAACCAACTATTGCAAGAATCAAATGATGATTTGAACATTTAAAAAATGATGTACTGGATAGATTCCACAGCTAGTATGAATCAAAATGCAACAGAGTGAATAATGGCATGATCATGCAAGTGTGATGTTTGATAAGAATGCATTTTGGTATCTCAAGTTTAAGACAACTGTAGCCAAGAGCATGTACAGGCCTGAGCAATTTTCAAATGTATAAAACATGGATTGTTGATGTCAAGTTCAAACAGAAACCTATCCAAATAAAATCTAGCATGCAAGCTGCAAAGTAGCTTAAAATTGCAATTTTGAAAGTCACAACTTAAAACAGTAAGGAGCATGATCAGAGAGGGGTATGTACAGGTTGCAAATACATGGTTCATGAATCTTTGATGCAAAAATTATACAAAAACAAGTCTAATCAAAAACTGATGTGTGAGTTGCTCAAATTGCTTTAAAAATGCATTATGATTGTCATAGCTCAAAACAGAATGGATCCAAGTCAAATGAGGGTGTGTACATCTTTTAAACATGTAGATTAATGATCCTAGATGCCTAGATTAGTCAAGAAGAGCTCTAAACCAAAACTGGTATACTAATGCCAAGAATTGAACAAAAGGTTGAAATGTTGTTGGAAAAAATCAAGGACAGTCATGATGCATCAAACTTGTCTCAACCTAATGCACATAAAATGAATCTCATACATATCACAAACATGGTTTTGAGTGGATGCCAATAAACTTTAGGATTCAGAACAGTCTACATTCAAAAATGGCATGCTGGCTGCAACTTTGTTATGTTTAATGCAACAATGATGTCAAATTAGTTTTAACATGTGTTTCCAACAAATTGACCATACACACATATCTTACTTGTGAAAACAAAGATGTTTGTGCTCAGGAATCAATCTAAATCCAACAGTGGAGGAACATGAAATTCTAGATGCAGGCTTAGCAAAACATGATACTCAAGGAGATTTATTCCAAGTTCAGGCACAAACAGACCAAACCAGTTACACGTGCACACATATTTGCGATAAAATGGACTTGAATCATAACATGTAATTGAAAATGGCTGTTGTGAAACATAGTGTCCAATGTGCAAGTTTCTATATGTGTGAAGTGCAATCAGATTATGCAGTTTCTTGTTTCATGTCATGTTCAAACAAAACAGGTCTCATATTCAAATTAAAAACAAGTTAACAAGCAAGGATTATGCATAGAAAAGATTAATACAGCCTGCTATGGTAAAATGACATGCCAAGCTATCATATTTATGCTTTGTTTCTTCATGAAAATACTCAAGACATTTGCTAATTGTGATTAACTCAAAACGGTGGTACACACAAGCCTCAAAGGCACAAAAGAATGGTTCTAAATCTAAACTCAAGCACATTGTGGCCTACAATTCAAACTGCTCTAGTTATGGCATAAGAATACAAAAATGTGGCATTTTTGTGAATGAAATCATGAACCAAGTGTAAACAGCTTTGAACAAACATGCATACACAGCACAATCATGATTTAAAAGGATCTTGAATCAACAAAACAACTACCTCTAAGTCATGACAGAATTCATACATGAGATGGACACATGACATGTTTTTTACATAATGAGCTCAAAAATGCCAAATTGTGGAATTATGGTGTAAAGCAAGAAAAGAATGTTCACATACCTATAGTAGACTGTTTTGACAAGTTTAAACACCAAGAAACCCAGAGGAACTTCAAGTGCTCCTAACTTTTGAGAGGTTTCTTCTTTGTGAAGTAACAAAGCAAACTTCAAGACAAGTGGAGAAATAAACTCCACCAATGACCCTCAATGTTTTGGACAGTTGAGGAATGATATATGAGAGGTGTTTGAGTGGTTAAAACACCAAGGAAGTGTAGGGAACCAGATATGGAAAATTTTGTAGCTTTGGTCAAAGTAACTTGGTGTAGAAGTTGACTTTTTGATTGGTGAAGTTTTTGAATGGTCTAAGGTCTTGGACACCTTCTATATCATATTTAGAGATTGTGTGGATGGTTGTTGAGGTGTTTGAATGTATAGAAATGAGTTTGGCATCCCCTTGCACCAAGACAGATTTTGATGTTTTGGTGAAAAAGTATGATTTTGTGATTTTTGGAGCAAGGAGTGGAAACAGCAAGGATTCTCAATTTCTCTGGTTTTTAGAAGATTGTTCATGTCCAAAATAAGGTGAGGGAGGTTTCTATTTATATGCAAAGGAGTGAGGGGGCAGATTTGAAGATTTCTTCACTTTGAAGAAAGGTTTTAGCTTTTTGGACCAAACCTCTACAAGAGGGTTTTCTTGGCTGCAAGGCAGGCCTCAATTGTCAATAAAAATGATGGTTTAGTGTGGCTAGTTGCAGGCTAGAAGCATAGCTTGAGGGCTAGTTCAGAATTTGTTTTACACCTCATGCTTCACTTTTTCACTTTTGGATGCAAGTTGCAAACCACTTGCAATGCAACTTGCAAGACTTGGAGAATTCATCACCTCTGCATAATTCTTATATTTTAAAGCTTCAAACCCTCTACATATCAGAAACAAAATCATTCAAGGCCTGAGTTTGATCAGATTTGATGAAAGAGTGAAATTTTGGAATTGGACAATGTGGGACTAAAGTGTGAAACCCCCAACTTGCCATAGCCATAACTTTCAGCTCACAAATCCTTTTGAGGACTTCTAATACTTTTTGAAAATACCTCATGGAGATCTAAGACATTCATGTTTGTTAGAAAGTCCAAATCCAATTGAAACTAGGTCAAAAATCCCTCCAAAGTTGGCTGAAAATAAGCTTTTAAAGTGAAATAACTTAGAAATTTTCTAAGTTATTTTCCCCACTTGTAATGAATTTGCTTCTAACTCCAAAAATATGCATTTTCTGATTGTGAACCAGTATGGGAATTTTGTAGGACTTATCAAGAGCTTTCCAATGAGCTTTGAACCAACTCATTTGGATGTGTGGTTAAGGAGTTAGGGTTTAGCCCCTTTCAAAACCCTAATTTCCCGATTTTTCGATTACTTCCTCATCCTTGATTAAATGGTCATGAAAATTGATATGCAATTCCAATATGACATAAGTAACAACTTTGATTCACAACTTGAAGTCCAATTCCTGAAATTTGAAGAGTTGACTTTTCAGTCAACCGTACGATCGATCGGTGCCTACCGGGTCGCCTGTTGACATTCTGGACCTCTTGAGACTTTAACACTTCTTGAATGAACTTTATTAAGCTATATGAACTTCATGATCCTCAATCCCACCATCAAAACACCTTCCAACATCAAAGTCAAACTACAGTTGACTTTTGCTGGTCAAAAACCCTAACCGGGGATCCTGGACTGCACTGTTCTTGATCCTGGACTGACCATTTCAAATTGGATTCTCAATTGACATTAATATTATCTTTGATCCCTTTTAATGATTTAATTATCCCAAAACATTGACTAATCACTCCTTCGAGGTTTTGATTTTGACTGCGCGAAAGCTTGATTCATCTGTAACTTAACAAAAATGAACTTGCTTGTTTATGGTTAGGTAAATCATGAGGATGCTCCCAAAATGATGATGATGAGGATCTAAAGGGTTCAAAATTTGGTGTGCAACATCTTCCTTAATCCAAACTTCACATATTTAGCTTGATTATTTCTGGTGATTAATCATGATTTGCAGCTTTGACCCTGTCCTTGATTTTCAACTGGCTTGATCCATTTGTCTTTGGGGGCCTCTGTTGTAGGTTTAAAGGTAGTGGGTTTGTTACCACCAAATCTCTTCTTGGCCTGCTCTCTTCTCGTTGGGTCACTTCTATTGTCCAAATTTTGTTGCCCATGTGACGATTTCCAATTTCTATACGCATTGCTCTATCAAACCCTTCAAGATTTTGAGCCGCCTTTTTGTCAAAAATGGAACTACATTGAGGACATGACCTATGATCTCTTTTTATGACACCTATGGAGGAATTCAATCAAACTCTCTTCCTCCTTTGGGTAAGCCACCTTTTTGTATTCTTCCCATCGGTGTTCCTCACCAATCTCCATCGAGGCTCTAAGAAACTTTGACCATGTTTACGCTTGCGCCTGTCTTTCCAATGATGTTCAATTTTTCCAACCTTACCTTAAGGCCCTTAGTAACATTGTCAATCCTCACAAAACCTTCAGTGGTTTCTTTTGTTGTTATCATTGAATTGGGATCTTCAGCCATCCCTTGGTTGGAGTCTTTAGTAACTCTTCCGGTAGAACCCTTGATGACTCCATGGGTGAAACTGTCAGTAGTTTCTTTGTCGAAACCTTTAGTGGTTTTGTTGGCGAAGCCTTCAGTGACTTCACAGATGTAATTCTCAATGATTTCTTTGTCAAGATCCTCAGTAGCCTTGACCATGACTGCTCTATTGACGAAGTCGTCAGTGACTTCGATTCATGTCAGCTCTGTTGGCGGGGTCTTCAGTAACCCCGACCATGTTGATATTTTTGGCGAAATCTTCAGTAACTTCAACCATGTTGGTCATGGATGGCTCAGTGTAGTGGGAATCATCCATCTAAAGAGGGTTAGAGTCGATCTTCATCTGGGCTTTCGACTTCTCTCTAAACTTAAGCCTTTTGTCCTTAATTGCATTCGGAACTAGATCCCTGAAAAGGAAACATCGAGACGTTTTATGACCCAAGAAATTGTGATACTTACATAAAACTCTATTTTTACTCTATTATAAAGGAGGCATCTTAGTGCTCGGAGGCACTATCATTTGATCGTCCTTAACTAACAAATCAAATATTTTGTCGCATTTTGTGACGTCGAAAGTGTAAGTCCTCTTAGGAAATCTATCGTTCTTTTCTGGTTCGACTGGATTTTTCCCATTTTAGGGGGCTAAGACTTTATAAGAGTAAGGTGGTCCCTGCTTTAGTTCAGCAAGGTCGACCTCGTTTTTGTCGAAGTCTAAAGACTCGTTATATATTTCTTCATCGTCTATATTAACTCCAACGTAGGCTATCCTCTCTTTTCAATTTTTTTTGCCCTAACGTTTTCAGCTTTCAATCATTTGACTTGTCAAACTCTGTCATCCAATTGGGCCATATCTCTCAAGTACTGGGTATCCAATTTATTTCTAATTGAGTAGTCGAGACCACCGGCGACCATTTTGACCAACTCATGTTCAAGCACTTGAGTAAAGCACCTTGCCTTAAGCAATCAAAACCTATTTAGGTAATCGTCAATTGGCTCTGAGAACTTTCTCTTAATACTAGCCAATTCTTTTAAGTTTATCTTTGTCTGTCCCATATAGAATTTTTTATGGAACATTCTCTCCAACTGAATCCAATTATGGACTGACTTCGTCGGCAGGGTTGTAAACCAAGTAAAGGTATTTTTAGTGAGCGAACTTGGAAAATATTTCACTCTTAGGTTTTTGTTATTTTTTATTTTTCCAGCCTCGATCAAATATCTTGCCACATGTTTGACTGTGGACTCACTAGTATCCACAAAAAACTTTGTGAATTTAGGTACTTTCCATCTATGGGGTAAATCTGAGTGTAAGATATATTCAGATAAGGGTGACGTGTAGTTTGGCCTATGTAGGCCAATATTTACCTCGTTTCTCGCCATAATCCTTTCGACCATGGCTGCTAAGTTGTTATCCGGCGCTACATCTTTGCGTCGAATTTGGTTTATAACTTCATCAGCATTTTGATTTCTATTTACCATTACTACCCTTGGTCTCCTTGGGTTAGGTGTTCGACTCTGGGAGGTTTGACTACTCCCCCTGGTTTAAAACATTCGCCTGAGGTATATTTGGTTGAACTTGATTAATTGTAGGGTCTTCCTCTAAAACCTCCCCAGTATTTTGTATCATACGCTCCCTCTGAGGATTTTGAGGGGGCTATGGGACACCAAAGAAGTCAGCAATACGTGTCATTTGCGCTGCCAATTGCTGGTTGGTTTGGGTAGTATTTTGGATCAAAGAGTTAAATATAACCCCCATTTGTTGGGCAAGCATTTGAACTATGTCATGGTTACTTTTGTCCATTTGTTGCCTTATTACTACTGCAGGATTGTTTGTGACATTTGGCATATAAGTAGGATATCTAGTTCCTAAAGGATGACTAATTTGACCCGTATGGTTATACCTGATCCAGATCCTTGTAGTGGTGAATTCACATTCACCACTGGCTCTACAAATGTTGATGAAGCATTGTGCAGACTTGCCATCACCGACATTGGCATACCATAAGGTTGTTCTCGACTCGTTGGAGGCATAGAAAATCCAGGCATATAAGGCCTGAGTAGACTACTTCCCACTGGCGAAGGGGCCATTTGCGGACCATGTGTTCCCATATTGGAAAAACTAGGAACATTTTGAGGGATCGACTGCACTAGAGTTGAACCTATGATTGATGGTATGGCCTCAGATACTAATACTGAGACATGTTGCCCCCAGTTGAAGAAGCAGAGGGCGGTTCTCCATCATTCGATGGATTTTAATTATTTGGTGGATTTGGATTCTCCATCCTTCTTACGTATTTCCTTCTAGGCCTCTCTTTGTTACTAATGGCTATTTTACCACTCCTAAGTCTCATGCAACGTAGCGCATAAAGATTGTAAGAACGAAGTATTTTAAAAAAAAAAATGTTTCACACATTATAGCATTGTCCCACTGGGTGTGCCAATTTGTTTACCGTGAAAATTGGTAAACAAGCGACGACCTCCAAATATTAGTTAACGTGCAGGATCAACCAGTAAATCCTATGACATGTGCTTAGTGTGTTTGTTTTAATGTTTGAGAAATAATGGATGCTTCGACAACATTCATGTTTAGAAAATAGTTTGCTTCAATGAAATAAAAAAGATTATAACAAAAGAAGGATCGAAAGTGCAATAAAATATGCAGAAAGTAACTTGCATAAAAATAAAGACTAATTTATGGGTAAAAGCATAAACTGACTCTTATTAAAACGTAAGCAAATAACTGGTGTTTATCAAACATACATGTTCTCAAGAAACTCGTTTCTCTACACGCGGGTTACTTTGAGTATTTGAGCGATTTTATTCAAACTTGAATATACACAAAATTCTTAACACTAAGACTTCCTATTTATATTGAATCAAAATAACTGCCTATAACAAATTTTCTTTAAAAAGAAGATAAATGGCACTCGGCATGCCTTCGACTTTCCAACGTACTTCACATGTCCTTCTTTTGAGATATGGATAAGGACAACATTCCCTCCTTAATTCAAATTCAAAACTCAAGTCGAAAATTCCATCTGTAATATCCCGTCGAACTACCATTTCAATACTTAGGAAATTTTCCTAAGTCCACTTAGTCATCTTTCCTTTCATAAGAAATGTTTTCAACTGAGCTTCCAACATCGAACGAACCTAGTCAAAATTCATCATAACTTGGAAAATTTTCCTTTTCCTTATTTGTTATATGAATTAAACCAGACATCGAAATTAAGAGCCAACAGATTCACCATTTTTCCATATGCAGACTCTATCTGTTTCGTCTTTTCCACGGGTTTAACCTGACTTCTCACATTTTATATTATGTGATACCTACAAAATAATGCATTAGAAGAAGGAAATACCTTTGCAATTGAATTCATCAACGCGGTATCGCGGTCGGTAACAATCACTTTAGACATCTTACCTTGGACCTTCAACGGTGTCTGACACACCTCTAAGGTCCAAGTAGAATTGTCCTTCTTTTCACACTCAAGAAATTTAAAACCAACATAATATGTCTTCTTAGTTGAGGTAACACCAACCATCTCCAATAATATAAGTCTATACTTATTGGTCTTGTAGGTTGAATCAAGTATAAGAACCATAGAAAACGTGTTGAACAACTTTATGGAATCAATATGAGTTCAAAAAATATCTCTAAAAGTAACTTTATCCTCACACTTTCGGTACCTAGACACGTAACTATTATCATTAAACAGTTTCAAGAGTTGTTGCATCTCAGTTCTATCCCCTCTAAGCGCCTTGTTAGTGAGGTACCAAATATTACACACTTGCTTGATATTTTATATATTTTCAAATTGTTTCTCTTTCAATGTTGCAAGTATATTTTCGGTTGAATAAGATTCAAGGTCATGCCAACAACACATTCCTACTCTTCCAGCTTGAGCCGACAGACACTAGGATGGACGACTAATTTTAAACATAAATCATGGTTATGCACACCACATATCACATTAAATCTCTAGTTTTTATTTTCCAACATGTAACCACAAACCAGAGATGAGTTATATAGTTCCCTCTTCTTTTGCACGTCATTATCATAAAAATGCATCTTCTATCTGAACCATTATCGGAACTTCTGATAACCAAACCAAATCCAAGTTTAAAGACCTTCATACAAATCCATTCAAGCATTTGATTATGAGATTCAAACTCTTGCTTGTTTTTAAATTGGTTTTCAACATCTACCACCTTCACCACAACACCTTAGACATTCAGAGAAACAACAACACCTTGGACATTCATAGAACACAACAACACCTTGAACATTCGGAGAAACACAACACCTTAGATATTCGGAGAAATAACTTGTTTTACGAAAACATCGGGGTGCACTATATCTAATGAAAACAATTTAAACCATAATAGTACATAAGCGCTACTGTTGAAGACAAACTTGGAAATCAAACAAAGACAACTTGTGGAAATGCATTTCCAGAAAAGTTAATACACGTTCCGGAGATACATTTCCGAACATAACGCAACTTTTTTTCAGAAATAAAAGGATGTTTAATGTGGGCAATGAAGAGGAAAACAAAGAATATTTACCTGAAATTCTATCTTATTTTGCTCCCTATGATGTGATGAACCAAAGAATAGAGATTTTGAGTGAAAAAATGGATTGACAATGAAGGGTTTTTTTGGTGAAGGGTTTGGTTGATAACTAACTATGTCAATAATGGTTGTGTGATCATGCAATTGCTTCTGTTATCATATATATATATATATATATATATATATATATATATATATATATATATATATATATATATATATATATATATATATATATCATGAGATGCATCTCCAAAAAATTTGACATGCAAATGTGACAGAATATTTTAAAATGTCGTCCATAATTCTGGAGATGTAACTCTGAAATTTCTAATGAACTGATAAATAATTAAGGTATTTTTTAAAATATTCCGGAAATACATTTTTAAAATAAAAATAATCCAACTTATGAAAGTGTATTTCAAAATAGTTTTATTTAAGTGTGTAACATGTGCGTCCAAAGACATATTTTTTAAAATAAAAAATATTTATAAAAATTCACGTGATATAATAAAAACATCTATGATGCGTTAAAAAATTCTCATATATTAAAAATTAAGGCAACTTGTCAAATTGCAGGGACTCAAAACGGCCATGTATATTTGATATAAATATATATCAAATTATATAACATAATTTTATCATTAAAACCAACCTACCTCTTTTTGTTTAGAACCACACATTGTTCGGATAAGATATTTTCTATTAAACGGAAAGAGTAGGACTTTACCTTAGCAATTAAACTCTATATATTAATGCACCGACATTAGTTGTTGTGCCAAAGACATTTCTTTGTATCTTTCCTTTTGGTTAGGCCATGGCACAACAAGAAGAAACATTCAAAATTATTGAAGTTTGCAATATTGAACCATTTCATGAACCAACAAAACCTTCTCAATCACCAACCTCTCTTCCCTTAACTTTCTTTGATCTTCTATGGTTAAGATTTCCACCTGTTCAACGTCTCTTCTTCTATGAACTCACTAACTCACCCTCTTTTTTCTATCAAACTCTTCTTCCAGATCTCAAAAACTCACTTTCACTCACACTTCAACTTTTTCTCCCTCTTTCCGGCCACATAGTTTGGCCTATTGATTCACCAAAACCAATCATAAACTATGTTCGCGGCGATTCTGTTTCCTTTACCGTTGTTGAGTCCAACGAAAGTTTCGAAGATCTTTCTTCAAATCATTGTGAAGCTTCAAAGAGACATCACTTGATACCTCTTTTGAATACTTCACATGAAAAAGCTTCCTTGATTTCAATTCAAGTCACTTTGTTTCCAAACAAAGGTTTTTGCATTGGAATAACCACACACCATGCTGCTTTTGATGGTAAATCTTCAACCACTTTTATGAAATCATGGTCTTATATTTCATGTTCTAACCCTAACCTTGAAAATGTAACACCTTGTTTTGATAGATCAGTGATAGAAGATAATTATAACGGAATCAGTGAAGCATATGTCGATGCTTTGCTGAAACATTATGGACCAAATAATAAAAGTCTCAAGGTTTGGGAGTTTCCTGGTAGGTTGAAAAATGATGCAATTAAAAGAAACTTTGAAATGTCACCTGCAAATATTGAAACACTCAAGAACCATGCAAAAAGTGAAATGAAAATGAATGTTATAAATCTTTCAACTTTTTCAGTTACATGTGCGTATGTGATATCATGTTTAGCAAAAGCAGATGAACCAAAGGATGAAAAAGTAAGTTTCATGTATAGTGTGGATTGTAGAACAAGATTGGAACCTTCAATTTCTTCTATGTATTTTGGAAATTGTATTGCAGGAGAAAAGATTGAGCTTGAGACAAAGAAGTTAATTGGAAAAGATGGGTTTTTAAGTGCTTTAGAAGGGATTAATGAAGGTTTGAATAAGGTGAAAAATGGAGTGATAAATGGAGCTGAAAATTGGTTGCATGATATGTTAAACTCTAGGGAGAGTTTTAAACTCTATCCTACTGCTGGATCACCAAGGTTTGAGGTTTATGATATTGATTTTGGATTTGGAAAGCCAAAGAAAGTTGATATGGCTTCAATTGATAAAACAGGTGCATTTTCTCTTAGTGAGAGTAAGAATCACAATGGTGGAATTGAGATTGGTTTGGCTTTGGACAAGCATGAGATGGAAGCTTTTTCAACCTTTTTTGTTCAAGGTCTTGAATCCATTTAATGATTTTGAATATTAGTACTATTTTCTATTTTTTGTCTGTTGTATGAATAAATGATTAATCACAAATTGTTGTCAATTCAATTTTTATTAATAAAAAATTATTGAAAACGTGATGAATTAAAATTTTAAATTTTTTTACCCTGTTAACCAATCACATACATTTTGTTAAATTAGACAAAAAAATTTAAATTGATTATATAATATGACAGAATAAAATATTTTTTTATTAGATGACAAACAATCTAAAATAATATATTAATTTTCATTATTAAAAATCATAATTCCAAAAAAACCAAACTCTACAATGAAGACTAGAAACAAACAATCATACTCCATAATTTAAGATTTTTCTATTTTTAAGTTAAGTTATGCAATTACTCTAGTGTTAAAAAGGTTATATATGCAATTAGTGAGAAATGGTTCTTCTTTATTTTGACTTACTGCAACAACAACAATTTCTATTTTTAATTTTCCGTCAGAAAAAAAAACAATTATAGAATGAGTGTGACAGAAAATATCGAAACACTTCATTGGTTTTTTTGGTCTTAGTTCATGTTTTAGGGATTAACTGCATATTTTTGGAAAGATCACGAAGCCCAAATGGAGAAGAGACGGGAATTGTGTGTACAAATATATAAATGTTCTCAATTTTATTTTAAATAAATCTAGATGGTTGATTAAATTTAATGGTTTAATGGCTTTTTGTTTATGTGAGGGATTTAATTGGTCCCTCACTTTAGACGGCTCTATAAAATCATATTTTGAGATGATTTTAAATTATTTATATATCTTTGAAATTAGTAAAATCATGTAAAATTATATCCTGAGAAGATGAAGATGGTGTTTTAGAAGGATTGAACTTTTGATTAAGTTGTAGATGTAGATGAGAATTGTTAGAAATAGATTATAAGTAAATGGATCAAGGTTATAATCATGCATATGAACATTTTTCTAATGGTATTTGAAAGCAATGTCCATGATAGTTCATCTTATCTTTGAATTTGTATAAGACAAATGAAAACTCGAATGCAGAGAATAAAGAAATCTGGAATTCAAGCAAGTAAGATAAGACTTCTAATTTGTATGTTTTTCTTACTCTAAAACAATCTATTTATAGACTAAATGATGTGGTTTCACATGGTTGTGACCCTTGATAAATCACGCATTTTCACCAAACATTGAAACTCTTTACTAAGTATTACGACCCTTGATAAAACACACTCTTTCACTAAGTGTTGAAGTTCTTTACTAACTATCTACTAAGTATCACAACTCTTTACTCACTTTCAAGTTGTCATGTTGAGATTAGATCGATGTTACCTTACACGCACTCTTTAATGGTTCTTCTCCAACATCTCTCACATTGCTAGCACTATTTATGGCCTTGTGCTTTTTTTATTTTGTGAATTTATCGTGCGAGAAACCCCAACTCTCACTTTGAGACGACACCGTCTCAAAATTCACATAGGTGAAATTCATATTGTACCTAATTTACTTGAGATGCATATTCTAAACATTGAACTTCCTTAAGAGTTTGAGAAAACTCAACCCTCCAAATGTAATAGTTAACATTATTACATAATATTGCACATTCATCCAAATCAACGATTTGTTGTTACCTATTGGATCTAAGGTTAATGTTTTCTTAATGTTATATTGGGTTTCTATCGTTGTTGTAACTCTTACTCAAGGAGTTTTAATCTCATACCTTTCGAGGTAGTCTTTACTAATATCTAGTTAGTGGTTTAGTAAAAGGATTAGCTAAATTATAGCTTTAACGTATATATGTGAGTGCAATTATTCCATCCTTAATCAATTTTCTCATGAGGGAATGTCCAAGACCTATGTGCCTAGACTTTCCATTATAAACTTTGTTGTATGCTCTAGCTAAAGTGGCTTGTGTAGCACCATAAACCCCGCATACAATTTTAATGCATAATTTAATAAAATTGCAACCACAAAGGGTCTCACTCAAATCAAACATATTATGCTCTATAACACGGGTTATAAATTTCATATAGACACCTGTCATTGCATGTTCACCTTCACTTAGGGTATCATCGCATCGGAATCATAATTAAAGCAATTAAAAACCATATTACACTCATATCGTTTTGTCTCAACTTCAACTTCCATAACAAATAAAAGAGTTTAAATAAATCACATCAGTTATGATACTTCAACATAAACATGACATAAGAAGTGAAATCAAGCGTTCCCAGCCCGATGTTATGAGGTCAGAGCAAGACCCTACTAAAGAAAACGACAAATTATTAGAAGTCACTCTAAGAGCTACCTTCCACTTACTTTAGCAATGCTACTCTTGAGTATCTGCATGATGCCCATGTAAAGGAAACATTCAAACCGAAGGGGTGAGAATTCATTTCAATAATAAATGGTATAGAAGGAAGAATAGAGTACAACATCTACACAATCATGCACAACAATATATCACATTTTCATATCCAAATCATAATCAACATCATACGCGATAATGTATCAATTATCATCAACATCCTACAAAACTACATCTCAATTATCATTAACATCATATGCAACAACATCTCATCCAACAACATATTGATAACAACCAATACAAATGCAACACTTATGCAATGTACTTGACACTGACTCAACATGCACGTGGTACCAAATATAAACACTCAGGTTCATCTCACTCCATGATCCCCACCATAGGATTGATTCTCTCTTAGAACTGGAGCACACCAAAATCGCTACCATCACCATAGGTAACACTTCACTAATCCCCCATAATAGGAATTAGCTACTCGTACTCGATCCATCACAATGGGATCGAGGCTCACCAAAACTCGTTACCATCAACATAGGTAACACTTCACTAATCCCCCATAATAGGAGTTAAATACTCACACCCGATCCATCACCATAGGATCAAGGCTCATCAAAACTGGAACGAAGACCGTACACCAACATGTACGACTCTCAAATTATAAGTTATGTGGTTTTTGGATTGGCAATATTTTGGTAAAACATGCTGTCAGTAAGATGTTAAGTCAAATGTTCTGCTATGAGAGTCAGACATCATGTTCAACATGATGTTGTGACATGTGTCAGGACATGTTATACCAGAAAGTTAGAGCATGGATATTTTGGTATTTTAAGCGTGAGTTTTGAGTGTGTTTTAATTCACACGTTATTGTTATCCAAGGGAGGATATTTTGGAAACTTATGTTGTGACAGATTTGATTGTATTTCTTAAAAAGGATTTTTGAGCCTATTTAGGAAACTTTATGTTATTGTTCCTATAATTGTGGAGGATATTGTGCAATTGGCTTAAAGATGATTTCTGGTGATTTGAATTTTATTTTGAGATCCCAAGCCCATTTAGTTGAGATGTTTATTTAAAGGGGCTTCTAAACCTAAAGAAGGTATAGATTTGAAAAATTAGGATTAGCCGTGTCTTGGTGGTTCTCTAGGGTTTAGTGTGTTTTCTTTGTATTTGTATTAGTTTTGATACATTGAGTTTGTAACACCCCAATTTTTAGTAATTATTTGTTTAATTAAATTAATTGATTAATTGTGTGATTTTGCGCATAATTGAATTAACTAATTTATGTGATTTATTTGAATTAATTGATTTACTTGATATATTTAAATTAGTTAATTTATTGAATTTATATGAAGTATTTGATTTATATAAATTAATTGATTTATTTAATTTATATGAGTTAATTGATTTAATTGATATATGTGATTTATTGAATTAAATTAATTTATGTGATTTATTTTATTGGTATAATAAAATGTATAATTGTTAGAATCAATAATTGGGCTTTATGGAGGGTGTGAATAGAAATTATGATGGTGAGTTAGTAAACCCAATAGAATTATAAGAGTAGTTGTGAGATTATAAAATAGGAGAAAGAGATAGGATTAGGGTTTTAGAGAAGAGAAGTTAGTAAGAGAAGGAAAAAGGGAAAGAGAGAATAGAGAACATAGAAGAGAAGAAGAGAAAGAGGCAAGAGGAAAAGAAGAGTGGAAGAGAGAAACTCAGAATTCAAGCATTCAAGGAATTAAGGATTCTTCTCAAAGAAAAACCTAAGGTAAGGGTGGGTATTCTCTCATTATTGGGATTGTGGGTTAATGATTAATGGGTAGAAGTTTGTGTGGGGGAAAAAACCCTTAGATTTCCCATGATTTAGTGAATTTTTTATTGTTATGAATGTCCTAATATGAGGGGGGTCGATTACTGTAGCAAAGAAGGGAATGGTTGGTGAAAATATAATTTTCTGCACAATTTTTCGAAAATGCATAGTGAGCAATCGATTGCACTAAGGCTACAATCGATTGCACACTTAGCAAAGCTGCCGGAAATTGAATTTTTGAACTGAGCAATCGATTGCACTAAGATGCCAATCGATTGCACAGCAAAGCAGTAGCTAAAGTGATGAAATTTTCAAAGGTACAATCGATTGCATTTAAAAACAGTAGCTAAAAAATATGAGAAATTGAGTCATACAATCGATTACACAATAACTACAATCGATTGCATGCTGTACAAAAGCTGAAATAAGTGAATTTTTCACATGTCCAATCGATTGCATGTTCACTACAATCGATTGCATTAGATGAAATTTAGAAAAGTCATGTACTGGAAGTTTGATTACACAGAGTCGTTGTTTAATTAAATCTTAACTAAAACATGGATTAATTGAGATGATTATTGATTATTTACTTGAGTACTGATTGATTATCAACCTTTGGGTGGTTATTGAGATATCAATTATTGTTTAACTAGATGATTGTGTATTGAATATTGAATTCAATTATTGGGGATGGATTGATTGTCCTATGTGTAATCATTGAACTGTGTTGTGAATTGTGATTAAATCTAATTGATTCTTGTGAATTACTTGATAAATATAGTGATGATGTTGAAAGTATGAATACTTTGATTATTATGAAATGTGTTGTGTGTGCAATCATTTTAGAATTCTTGTATGATGAATTATTTGAGAATGCATGGGATTAAGATGCGAGAACGGTCTTAAGTGCATATGGTTGTTGATTGCATACGCATCATTTGTTGTCAAGAGGCAATGCTTGCTAGTTTCGTGGAGACTAGTGACTTGTCCCAAACCTAAAGTGGGGTTTGAAAGCCTAGGGGACAGGCTTTTGTTTGTTATTGGTCTAGGGGACGGACCTGGTTTAAATGTAAAAACCAAAAAATAATAACAAGTGTTGGTACCACATGGCATGAGTTGCATTGAGTTTGCATCGAGTCGCATGGCATATATAATTGTTGTATGAAAGTATGCATATGTGTATGACTTGTTGAATAGAGGGTTGTGAATGTATGGTTGTTGAATGATATTGGCTGAGAAAAATTGAAGTGTGATAATATTGATGTCGGTGTTGACATGCTTTACATTATTCATTATCTTATGATTTCAATATTGATGTGAATTCTCACCCTTCTGTTGGAATGATGTTTTATATGATATCGCGCATGTATTAAGGAGTCGAATTGTTCGTAGTTACGAGGTCGCTGTTAGTGCAGCTGTTTAGTATTTTAATTATGTTGGGTCGAGTCGTGCTCTGGTCATGTAACACTGGGATCGCTTGGTTTATGTCTTAGAGATACATTATGTACTATACGCTATGTTTTTTTATTTATCGAAATATTATGATGTTGGCCTTAGTGCCTAAGTAGTGTTGATTTATGTGATGAACATGAATGTTTCTGTTACGAGAATTATGATATAAATTGAATCCGCTGCTACATGCAAAGTGAAACCTTGAAAAGCATGATTATTTATTGAAGTGTTAATGAGCATGACATGTGGTTTTTGATGTTTTGAAAATTATGTGTGACACCCTTTTGTGAATGCATGATGATTTACTCTGATTATTTATATATATATATATATATATATATATATATATATATATATATATATATATATATATATATATATATATATATATATATATATATATATATATATATATATATATATATATATATATATATATATATATATATATATATATATATATATATATATATATATATATATATATATATATATATATATATATATATATATATATATATATATATATTCCGCGGGGTTTAGAAGGGTGTTACAGAGTTGATTGATTGTTAATTGTTAATTGCTCACTCATAAGCTTTTAAGCAATAGCGTATTATTCTTAGTTAAAGTTTTTAAGAAAAACTAAGTATTGTACTTGGAAGTGTTGGTACTTCTATTTTGGGTTGTTGTTGAATTGTCACTGGTTTGTGACTGATAGGAAGTGAGAGGTGGATCTCCTATCTAGAGAGTGTCTAGGTAGAAGTTGCACAAGTTAGTGATTATGTGATAAGTTATAAATGAGGGAGTTTAGATTTGAACTAGTAATGTCATAGTGAACTTCCTTCCTGGCTTGGTAGCCCCCAGATGTAGGTGACGTTGCACCGAACTAGGTTAATAACTACTAGTGTTATTTATCTTTCTGTCATTTATTTTTCTGCATATTTGTGTGTTTAAACTGTCTTGATCTCATTGTTGTGACATTTGTCTCGACATCTGATATTTGTGTGCCAGAATTTCACAAATAACATGCATTAACACAACAAGGTTCACCTAAATGATCCCACACACATCTCATCATTTATACATCACATCATTCATCATGCAACAACCAATTCATGTTACCACGTGAATAATATCAACAAACAGTAGAAACTCATCAACATCTTAACATCATCAACCTAACAACATAATTATCACATCACGATATTACAACAATGCAACGATTCATTAACTAAACATATATACCAATACATTTATTAACATAGCAAGCATGTGAATAATATTCAAACATATCAAACGACATCGAAATCGGACTTACAGAATAAAAGTTATGACCAAAATCGTCGGGATATGTCAACAATTCATTAATCGAACATATGAATAAAACTTCACCAACACATTAGGCATAGGAATAATACTCAAACAATTCACTTATCACCATCACGTTATATCTCTGAGCCCTAGCTTTCTAATGCTTCAAACCCCAATCCAAAATGATTCACGAGTTGAATGTTATGATCAAAATTGTGCACGAAAGCGTTACTAAAAAATTGTTGTTTTTCTAAAACTTTCCAGCACGAAATCACTAAAATTATTTTATCCCTGAAGCAAAGTCATAGCCTTCTTTTTTAGCTATCCAACGCTTCATACAGAACTCAATTTGAACTTACGAATCAAAAGTTATGGCCAAAATGGTTTCGACTGAAAAACACAAATAGAGGCTCCAGCGCTGAGTGCAGTCGTGACAGACATAATGCAAAATTTTCTGCGTTTTTCATTGTTAGAGGCCTTCTAGACCTCCGGTTTTGATTCTGTAAAAATCCAAACGCTCAGAAAATTACAACCCATGCAATACTCTAATTATCTCATTTAATTTATAATTTTAACACAATTAAATAATTTAATTATTATCTTAAGATTATGCTTAAAACCTTCGAAATTGCAACAATGGTGGATATAGGTTCAATCATCAAAACAGGAAAAAATACACATATATAAGACATGAAATTCATCATATAATGATCCTATAACAACCATCATAGCATCCCAATTCAAAATTATAAATCAAAACACTCAACCCTAAGGAGGTTAAAGGTTCCTACATTCTACTCTTCTACCATACCCTTTACTATTGGAACAAGTTCCGACCCTTACCTAAATTCTAGAAAAAAAATTCAAGCTTTTCGTTATGGCTTGTCCTTCCTCGAGTTCTCCATAGATTTCCCTTGCTTTTCTCTACTCTTGCCTCTTTTCCTCCAATTCTAAAAGTTTCACACACTGTGAACTTTTTTCCTTACTTGTTTCATTATAAATCAAAAACCTAATTCTATCTTTCTGATATTCCACTAAGGCCCAACTTATTACTAACTTACATTATTTATTTTAATTCTCTATAATTCACACTTTCCACCCCAAAATCATTATTTTCAATTTAATTAAAATAAATTAAATAATATACTATCATTCAATTATTACTAAATTAATTCTAGTTAATCCTAAATAGTCTTCATTCTCTCTAAAACCTCAATCTCAAAGTCATGCATCCTTATGACCCACCCTTAATTAATTATTGTTCACAACAAATCAAATATATTTATATAATTTTTAATAATTATACCACACACCAAATAATTAAATAAAAACATAAATATTATATTAAATACTTTAATCAAATTTCAGGGTGTTACAACTCTCCCCACTTAATAAATTTTTGCCATCGAAAATTACATGGGAAAACGAAGTCGGATACAACTCTCTCATGTGCTTCTCACACTCTCAAGTCATGCTCCCACCAGCTAGTTCTCCCTACACTATCTTCACCAAGGAAATCTCTTTAAAACGCAATTGTTTCACTTCCCGACTTCACACTTTTAGGAGTTTCTTCACACATTAAACTCATATCTATGAATTGTTCAATTGATTCTAACTTTTGAACCGTAAACATCACATGTGTAAGGACTTCCTACTTATCACATCAACTACGACATTAGCTTTAACCGGATGATAACTCAATCAAAATCATAATCCTTCAGAAGTTCAAGCCATCTCCTCTGCCTCATATTCAAAAAATTTGATCAAATAAATATTTCAAACTCTTGTGATCATTGAACACTTCGAATTTGGAGCCAAACAAGTCGTGTCTTCAAATCTTCAACAAGAATACCATTTCATCCAACTCAAGATCATGCGTAGGGTAATTCCTTTCATGAACTCTCAATTGTCTCGAAGCATAAGCCACAACCTGACCATTTTGCATCAACACATCTCTAAAACCCATCTTCGAAGCATCACAATATACAACAAGGGGCTCACTTGGATTTGAAAAAATCAATACTAAAGCAGACGTCAACTTCTTCTTGATTTCTTAGAAAATCTCTTCACAATGCATATCCCAAACCTAGGATTGACCCTTTCAAGTTAAGTGAGTTAATGGCAATACTAACTTTGAAAAAGCTTCAATGAACTTCCTGTACTAACCAGCCAATTCAAGAAAAATTGTAATCTCAGTGAGAGACTTCAGAGCCTTCCATTGTAACCAATTGTACTCTCTCACTTACTTAGTTGATACAAACATCAACTCTTCACCTCAATCGAACTCAAATTCATGCTTAGGAGACAAGTCGCAGGTATCTTCAGGAAAACCACAAGAATCACACGCCATTGGCATAACACTAGTTGTCACATTGCTCTCTACTCTCCGAGAAGCCAACATCAGCAATACCTTATCATTATCCCTAAAGACATCCCAACTTGGCCGACAGATATGAATCTCGAATCCACGACATCTTTAGTGTCAGTAACAATATAGCTTCGACATCCTCTGAGCTTTTGCGATCAGCGACACACTGCACCAACTTATCAAAATAATTGGTAAACACTTGGTTTAACTCCAACTAATCCATTCCCAAAATAACGTCAACTCGTTCCAAAAAATAAAAATCGTGCATATCCTTAGGGAATACGTCAGGATACTCAACACACCACTGGCTCATCTCTAGCCAAATTATTTCCTTCCCCTTTACAAGGAAATGAACAACGAGAGCACCTATCCGTCTTCCCTCAAAGATCACACCATTTTACTAACCGACACCATCCTCGAATCTGACCTTCCTCTGGGTTCAGAAAAAGCACAACATTCTCAGAACAGTCGAACTAGCGAACACCGCACTCTCGCTTGTAGCAACATGATGTCCAAGCTCTCTACAGTTGGAACATCCAAGAGAAGCAGTCGCTTCTCCCCCACTTGTTTCATTCCCAACCTACAAACGGAAAACAAAATAAGCACCAATAGTGTTCTCACACACATGTCACATACTAGGGGACAACCATAATTAAACAACCTGGTCGGATAGACCGACCTGCTCTAATACCACTTTGTAACATCCTAAACCCTACATACAACTTTAATGCATAATTTAATAAAATTGCAACCACAAAGGATTTCACATAGACACCTGCCATCGCATGCTCACCTTCACTTAGGGTATCATCGCAGCAGAATCATAATTAAAGCGATTAAAAACTAAATTAAATGCATACCATTTATTCTCAACTTCAACTTCCACAACAAATAAAAGATTTTAAATAAATCAGCTCAAGAACCACATCAGTTATAATACTTCAACATAAACATGACATGAGAAGTGAAATCAAATTTTCCCGGCCTGATGTTAGATGGTCATAGCAAGACCTTACTAAAGAAAACGAAAAACTATTAGAAGCCAATCCAAGAGCTACCTTCCACTTACTTTAGCAATGTTACTCTTAAGTATCTGCACGATGTATGATTAAAACCTGATAGATGTAAGAAAAAAAATCTCATTACTTAAATATCTTCCCATGATAATTGTGTAAAGATCATGAATTACTTTTGTGTGATCTTGATTTCGTGATGGTTTGTGAAATTGATTCTTTCCTCGGTTTCCCTAATATGTGTGGAACCTTGTTTTGAAGGTGATATATTTTTAACAAGGACATTTACTTTTGATGATAACAACTAATATGATATGTCAAACATGAACGAATAAGCGGATAAAGATGCAAATCTAAGGGTGAATGGACTTGATTATCCGATGATTGAAATATAAATGGAACACCTCATCTCAAGCTACTCATGCAAGTACTCACATAGAAGAAAATATCTAATAAAGTCTTAAAGTAGCTTGGTATCTCGTATTTTAGTAGTGAGTGAACGAATTGTAAAGCAAAAGGGCTTTATCGTAAAAGTGCGTGACTAAAAGCACACAAACACTAAAATACTTTTAAAAATAGTTTATACCAAAGAAAATATCATTAAAAATATTTTGAAGTTGTGTTAGATGAATTAGGAGTTGTCAAATAGCTATAGGAAAAATTTAAAGCATTTTCCCAATCGATTGGATCAATTCAAAATTGAGCCACAAGCGATTGGGACAACACATTCATAATGTGAAATAACTAGATATATTTTCTTCCCTATTTTGAACTTACAATCGATTGTGCTTCAAGCTTTCAATCGATTGTAAAAACATGCCAATCGATTGGAAAGTGATAAAATACATTTATTGGAAATTCCTTTTAAGACGACCTTTGGACTATAAATAGAGCCCCCTTTTCTCATTTCATTTCATCCAGAACCGTGTTTTGACACCTCTCTCTCTCTCTCTCTCTCTCTCTCTCTCTCTCTCTCTCTCTCTCTCTCTCTCTCTCTCTCTCTCTCTCTCTCTCTCTCTCTCTCTCTCTCTCTCTCTCTCTCTCTCTCTCTCAAAAGTTTTATTTAAATTTCTCTCACTAATGTTTTAGCCTGAGTGCTTTTGTGAAGAAATTCATTTTGTGAGTGCGTATATTATTGTAATTATAGAAATGGTAGAATTGTAAATTCACCAAGGAAATCACTTCTATATACCATGGTTGAATATTGTCTAATTAGGGATTTGTTTGGGTTAGAAGCTAAACCTTTAAAAGCTTTGGGTTAAGATTATGTGATTCAATTCCAACTTAGGTTCGAGATTATCCCGTTATAAAATCTCATTGGTTCTTGGTAAGCCCGATATTAAAATCAAGATTAGCTTTGAAAGCTCATCCCGTATAAAAGCTTTCATCGGGTTCAAGCTCATCCCTTAAAAAATCTTGAAAGATTTGAGATCAGCCCGATTTAAAATCTCATAGATTATTGGTTATCTCGTATAAAACCATGGATTAAAGTTTCGTGAGATCAACCCGTAAAAAAGCTTACAAAGTTTCGAAAAGAAGACTAACTAATTCAATCTACCATGAGTGACTAATTATAATAACCGCTTCAATTCACCCAGAGAAGATGCACGAACTAAATATATTGTCTTGTATTATTTTGTTGGAGATCAAGCATCAAGGGAGGGGGTTCATGAGTCTTTCCTAATAAAATCTCTCAACTATTATTAGAATCTCTCAAGATCAATTCTTGGGGAGAGGAGTATGTCTTTTTATTTTTTAATGAACCTCTATACATAGTGATATTCATATCTTTCCCTTAACTCGTTTTTTTGCGCAATTTATTTTCTGTTGTTCACTTTTTTGCTGCTAAGGTTTGAAAATGTTTTGAAACTCCGATTTTATTTCCCAAAAATTTTCAAAACCAAGTTTTTCTAAACCACACAATTCAACCCCCTCTTGTGTGTGAAGTCTCAAGTCCAACGAGTGATATCAGAGTCTAACTCCTGTTTAAAGATTAATCTTCTCATGAGGAAGATGACTCCCTACAAGAGATCTTTTCCAAACACACCACCACTTTTTGATGATAGCAGGTTTAATATCTGGAAAGCCAGATTTAAGTTTTTTCTTCAAAATTTAAATCATAACTTATGGGAAACAAAAGTGAATGGTCTGGTTTACCCTACTCATCAAGTAAAGGATGAAGCAATAGATAAGCCTTAATCCCTTTGGTCTGAAAAGGAAAAGAGAAAGATAGATATATATCTTAAAACAAATAAATTTATAATAATGCCTCTAGGTGGGTTTATTGGTGTTTTTATTAAACAATCGTGAGTTTAGTTTACTTAAATATTAACTCAAAAAATTTCAAAGACAATTTGTGTAACGAAAATATACAATGAAAAGTGTGTGATCTGGACTTGAAACACTTGGGTAATAAACCAATTGAATGTAAGAAATAAACTTTGGGTAAATATAAAAAGCAATAAATAAATTAAATGAAGCAAATGACATTAATTGTTAATGCTTGGAATACAAAAGATTTGCAGCAAGTTTAAAGAGTGGACACATACTCACATTACTCACAAAATATTTTGCTCGATGACGTGGGTACTCTAGTTCTATAGAGAATGAATGAGAATTTTGTGACCCTTAGTTCAAGGTCTGGGCCTGCTTTATATGTTATTCCTAAAATAATCATCGACAACAATTGTTGGTTACATGTTCGACATGTGTCTTACTACGTGAACTACTTTTCTCTAACTTGCTTCCACACGTCGTATTATGTGTACTAATTGATCATATCCTTGTGGATCTGTTATTGAGAGTCCTAAAAACCTTTGTTGATCTTAAGTCCACTTACAACTTAGTCGAACCACTTGGTCGACAAGGTCAACGCGTCGAAGATTTTGGTTTAGGCTTTGACACTTAGTAATTTCAACGTAGCAATTACCATTCTCTTTTGACTTTTCAACAACTGGAAATTTCAAGCTAACAAATGCCCCCTAAAAATGTCACTTTTGATCATATGTATCAGTTGGAAGAAATTCAGGATGGAGCATTCAAAGCCAACTTACACAATTGTTGAAGAAAAGCTAAATCTGACGAGAGAAAATAATGGTAAAAAGGTAGGCTCAACTCAATATGAATGTTTGATCAAAATTCTGAGACATTTGACTACGACAAGAATAGATATATTATATGAAGTTGGTTTGCTTAGCATATTCATGGAAGAACCATGTGTTAGCCATTGATGACGCCTAAACCTATCATTTATTTGACCTGATTTACGCATGTTTTCCTATTGTTTTAATTTATTTTTCCACTATTATGCTAGCTACTTGCTTTGTTTCAGGAAATCCACTAATTAGGAGCTGTCTGCGAAGAAATGGTCCAAAAACGGACAAAAAGCAAGGAAATGGAGCAAACAAGCACCTCTGACAATCTCTATGACGTTCATCCTAGGGGTGCCATGGGTGGTCCACGCACCAAGTAGTGGGATGACCTAGCCATGCCCCCTTTGTGAGCATGGCGGTCGCCATGAGGATGTTGCGGTCGTCACCCTTTAGTTTGTTCAAACGGTTACAAACCAACCAAGCTTGGTCTCCAAGGAACCAAAAGTGGTCCATACTTTTTCTCCACGAAGTTGAAGCAGTTCCTAGGTATTTTCTAGGGTTTTGGACTCTTATAAATACCCATTTTCATACGATTTTCAAACCATCCAAACTCTGTGCAAACTTACTCCCTTATTCTGTCAAATTTGTAAAGCGATATTCTCTTCACATCGAAGAGGTATTGTAGTTTTGATTGAGTCTGTATCAAGTTTGGAGCACTCTTTATTTCTGCAACAATTTACTACTGAAGCATAATATATAGCAACAACCAATTGTGTTTCTAAAACAATATGAAAGAGAAGAATTTTAGAAATAATACAACAGAAGCAGAATAATTCTACAGAGATATATTGTGATAACTAGTCAGCTATTGCGCCAAGTAAAAATCCATTTTTTCATGGACAATCTAACACATTGATATTTGATTTCACAAGATTCAAAAACTAATTTCTAAAAAAAATTGATGATCAAGTATTATCCCATTAAAGAACAAACAAATTGAAGACATAGCATATGAAAATTGAGTTATTTTGCAAGTCAAAGAAAATGTTTAGAATGATAAGTTTGAGAACTTGATCTAAGGGTGACAATGTTAGAAATTAAATCAAGTGTCTTTTAAAATAGTAAGAAGCTAGTTAAGATAAATGAACTATAATCGCATTCTTTCATATTTTTATCTGTTAAGTACTTGGGTTAAGTATGTATTAAGAAATATATATCATATCCATTAAGATTACTTAGAAATGAATATAGTATTAAAGAAACCTTTAACAACTTCTTCTATCTTATGAATTATTCATTCCATCATTTCATTCTCTTACCAACATTTTAAGTCAAATGTTCTTATGTATTGACATGTCTAGTCAAGGAAGAACAACCATGGAATACTTTTCAAATTTAGACCACCAAGGTTTGAGGTTATTCAAATTAACAAAATATTACTCAAATTTGACTCACTCATATTGGAATATTAAGTTATTCCAGCTGATTAACAAATGCCTGACTACGAGAGAAGTAATTTGATTCCTGTATATATTGTTACAACCTCAAATACATACAAGTAAAACAATAGAAGAAGTACATATCTCCAAACACAACATTTTACCTTAAAAACCATATACACTAATTTTCCACTACTACATATTTGTTTATTTCAATTGATCGATTCCCTCAACGTGCTTTTGGATCCACAATTTCAGAAAAAACACTTTCCTTATTAAAACCATAGCTATTCTCACCACTACTACTCCCCGTCATAGTACTCACACTCACTTCAGTACTCTTATTAAAATCCGAAACGTTTCCAATATTGGTCCCGCTACTACTAAACACGTCGTCATCATCATCATTTTCTTTTCTTCTTTCACCACCCTCCACGTCATCACCAACAACACCACCTCCCACAACAACACGCTCACGTTGTTCCGCACTCTCTTGTAACTGTAACGCAAATTCCAACATCCATACGACGTCGTTCATCGACGGTCTCAGTGTTCCATCGTCCAACAAACAACTAACCGCAATTTCACCGAATTTCTTCAGACACTCTGGTGCTATACTCCACTTTATAGAAGGGTCCACGATACTCCCGAGGGCCCCACTTTTGTAGCAGAATCTCCCCCAATCAGCGAGTGACACCTGTTTCTTTTCCGCGGTTCTGATTATAGGCGGCCGTGCGCAAAGTATCTCAAATAAAACAACTCCAAAAGAGTACACGTCAGATTTCTCAGTTAAATGCTGTCGTTTGTAATACTCAGGATCTAAATAACCAACGCTACCTTTCACAACAGTGCTAACATGGGCCTTGGTTACACCCGTAGGCCCAATGCGAGAAAGCCCAAAATCAGAAACCTTCGCGATCCATTTCTCATCTAACAGAATATTCGTTGTTTTCACGTCACGGTGGATGATCGTGTGTTTGGCGCCTGTATGAAGGTAGTGTAAACCACGCGCCGCGCCTATAGAAATCTTTAATCGCTGTTTCCATGATAAGGCAGGATTATCAGTGTTGTAGAGATGTTCGCGTAAAGTTCCACGCGCCATGAAGTCATAGACGATGATCATTTCGTTGTTTTCATTGCAGTAACCGATTAAAGAAACTAGGTGAAGATGACGGAGATTTGAGAGCATGTCGATTTCGTTGATGAACTCGTTTTCTCCTTGCTGTGAACCCGGTTTGAGACGCTTGATCGCGACCGGTGTTGAACCGTTGTCGATGTAGCCTTTGTAGACATGGCCGAATCCTCCGACGCCGACGATGAAGAGTTCGTCGAAGTTGTTTGTGGCGGCGCGTATATCTTGGAGCGAGAAGCTGCGGCAGAGATCTGACGGTAGATTTGAGGGTTGCGTAGTGCTTGACTTGGTCGTTGCAAACGACAGTGGACCCCACTTCGAAGTCGCTGAAGACTTTGAATCTTTTGTCGTTGTAGCCTTTTCCCCTTTCGTTGGTCTTTTTTTTCTACAAACAAAGAAAACGACAAGGGAAACGAAAACGACACCGAATACAACTCCCAAAACGACGCCAAGTATTGTCGTTCCACTTATGCTTTTGCTTTTCGGCTTCTCTTGAACCGGATACTGAACAACATCCGGGTTGGGTCCAGCTAGATTCTTCAAACCGATGTCACTGATTTTGAAAATCTCAAGTCCGTTTAAAAACGGGTCACTGTAATTGGAGATTCTACCATCACCATACGGATGCATTTGAATAGAGAAATTAACTTTCTTGTTATTATTACTCTTTGGAACTGAAACGGCGTAGTTTCTTTGCACGGCAACCCCTTTTTTACCTTCGGTCCATTTCATAACATCTGCTTGTTCTACCGCCACGTTTCCTTGTAAATAGACGGTGAAGACTCTATTGCCTACGGTAGATATGTAGGGGTCGAGTTCACAGAAGTGGAGCCTGATCAAGTAATAGAAACCAGAATCAAGTGGGAACTCCCAAGTTAGGTTTAAGAGTTTGTTGAGAGTGGCATTGGTGCCCAAGTTACGCGATGATCTGTAGACGTCTTTGGGTGCCATGTAATCGGGAGTTACTGTGATGTTCATTCTACCTGTTAAGTCTTGAGAGACAAAATCGTATGATGTTGGAGTTCTTAAATAGTCTGTGTCGTTTTTGTTCCAGTTTCTAAGCATGCCTGTGTCTTGAATATTTGGTGAGTTCCCAACTTTAATCCTGTAATCTGCATCGAAGTTCCCATAAATTAAGAGTGAATTTTGTAAGCGCAGCAACTCAGGCTAATTATATGCTCTGAAACATTAACCATCTATTAGTATTAATAAACTTCGTTAACAATGAATTTGATTGTGATTAAGAACAATTAACAATATTCAAATTTATAAGTAAAAGCTTTTTGTGTTAAAATCACGTTTCAATAATTTACGCATACACTCATTCTATGTAATTCATAAGTTATTATATGAGAAAAGAAAATGAAGTTAACATAACTATTTACCTGTCTCTAGTGCAACGGTGGTTGAAATACTATATGTTGGTATGATGGTGGACCCCACAAGTGAAAAACCAGGATCAGTGGTTGGTGTATAATAGAGATAATCAGGCATGGATAAGACTTCAATTCCATTAATAAAAGCATAATTTTTAGAATTTCCTCCACTTGGAATAAAACTTAAATCAAGCCTTTGATCATCACCAACGTTGATAACATATTCTTTGAATAAAGTATCAACACCTTCAACATCAGCGTTTAACGAAGCATTAAAATCCTTAACAAGTGTGAATCCGTTGGATACAACGGTGAAGGAAGCATCGTAACGGTTGAACCCGTTGGAATAGGCAGAAGGGTAGAAAAAAAGACGGAGGAATTTAGGACCTTTAGTAACTGGGAAAGAGTAGTTGAATATTGAGTGTGATAAACGAGCTGTTGAATAAGGGATTTTGTTGATGGAAGGTTTTTGTGGTGTTGTTGGAACAGAAATTGTTGTTGGGTTGTTGTTTTGTGATGATAACAAAAGTTTTGAGTTTGTGTCTCCTGTCCATGTTCTTTCTCCGTCGGTAGAGTTTCCTGTTGTGCCACAATTGAGGGTGTAGCGGTCAACCGGGTCGTAGGCTTGAAGGGGAAAGAGGGAGATGGAAAAGTATAGGAGGGTGATGATTGTAGTTTTGAAGTTGATTAATGGTTTCATGTTTTTTTAAGGATTGAGAGTGTCTTTGAGGTGTGAAATTTGAAGGGTGTGAAGTGTAGTGAAGAAGGGTTTGTCTGTGATGATGATAAGAGTTTTAGGTTGAGTTGAATGGTGGAGTTCAGAAGGTAGAGAAAGGGGGAAGGACTTGGTCTTACCAAAAAAACATGAAGATAATTGCAACTAGTAGCAAATTATTACATTATTTCTCTGACTCGTTCAACTTTGAAAATGAGAATAATTATTTATTAAAAATGGAATGTGGGGTAAGAGCTTAACTTTATACTTAGAAATTCTTTTGGAAATGGAAAATTATCTTAGAGGACAATTATGTCAAGATTTAAAAATAACTTTAAGAAATAAGTTATTTGGAATTATAAATATGGAAGTTTAATTTATAGGTATTTTTTTATTAAACAAGTGACATGTAATTTGAAATTTAAAAAAAAAAATTGACAATTATACTTTTAATTAAAAAAATGTAAAATTAGTTTTTAATTTTTATTCTTACGATTTTAAGAATAATTTATTCTCAACATCGTAACAAGGTATCATTTATGGCTTTAATATTGTAGTTTTCTATTCTCCTTCATCTACGAACAAAACCTTTCAGCTACTCACCACTTTTTTTTACTAAAAATTCAAATTTCCTAATATAACAATGTAGCGTCTTGGTGGTGCGATGAGGTCCTTCCTCCACACCACCCTTTTACCCTTGGAGTTGTTCCCCAATCATCATCGACGATGATTTTGATATAGTCTTCGGGTGATTGTTCTCTAAACGACATTGTCGGTGTGTGGTTGTTGGTTTTTCGTTCTTCTCTCATACAAATATGTATTTTGGTTGCTTTTTTTATTCCTTTTGCTCCGGCAATTTTGTTTCGGTGACAGCTGGTATAGTCGATTAACGTTCGTTGTAAGCTTATTGGAAATTGGTTGAATCAAATTCATATTTGTGTTTCTGTTTCATCAATGGGATTTTTTCGACTAGGTACTCATCGAATTCTGGTCCTCTAGAGGCGGAGCATTTCGCCGACAGATTATTGTATGCTGCAACTTGATTTCTTCCATGGTGGAAGTACGACGGTTGTGGTAATTGTTTCTTTTTTTTCGTTGGGTCTCTTAAACGATAATGGTTAAGCCACGGTTGCATGTTTCTGTTTCTGGTGTATAATTGGTATCCTGAGCTATTGATTTTTTGATTGTCTTCAGATCTATTGAGATCTGTAGATTTCAAGATTTAAGGTTGGTCTTCTTTGCGCTGGTGCTTACTCAATATTCATATTAGTCGTTGTGATTGTTGTCGAATTAATTTATTTGTATCATTCTATCTGTTTGATGTTGGATTATTGGGCTTGAAAAATTGCCTTGCTTGCTGGTTGTTTTCTTGAAGTTATTGGTTTGTGAATTAGTGAGAGTTGGTGGTTGCTTTGTGCATCATCGTGAAAAGTGAAGGCTCACACGACTCTTTTTTTGCTATTTCATTTTGTGCCCCTACACGAGTTTATTGGATAAAAAAATGTGTGCGACAACTGAAAGCCACCATGGAAGCGACCGTGGAAGAACAATGAGAGAGAGAGAGAGAGAGAGAGAGAGAGAGAGAGAGAGAGAGAGAGAGAGAGAGAGAGAGAGAGAGAGAGAGAGAGAGAGAGATAATAGAACAATGGTGAAAACTCAGAATTTCAATTTTTTTCTCTCTCTTCAAAAGCTACATGTCACAATTTTATTGGGGGAGGCACAATTATGAGTTTATTATTTCATTCCACATCAGCAATGTTAACTAACACATAAGTGAAGTTAGTGCCCCATAATCATTTTTGAAACAAAATCATTAAAAAAAGGTCAACGGTGTAGACGTTAGGTAACTTAAAGGATTGACTTGTAGAAAAAAAAACTTAAAGGACCAACCAGTTACAATTAAATAACTTAAAGGACCTCAAATGTAATTATGTCTTTATTAAAAGCATTTGTGTTATGGATTAGACAAAATGTTATTCACGATTATAAAAAAAGAAATTGCAAATCTACTCGCATCATCGTTTAGGACGAGGCTATGACAAAGATATTGGAGACCATTAATATTTATAATGCTTTTATAAATTTGATATTTTGGAACATCTACATAAAACATTTAAATTGGAGTTTAAGATACGTAGAAAACTAATGAAATAAGAAGAATTAATGAAAGTATTAGAGAGAATTATGTTCATTTATTCTATCTTATTGAGTTCAATGAAGGAAAACTCAATTTATACAATGGAATTTAAATGAAAGAAATGAAAGGAAAATGAAAAGAAATGAAAAATAGTTATAATTTACAACTAGTATAGTTTTTCATCTAACCATCAATTACCTAAAATTAACCAAAGACTAATTCCACTTTAGATGTTAGCAACTTCCCTCAAGCTAAGAATGTTAAATATTTAGCATACTAAGCTTGGAAAAAATGTTATTAAACTTAGGAGTATGTAGAGTCTTTGTTAAGAAATATGTGAGTTGCTCTTGTGATTAGATGGGAAGTAGTCATAGCAAGTCTTGTTGAACCTTTTCACACACAAGATTGTAGTCTATTTCTAGATATTTTATGCTCTCATAAAAAACTAGATTGGAAGCAATGTGCATTGCGGTTTTCCTGTCAAAATAAAGGATCCGAGGTTTGGAACAATTAATGCAAAGATCCTTTATTAGAAACATCAATCAAAGTAATTCAAAAGTAGCTAATGACAAAGCTTTGTATTCGACTTTAGAAGAAGATTGAGAAATGATTTGTTTTTCTTTGCACACAAAGAAATCATAGAAGAATCTAGAAAGAAGCAATACCTAAAAATTAATTTTTTAGAATCAATTTAATTGGCCAAATCTGCATTTGAATAGCCGATTTGCAATTATGAGTTTTAATGGAACATGATCCCATACCAGATGTGAAGTATAACACTTGCAAGAAGGGTTCTGATAGTTGTTAGTTTTGCCACAAGTGAGAATGTATCAAAGAAATTCAAATTTCTAATTTGATCGTATCCTTTGACTACCAACCTAGCCTTATATCTTTTTATAGTGCCACCAGCCTTATGTTTAACCTTGTAAACCCATTTATTTTCAATCGGTTTCACATGAGGTGGTAGATCTATTATGGCCCAAGTTCCATTTTTGTTGTGTTTCCAACTTAGAAGTCATAGCCTTAAGCTAATGATCAGACATACATGTTTATTTATAATTTTTAGTCTTGTTTTTGTGTATGATAGATGTAGTGAAGAAACAATGAGATTTGGACAAATTAGACAGAGAATCAAAAAAAGAAATGGAATAAAAAAATAGGGGAAGTACTTGAAGATGAATTGTTTGTTGAAATGGAAGAAGAGTTGCACACATAATAGGAGATATAATTTGGTGAATGCCTTATTCTAGTAGGTTTAGTTTTTGCTATATTGTCATTTGTAGATTCTATTTGGTCTATGGTTTGATCAGGTGGTGGATCTTGGACACCATTATTCAAAACATAATGGTTATGGTTATGTGTGGCACCAAAAACATGTGGTTGATTAGAACTGGTAGATTTAGGTATAACTGTTGGTGATGGTGGTTGAATATTGATGGTAGGATTGGTATGATATTCCAAATGGGGAGTGATTTCTTTGGTTTGATAGGTAAAGATGTGTTCATAATGCCTAACATTTTTAGATACAAAAATTTCTTTACTATTGACATCAGATAGCATAACTCCCTTTATATCTTTTTTGTAACCTAAGAAAACACATTCTCTATCATTATGTTCAAGTTTTGTAATGTGGATCTGAAGTGTGGAAGCATAAGCTAAGGAATAGTGTATGCTTGTCGTGTATTTCATTATGCAAAACAAAGTGAATATATTGATTTTAAAGAACAGAAGTAGGAATCTTATTCATTATGAATGCAACATGTAAAATAGCATGGGACTAAAAAAAAACTTAGCAAGTTTTGATTGAAAAGCAATGCCCTTCCTATGTTTAAAAGATGTTTTAAAAGATGTTGATGCTTCCTCTCCATTCTTCCAATTTGTTATGAAAATTCTATACAATTTGTTTGATGTATAATCCTATTAGTGGTAAAAAAAGGTTTAATACTCTTTTTAATCATATATCTTAACCTCGAGCTTAATTTTGGTCCTTTAACTTTAAAAAGGTCTATATTGGTCATTTAACTCTTCAAAACGTTCCATATTAGTCCTTTTATCTAATTAGCAACAAATTTAGCGACTGATTTTTGAATTTTTCCTTCACTAATAAGACAAAAAGGACTAATATGAAACGTTTTGAAGAGTTAAGGGACCAATGTGGACCATTTTGAAGTTAAGGGACCAAAATGAATCTCAAGGTTAAGATACGGGACCAAAAAGGATATTAAGCCTAAAGAAATCAAGAATATTAAATTTAGGACCATTATCTGTACAAATGACTTTGATTTTGGATCCATGTTGAGCTTCAATAAGTTTGACAAAATTGAAAACATGTTTCCTAGATTATGATTATTTTTTCAAAAGTGTAATACAAGTATACCTACTACAATCATCTACAATTGTTAGGATATGAATGACCATGTAGATATTTAACAGCGAGAGGACCCCGAATATCAAAATAGATCATATCATAAGGGTGTAAAGCTCTATTAGTGCTAACCATATAAGGTAGTTTGTTTCTAGAATAATGACACACATCACAAACATCTTTATTATCAACTAAATACATGGAACTGTTAAATTTAAGGATGATATTCTATTTTGAGATAAGTGACCTAGTCTAGAGTGTCATATGACTTTATTAGGAATAATTGTAATGGTTGAGATATGCACACCCTTATCTTTTATAGTTGAGTAGTACAAGCCTTATATCCTTTTAGCAGAACTAATCATCCTCAATGAAGTCTTGTCCTGAAAAAAATATTTTGAGCCAAAAAAATTGACATTACATTTAAAAAATTCACATAATTTTGAGACCGATAAAAGATTTAAACAAAATTCATGTATAAATAGAATATTTGACACACTAAATCCAGGTGACAAACTCACAATATCTAAATGTTTAGCAATCAGGAATCGACCATTTGGAAATCTAACATTGATAGGAGTAATATCATTATAAGAATGAAACCATTTGACAGAACCACATATGTGATCACTAACTTCTGAATAAATGATCAAAGAGTATAGTTTCCAATAAAAAAAGAGTGTTATTATGTCAAACTACTGATGGATGAAGAATAGTTGAGATTGAGCCAACTTGATTTGAAGAAGCAGTCATAATTAATCATGGAAAAAGGTTAAATATCAATTGGACATGCTTCCCCTCCCAGGAATATGATGGGAAAAACCGATTTAATTGGGGGCGAAAGCAGGTACAGGGAAAACTCGATTTTTAATTACAGAGGCAGGGGTGGGGTGCTGATACTATAATTGAAATGAAGCCTTATGGGTTGAATGATATGTAATTTTGAAACATTATCAATAAAATAACATCTTGGGGTATCTCTCGGTTTCCCTAATAAGGGGAACGGTTTTTAATGAGACACACCTAATGTTTTGAATAAGTTATATGTCTTTAGGCAATAATAAATCTTGATCATAACTTAAGACTCCTAAGAGAGCACCAAGCAGGAACCCATTGAGGTTTCTTTGAATTTACTTAAAACTCCTAAAGGAGCACTAAGCATGAATCAATCGAGCTATTCATGCATTTACTTAAGATTTCTAGGAAAGCACCAAGTAGTCCCCATCGAGATCTCCTTGCATTTACTTAAGATTCCTAAGGGAGCACGACACGTGAACCTTCCAGATTGTCCTTGCATTTACTTAAGAGTCATGAGGTATCACCAAGCAGGACCCTACTAGTCTAGTCTTGCATTTACTTAAGACTCATAAGGGAGCACAAAGCATGAATCCAATGTGCTCTCTTAGCATTTACTTAAGACTCCTAAAGGAGCACCATGTCGGAATCCATGATATTTCCTTGCATTTACTTAAGACTCCTAAAGAATAACCAAGTAGGAAACCATTTGGGTCTTCTTGCGTTTACTTAAGACTCATAATGGAGAACTAATTAGGAACCCACTCGGCTAGCTTTCTCATACCTAAAGAATTGTATGATTCCAACACTAACTCCAGAATGCTTATCACACTAGGTCTAGAAAGATGCTTCCAAAGAATTCTTATCCACCATAAGGGAATCTTTATCACACTTCATTTTTTGAAGAGAGGCTTAGGCGTCCTTTAGATTCTTTTCGAGAGTAGATATCCTCTTGTTTGCTAATTTTAGCAGGGCTTGATTAAAATCTCTGTTTTCCTTCATCTTTGTCAGCTCGACCTTTAGGTCATTCTCGGACAATTCAGAGTCATCAAACATGTCTATTCTAGCACATCACTCGTCATTAAGTAGGTGTCTATAAGTTGGAGCATTTTTTAGCTCATGGTGATCTCGCTTTCTCAACATTGCCAATAGTATTGAGATGATTGTAGAGGAGCTTCAGTCCATCAAAATGTTTGTTACAAAGATAAAATTCTCCCACACCAAGGGAAAAATAATGGTCACCTTGTTGACGGACCCCCTTGTTGCACCCTAAAATTTGCCCACCGATTTTCCGACTTTGATCGGCTTTTGCTTCGTATTTTCATCTGCATATCATTTAGGTTGCATCTTGCCCGTGTTATCGGTCGGATTGAATCTATCAGAATTTTAGCCGCTTTGCTCGCGTTTCAGACAGTTTAAATCAAAATTCAGTGTCGAAATCGAGCGAAAGTCGCTCTCCTCTTGATAATTCAGTCCGTGTTGATATTATCGGTGCATTTGGGCACTCGACTATTTTTTCATAGCATTTTTTGCATTTTTATTTATTATTTTTGCTTTATTTAATGATTTAAAATAGTTTTTTTATTTTTATATAGAAATAGTTTATGTAGAATTTTTAATATAGTTTTGTTTTGTTTTATTTTTATTAGACTTAGATTAAATAGGATTTAATATAGGATGTTATTTTTGTCTTAGATAGAAGATAGAAATTAGGTTTTAAATAGGTGTTATTTATTTATTGTTTAGAACTAGTTTTAATTATTAATTGTAGAATTAATTAGTGATTTTATTTAGAACTTATTAATTAATTAAATTAAGTTCAGATTATTATTAAATTAATTAGGACTTTAATTAGTTTTGTGTAGAGTTAACTTTATCATTAGCTTTTGTTTAGCGTCATTTTGTATTAATCATTATCAACATGTTTCATTAGTCATTAATCACCATTTGACACCAAATCATCATCAACTGTTTGCAAAGAAAGTCCATTTACAAGCAATTTACAAGAAAAGGAGACAATTACCATGAGCTATTTTTTCATAATTTACTGAAATATAGTTGCAAAATCAAGAAGGATCTTTCTACAGCAGAACCAAGTCCACAAGAGAATGCCAATACAGAAGTAGTGTAACGTAATTCTCCATCGAAGTCAGCAGTGATCTTTTCTTTACCTCAGTATAACCAACAGCCTTGGCAAGAGCTTTTGCAAGTAACTCAACAGCTGATAAACCAGAGTTGTTCAAGAGTTCCTCGGCAGCAGCTTTGAATGAAGGAATCACACTATCAGACACGTCAGAAATCAATTCAGCCGCTTCCCCACCAATAGCTTTGGCAATTTCATCAGGCTGAGGAGCAGACACATATTCAAATTTAATACCTGCTTCTCTTTCAATTTTCGATATATTTGACCTTCTAGGATCGTAAAGCATAACAGCAACTCCAGTGTTGCCAGCTCTTCCTGTCCGTCCAGATCGATGTATATATGCTTCTACATCTCGGGGAGGTTCACACTGGATAATCAACTGAACATCATTGATGTCAAGACCCCTGGCCGCTACATTGGTGGCCACCAATGTCATGAATTTCCCAGACCTAAAACCTTTCAATGTAATCTCGCGTTGTGACTGCTGAATGTCACCATGGAGAGCTCTTGCTCCAGGCAACAATCCAGCAAGCTCAGAAGCAGACTCCTTTTTCTCTGCAAATATAATTGTCCGGCCACCACTGCTATAACAGCGAATAATATCAGGGATAACCTGAGCCCTGGCAGTACTATTACGAGAAAGGATAATATGCCAAACATGAACACTAATCCACCAGTATCAACAAGAAGCTACGAACAAAATTCAGGGAAAACCGTCTCGCCACTCACATCCTATGCATCAATGAGCCCGACAGAGTTGACATGGAAAAGCGCTAGCTCACTAAAACACAGCAGCACCTGCACACAACCAACACCAGACAAATTCCCACACACAAAATCAACAAAGCAACTTGCCCCAACCTTACACCAAAATGGAATAGACAAGTTCTGCACAAGTTGTACAAATACCTGCTATTACTGCTTCAGCCTTTGCACAACAGCAGCACTGCTACTACTCCTCCCACACCAGACAAACAACCTGCCACAAGCAAACAAAATGGCCAGCTGCAAACCGTACCGCAAGACAACCACTCTGCACAACCGAACAAACCATGAGAACCTTGTCCAAATGGTATCATAAAACAAACACACACACAACAAAGCCTTGAAAAAAGATACACAAAAAACCATAAAACAACAAGACAGAAAAGGAGCAGCAATCACTAACCATCAATAAACTGAGCTTCAAGAACTCACCCCTTCAACACCTTTCTTCAAAAAAAAACATTCATCCAAAAACTTCAACACCCTCCGTCTGAAACACCCTCCTTCTGAAACAATCACCGATCTCACCGCAAATCTTTCTCTTCCACAAACATGTTCTTCAACTCACTTCCATTTTCATGAACACAACAAACTCACCATTCTCAGATTCAACAAGAAGAACTCCATCAAACATCTACTCTTCATGATCTTTCAAACATCATCATCATCTGCATAACACCCTGTGACAACCTTGAATTCACAAACCACATTTTCTGACCCCTATGTTCATAACAAAACAACCATCATAAACAACTCCCAAACAGACCCATAACACAAGATTTCTGTCCACATTTTCAACTTCATAAACCTCACAAACCTCATAACTCCACCTTTCCTTAAAAAAACCTCAAATCCCTTTCATCTCCTTCATGCTTCATCTCTTCAAACAAAACCTCCATAAACTTCATCACCAAACCTTCACCTTCAACCTTCGAAGCCCAGAAATTTCCGCCGCAAATCCAACACAACCCATCAAACGAAACCCGTTAAAACTCCGAACAACAAAATCACAAACCAACTTCAGAACACCAACCCCTTCAAACTCAACCCACCATGAACCTTCTCAGATAAACCCAGATTTCCTGTTCTAAATTTAACTTTCATCTTCTCATCTTCATTAACATCACCGTAAAACCTAATCAGCCATACGAATCACTCTTCTAACCTCTGTTTTGAAACTACTCTTCACTAATCCATGAACCCTCTCCAAATCGACACCAAATCGAGGAAGAGAAGAACATGATTCGCCCTCTTAAACTCCATCCCTTTACCTCCTTCAACAACCGCGTGAAAGCCATCTGAGGCCCGTTTTCATTCACGAACCCAGCAACCCACTTCATCTTCTCCAAAACACTCACCGCGATTCAGATTTCCGTCTCCAAATCTCCACCATTAACTTGTTTTCACGAACCATCTCACCTTCCAAACTCGTTCAAACTCCAAAACCCACTTTCCTCCTTCCACTTTCTTCACCCCCAAAACAAACCCAGATTTCTCATCTCCTTCAAACCTCAAAACGGAATCAACACAACAATCAACCACCTTCAACATCACCAACATTCAACAATGAAAACCAAGCGGAAACGACCCTGAATCAAAGAAAGACAGAGAGATTCAAGAAGACTTAAAATCAAAGATGAAGAATCGGTGAAGTAGGGTGGAAATAGATTGGCAAACGAGACTTGATTTGGGTATCATTTCCTTGGGATTTTCGAATGTTGTTGTTAAACTGAAACTGGGATGCAGAGGAGAAAGGATGCCGAGAAATTGCTTCTGCTTTGGGTCAACGCTTTGCTTATTTTCTTTTGTTACTGTGTGCTGTTGAGCTGGGCCTTACGGGCCGTCTTTCCAATTTGGATTGCACCGTTTCATATACCCCCTCCCCTGTTTTGTTTTAAATTATTATAATTATTCAACTTTATTTTGTTATATATATATATATATATATATATATATATATATATATATATATATATATATATATATATATATATATATATATATATATATATATATATATATATATATATATATATATATATATATATATATATATATATATATATATATATATATATATATATATATATATATATATATATATATATATATATATATATATATATATATATATATATATATATATATATATATATTTATATATATATATATATATATATATATATATATTATTTTCTCTTTTACAATTTTTTTTCATAACTTTGTATATATAGTATTTTCTTATTATAAGTAAACTATTATTATTTTCTTTTATAAACTTTTTATTATGTAAATATTATATATTTATTTTTAGTTTATAATATTAGAGTTTAGGATATTTATTATCATCTCAAAAGTTGGATTTTATTCTTCTTTTGTTATTGGATATTTTATTTTATTTCATCTGTTTTGGTCGATGACGAGACCTTTGTAATTCATTACCAGTCAAATTATTGATGAGTAATGTTGGATTTGAGACCACCTCTTTTCTCTCTTCATTACTTGTCCCAACTCGATTCAAAAGCATTGACAAACCATCTTCAATATCCAATTATCTTTGTATTGAATTAAAAAGAGAGGATTGGGTGTAGACCTCTTCTTCTTCGAGCGTTGGGATACCCACTGTAGTGAGGGTGGTTTCGACGCTCGTCATTCAATACGAAGACGTTTCCATACTATCTCTCCTAAAACCTCGGTCTCGTACCGAGTCCTTTCTCAAACCATTTTCAAATCAAACTCTTTGTATTGAATTAAATAGAGCGGATTGGGTGTAGACCTCTTCTTCTTCGAGTTTTGGGATGCTCACTGTAGTGAGGGTGGTCTCGATACTCGTCTTTCAATACGAAGACGCCTTTATCCACCACTTCTCCTTTCACAACTTCCTCCCGTAACCCTTGTCACCTAAAACCTCGGTCTCGCACCGAGTGCATTTTCAAACTTCTTTTCATATACAAAACTTGAATGGTCGTGGAGTGGTTAGGCGTAGGCCTTCTCCTATCCCGAGTGCTGACGTTTACCGTAGGGTTCTCTATCGCAAAGCACTTACCATTCAAAACCAAAAACACTTTAATAAGAGAATGAAGTTCTCTTTGCATTGAATTAAAGAGAGAGGATTGGGTGTAGACCTCTTCTTCTCCGAGCGTAGGGATGCCCACTGTAGTGAGGGTGGTTTCGACGCTCGTCTTTCAATACGAAGACGCCTCGTTCACCACACCCTTTTATAACAAAAACTTTGAGATAAAGAATTGGGTACTACCCGTGGAGGTTACTATCCGAGGACCTATCTCGCCCCAAAAACAATCTCAACCAATCAAACATGATACCTTGCCTCGCTTGGCGAAAACCTGATCTTTCAAAAAGGATATGTTACGTCCGTTCTACCGCAAACAGGTAACGCCTAAGTCTCCAACAAGCGAGCAGCAAAACACCTAAAATGCTAGAACGCGCACGATAACATCGTCTATAAAAACATCAACAAACCGTAGCACGAACTACGTTTGTTCTGATTTCTCATGTCAGATGAGAATACGTAGGCACAAGACGGCGATGTCTTGGCGAGCCCCTTTTTCACCTTTCACCCGTAGTTGGCCGAACTACGGCTGCTCTGATTTCTCATACCAGATGAGAATACGTAGGCACAAGACGGCGATGTCTTGGCGAGCATAACCCCCCTATCTGTAGTTCCCCGAACTACGCCGACTCTGACTTTCTCACATCTATTGAGAATACGTAGGCATAGGACTGCGAAGTCCTACCGAGTCTGTTCTTTCTCTTTTCTTCCCCGTTCTCTCTTTCCTCCTAATTTTCCTGTTTCTAACCCTTCTTTTACCCTGTGGAACACTTTTATAGCATAATATTTTCGCAAGTAAATTCACACATCGACAAACAAAAGGTTCCCATCGAGTACGATGGATGCGAGGGGTGCTAATACCTTCCCCTCGCATAACCGGCTTCCGAACCCATTCTTGGTTGCGAGACCATCTTATCCATTTTTCTTTCTTAAGGTTTTCTCGATATTTTCCTTTCCCCTCATGGGATAAATAAAGTTCGGTGGCGACTCTTCTGTCCTTTCTTTTTCGCCTCCCCGTCGTTGCACGATGCATTTTTCGAGTAGCGACAGCTGGCGACTCTGCTGGGGAAATACAGCGAGCCAAGCCTAATTTGTTTGTCGTGTTTGTGTTTTGTTTTTTTGCTTTTATTTATTTTGTGTTTTATTCTCTACCTGTTGGGTTTATTGGGATGTGTTGTAAGGATAAATCTTTCTACCTGAGCTTTTGAGTATACACTAAGATTAGGAGGTGGTTTCTTTCTAATTTGCGAGACGTAGGACTCGTTGAATTGGTTTGAATTCCACCGCTCAGATGAGACCCCGTTGGAACAATGATGTCTTACGTGTAGTCGTAACGGCGTCTTTATTTCCAATTGGGAGTCCTTGACTCTGAGGACCTTTTGTAGAACCTTATTCCGAAGGTTCCTAAAACATAACTCTGTGTTCATCCTTTGAAGGGATTACCGTCTTACGAGTAGTCGTTCTGATGGAAAACTTTTGAGGGTTAGTGCATGGGACTTTGTTTAAAAGCCTTTGGGATACCCTCTTTTAAACCAGTAGATTGCCCACCCGAGGTGAGAGATATCTCGTTGTTTTGTCTTGCAGAATTTGTGACTATTGATTCTTTGTGTGTTGCATCAGCATTTTGCATTGCATTTCATTTGCATCTCATTTTTGCATATCCATCCTCAACCAGAGCAGAGAGCTTACCAGTCTTTTGTCCAACCCGCAGTTGATTTCCCAACATTCACATTGGATTTGAGTTAGCTTCTGGAAGGATCATGGACTCAGAGGAGCAGAATTTGTTTGTTATGAGGGCAGAGTTTGAGATGATGAAGAATCAGTTGGATCAACTCATGAAGGCCATGTCAGCTATGACAAGAGGAGAGACCAATGTTCAGAAGACTCCAGTGAACAATGTTGCTCAAGCTCAGCATGTGCAGATTCCTGTCGAAGATCAAGAGCATACTATTGTCAGAGATAGAGATTCATCTTCTCTCCATGACTCGGACTATCAGAACTTCACTTTCTCTGTGCCAAATTCCCAAAGGGTTGTTCCAAAGATTTATCCTAAAAATCCACAGACTGTTGAGTTTATGAGAAGGTATTGTCTGTTGGATGAAAAGCTTGATGCTCTGATGAGTCAAAACACTCTTAATTTGAATGCTTCGAGCATGTGTTTGGTGCCAGGTCTTGTGATGCCTCCGAAGTTTAAGGCGCCCAATTTTGAGAAGTACAAAGGGGATAGTTGTCCGAAGCAGCATTTAGTGGTGTATTGCAGAAGAATGACCTCGCATGTCCACAATAACAAGCTTATGTGGGGCATCGTTGAGTTGGTATATGCAGTTGGAAAGTGGTTGCATCCGATCATGGTCAGATTTAGCCAATGCCTTTGTGAAGCAGTACAACTACAATCTCGACATGAATCCCAACCGCGTGCAGTTGCAAGAATTATCTCAGGCGGACAATGAATCCTTCAGAGCGTATGTGCAACGATGGAGAGAATTAGCTGCTCGTGTTCAACCACCACTTCTAGAAAGAGAATTGGTTGACCTATTTGTGGATACCTTGCAAGGTCCGTACTTTGATAAAATGATTGGTAGTAAGGTAGTGAACTTTTCTGACTTGGTAAAAGCGGGAGAACGTATTGAGAGCGGAATCAAGAGTGGAAAGATTCGAGACATCTCAGATACCTCAGTTTATGAAAGTGAATCAGTTGTCAGCTCTAAAGAGGAATGGGAGAAAGAAAGTAATGCTATCCCGGAATCTCCATTACCTCAGATTCAGTTTTCAGACGTTTCAAGTATTCAGAGTCAGCAACCTGTTAGGTCTGCGTATCAGATATCTGCTTCCCTACAGAGTCAACATTCATACCGTCATCAGCCGCGTCAGCACGCTCGACGAAGATTGAGGAAGCCAGAGAGACATTTCACTCAGTTGCCATTGTCGTACAGTCAGATATTGCCAGACTTAATCAGAGGTGGATTGATAGTACCGAAGAAGATTGATTCAGAGATTCATCCATATTCGCCGGGTTCTAATGTCAACGCCCACTGTGAGTACCATGTTGGGGCACAGGGGCATTCAACCGAAGACTGTAAGGTGCTGAGAAGCAAGATTCAAACTCTGCTTGACTCAAACATGTTCTCAATCACACCTCAGGGTATCCAGATCAACGATCCTCCTTCGTCCAGTCATGTGGGTTCGGTAGCTAATGTTATGGAGGGATTCACCGAAAGCGGATGTTCAGAAGATTATCAGGATGAGTTCGACGAGCAATTCTAAAAATGGCTGGTTCAGCAGCAAATCAAGACTTGAAAGCCCAGTTCCCCGAAGCTGGCAATCTTTTTATGACATTTCTTTGCATTTGTAGTTTCTTTTCTGTTAAAGTGCGAACTTATTTGAAAATCTTATCTGTAGAACTTGTTTGTTTTCAATTGATAATGATAATGAAATGAATATGCATGTTTTGATTAAATCCATTCGTGTTCACTCAATGCTTTTTATTGATGTCAAACGTTTGTTTAAGCGGAATCTGAGGGAGGATGACGAAATTTAAAGACGCAAACTTCCGAATGTATGCTTTTTTAATTAAAACCTCTGCTGATGATGTACAGGCATTGTTTCAAATTCCTAAACACCGGAGATATAAGGATGATAATCCCTTGTCAACCCCTTTGAGCCTAGTAGTATGAGTTTCTTTCTGAAAACGAAAAACCCTCAATCTTAACCTAGGGCAGGGTAGATGTCAGTTAATTTGACCGAGCATCCGAATTGCAGAAGGAGTGTTCCCCGTTCGAGGATCAATCATACCCGTAGAGGTCGTACCTAAAAAAGCCGAGAAGTGAGACAGTCACAATCCCTTCAACAAGTCAGACCAGCTGGTGTCACATTGATTTGTTCCAAAAAAAGAAAAGAAAAAACAGAAGCCCGCTAAGTCGACAACTTGAAAACAAGTGGCTTAGGCAAAAATTGGGGCATCCCGCTGGACTTCGAAATCAGAAGATGTACTCAAAAGAGTCAGACCAGGAAAAAATAGGGGAATAAAAAATGACGAAGAACAAGTCGTGTGAGCCAGACACCAAAGACGAAAAGCGAGTGAATGTCACTCCGAAAACTTATGGTTTCTTGAACCATCACTCCTGTCAGTCAACCTCTGAGAGGCGAGCGAGTGTCGAATTAGCTGAACGTAGGATTGGAGAACATCAAGGAGAGTGGGTGGGTTAAACAGAACTTTGAGCCTTACATCCTTTCTTTCAAACCGTGAACCTAACCAAGTTACAACCTTCAAAAGTCCTAATTGAAGCAAGTTTGTTTCGAAAGCATACTTCGGTAAAGATCGCGTCGAAACTGACTCCTAAAAGGATTTTTCTTACCCTATGGGTATTGATATTGACATTCCGATAAGTGATTCATTCACTATACATCCCAACTTTTTCTAGTGAATAGACTTGGATTTCAAAACTGTCATATGCATTGCATTGATATTATCATTTGCAAAACAATTTGTTTTACTTGCGAGTAAGTACTTGACAGCAGGAAAGTTCCTACAGTGGAAAGTTCGATCGAGATAAGATGCAGAACGCCTGAGTACTCCGTTGAGCAGGGGCAAGGCATATCAAATGATCATCAAAGGAGTCAGCCATCCGAAGATCAGTTAATCTGGGGCAATCAGGTCGAGATTCGATAAATCTCTCGAAGTCAGTCAGGGGCACTTCTCTGAAAATCATCCAATCAGGGGCAAATCACTTCAAGGCTGGGGCAAGTCACCCCAAGAGCACATAAGTTATCCTTATCCAGAAGGCAATTAATTTGAAGCACCTCTCCGAGGTTCATGATGCTGAGGCAGTTCATATCATACCAACATGGTACATAGCTTTCAGATCTCCTTTCGAGGAAGACTTATACAGATATCCCACAGGCTGGGGCAAGTTTGGAAATAAAGGAACTTTTCCTCTCCATATCTTCAGAGCTACTCAGAGCTATTCAAGCAGGTGCAGTCAATCTTCAGGTTCAAGGTGAATGTCGGGAAGTCATAACCCTTCACTTGTCTTCCCCAACAAAAGCCCAATCATCATTGGCATGTGTAAGCTACCCCCAGGAGAGTCCGATCATACTTGGCACATTCGGTTATTCCCAACAGAGTTGGCTTCACCTCTTCGACATTTGTTTTGCTGGAGTGTTTCTTTCACATCCAGCTTTCCCCAGCAACCCGAGCCTGCATCTGCATTTTTTGTATATAGCTATCATATTTGCATCATCTTTGCATTTCATCCTCAAATGCGTAGCATTTCCATTTCGTATGGAGCATTACGCCATAAAATTCAAACATATGCATGTGAAGCATAAGCCAGTTTTTGTTAGCCTTCCGTGGCAACCTGAATCACTCTTCCATCAAGACGATGGTATATCAACAGCTTTGTTCAGACTGCTCATCCGCTTGCTTACTTTTGGGTTCCAGATCATACGTCGGTCGTACTTTGTCCATCAACCCTCGGATGATGACATCCCCAACAGATGTTCCTCTCGTCTATCATTAGACGATGCGAGATTTGGTTCAGATTTTCCTCTCGTCTATCATTAGACGATGCGAGATTTGGATATGATGTTCCTCTCGTCTATCATTATACGATGCGAGATTTGGTTCAGATTTTCCTCTCGTCTATCATTAGACGATGCGAGATTTGGATATGATGTTCCTCTCGTCTATCATTAGACGATGCGAGATTTGGATATGATGTTCCTCTCGTCTATCATTAGACGATGCGAGATTTGGATATGATGTTCCTCTCGTCTATCATTAGACGATGCGAGATTTGGTTTTGATGTTCCTCTCGTCTATCATTAGACGATGCGAGATTTGGATATGATGTTCCTCTCGTCTATCATTAGATGATGCGAGATTTGGATATGATGTTCCTCTCGTCTATCATTAGACAATGCGAGATTTGGATATGATGTTCCTCTCGTCTATCATTAGACGATGCGAGATTTGGTTTTGATGTTCCTCTCGTCTATCATTAGACGATGCGAGATTTGGATATGATGTTCCTCTCGTCTATCATTAGACGATGCGAGATTTGGATATGATGTTCCTCTCGTCTATCATTAGACGATGCGAGATTTGGATATGATGTTCCTCTCGTCTATCATTAGACGATGCAAGATTTGGTTTTGATGTTCCTCTCGTCTATCATTAGACGATGCGAGATTTGGATATGATGTTCGTCTCGTCTATCATTAGACGATGCGAGATTTGGATATGATGTTCCTCTCGTCTATCATTAGACGATGCGAGATTTGGTTTTGATGTTCCTCTCGTCTATCATTAGACGATGCGAGATTTGGTTATGGTGTTTCTCTCCGTCCATCATTGGACGATGTGAGTATTTTGGATATTGTTCTTCCTGTCTACCATTAGACGATGTGAGTTATGGATATGATTTTTCTCTCCGTCCATCATTGGACGATGTTGAGAGTTGACGGTGATGTTAGCTGCTTATCAGATTTATGTTTGTCTGGCGGCGATGTCAGAGGTTTATTAGCACCGTGGTTGTCTGGCGGCGATGCCAGAGTTCTGTATCCCCACAGGTACTTGACGGCGATGTCGGGTGTTTCTCAGAGTTATAGTTAGCTGGTGGCGATGTCAGGTAATTTTGTTTTCCCAGCGGTAAGGTTGGATATTTTTTCTGGCGGCGATGTCAGGTAATTTTGTTTTCAACGGCGATGTTGGGAAATTTGTTTTGACGGCGATGTCAAGTGATCTAGTTTTTCAACGGCGATGCTGAGAAGTTTGTTTTTGGCGGCGATGTCAAGTGATCTAGTTTTTCAACGACAATGTTGGAAATTTGTTTTGACGGCGATGTCAAAAGTAATTATATCTTTGAATCTAATGGTTGTTCGTATTCAACGGAAAAATTGGCGGCGAGGTCAGATTATTCTGAGGATTGACGGCGAAGTCAGAAGACGATTTTAAAGAAAATTTTGACGGCGAAGTCAGAAAATATTGTAAATTTGACGGTAAGGTCAGAAGATTGTTTGAGAATTGACGGCGAAGTCAGATTATTTTGTGGACTGGCGGCGAAGTCAGGTGGTTTACCATTTAGATATTGAGTTCTGACGGCAAGGTTAGACGCTATTAAAAGTTGACGGCGAGGTCAGACGTTTGTACTTGATTTATGACTGACGACGAGGTCAGATGTTCTACTTGATATAGACGCCTGATGGCGATGTCAGAAGTCTCATTTTACGGTTGGCAAATTTCCGGGTTCTTTTGTATTCAATCACCTTCTACCTTGAATGTTTGAAAGCGGTCGCTTTTCATCCATTCAGGTCCAAGTCAATTGAATAGGGGCAGCTGTTGCACCCTAAAATTTGCCCACCGATTTTCCGACTTTGACCGGCTTTTGCTTCGTATTTTCATCTGCATATCATTTAGGTTGCATCTTGCCCGTGTTATCGGTCGGATTGAATCTATCAGAATTTTAGTCGCTTTGCTCGCGTTTCAGACAGTTTAAATCAAAATTCAGTGTCGAAATCGAGCGAAAGTCGCTCTCCTCTTGATAATTCAGTCCGTGTTGATATTATCGGTGCATTTGGGCACTCGACTATTTTTTCATAGCATTTTTTGCATTTTTATTTATTATTTTTGCTTTATTTAATGATTTAAAATAGTTTTTTTATTTTTATATAGAAATAGTTTATGTAGAATTTTTAATATAGTTTTGTTTTGTTTTATTTTTATTAGACTTAGATTAAATAGGATTTAATATAGGGTGTTATTTTTGTCTTAGATAGAAGATAGAAATTAGGTTTTAAATAGGTGTTATTTATTTATTGTTTAGAACTAGTTTTAATTATTAATTGTAGAATTAATTAGTGTTAATTAGTGATTTTATTTAGAACTTATTAATTAATTAAATTAAGTTCAGATTATTATTAAATTAATTAGGACTTTAATTAGTTTTGTGTAGAGTTAACTTTGTCATTAGCTTTTGTTTAGCGTCATTTTGTATTAATCATTATCAACATGTTTCATTAGTCATTAATCACCATTTGACACCAAATCATCATCAACTGTTTGCAAAGAAAGTCCATTTACAAGCAATTTACAAGAAAAGGAGACAATTACCATGAGCTATTTTTTCATAATTTACTGAAATATAGTTGCAAAATCAAGAAGGATCTTTCTACAGCAGAACCAAGTCCACAAGAGAATGCCAATACAGAAGTAGTGTAACATAATTCTCCATCGAAGTCAGCAGTGATCTTTTCTTTACCTCAGTATAACCAACAGCCTTGGCAAGAGCTTTTGCAAGTAACTCAACAGCTGATAAACCAGAGTTGTTCAAGAGTTCCTCGGCAGCAGCTTTGAATGAAGGAATCACACTATCAGACACGTCAGAAATCAATTCAGCCGCTTCCCCACCAATAGCTTTGGCAATTTCATCAGGCTGAGGAGCAGACACATATTCAAATTTAATACCTGCTTCTCTTTCAATTTTCGATATATTTGACCTTCTAGGATCGTAAAGCATAACAGCAACTCCAGTGTTGCCAGCTCTTCCTGTCCGTCCAGATCGATGTATATATGCTTCTACATCTCGGGGAGGTTCACACTAGATAATCAACTGAACATCATTGATGTCAAGACCCCTGGTCGCTACATTGGTGGCCACCAATGTCATGAATTTCCCAGACCTAAAACCTTTCAATGTAATCTCGCGCTGTGACTGCTGAATGTCACCATGGAGAGCTCTTGCTCCAGGCAACAATCCAGCAAGCTCAAAAGCAGACTCCTTTTTCTCTGCAAATATAATTGTCCGGCCACCACTGCTATAACAGCGAATAATATCAGGGATAACCTGAGCCCTGGCAGTACTATTACGAGAAAGGATAATATGCCAAACATGAACACTAATCCACCAGTATCAACAAGAAGCTACGGACAAAATTCAGGGCAAACCGTCTCGCCACTCACATCCTATGCATCAATGAGTCCGACAGAGTTGACATGGAAAAGCGCTAGCTCACTAAAACACAGCAGCACCTGCACACAACCAACACCAGACAAATTCCCACACACAAAATCAACAAAGCAACTTGCCCCAACCTTACACCAAAATGGAATAGACAAGTTCTGCACAAGTTGTACAAATACCTGCTATTACTGCTTCAGCCTTTGCACAACAGCAGCACTGCTACTACTCCTCCCACACCAGACAAACAACCTGCCACAAGCAAACAAAATGGCCAGCTGCAAACCGTACCGCCAGACAACCACTCTGCACAACCGAACAAACCATGAGAACCTTGTCCAAATGGTATCATAAAACAAACACACACACAACAAAGCCTTGAAAAAAGATACACAAAAAACCATAAAACAACAAGACAGAAAAGGAGCAGCAATCACTAACCATAAATAAACTGAGCTTCAAGAACTCACCCCTTCAACACCTTTCTTCAAAAAAAAAAAATTCATCCAAAAACTTCAACACCCTCCGTCTGAAACACCCTCCTTCTGAAACAATCACCGATCTCACCGCAAATCTTTCTCTTCCACAAACATGTTCTTCAACTCACTTCCATTTTCATGAACACAACAAACTCACCATTCTCAGATTAAACAAGAAGAACTCCATCAAACATCTACTCTTCATGATCTTTCAAACATCATCATCATCTGCATAACACCCTGTGACAACCTTGAATTCACAAACCACATTTTCTGACCCCTATGTTCATAACAAAACAACCATCATAAACAACTCCCAAACAGACCCATAACACAAGATTTCTGTCCACATTTTCAACTTCATAAACCTCACAAACCTCATAACTCCACCTTTCCTTAAAAAAACCTCAAATCCCTTTCATCTCCTTCACGCTTCATCTCTTCAAACAAAACCTCCATAAACTTCATCACCAAACCTTCACCTTCAACCTTCGAAGCCCAGAAATTTCCGCCGCAAATCCAACTCAAACCCATCAAACGAAACCCGTTAAAACTCCAAACAACAAAATCACAAACCAACTTCAGAACACCAACCCCTTCAAACTCAACCCATCATGAACCTTCTCAGATAAACCCAGATTTCCTGTTCTAAATTTAACTTTCATCTTCTCATCTTCATTAACATCACCGTAAAACCCAATCAGCCATACGAATCACTCTTCTAACCTCTGTTTTGAAACTACTCTCCACTAATCCATGAACCCTCTCCAAATCGACACCAAATCGAGGAAGAGAAGAACATGATTCGCCCTCTTAAACTCCATCCCTTTACCTCCTTCAGCAACCGCGTGAAAGCCATCTGAGGCCCGTTTTCATTCACGAACCCAGCAACCCACTTCATCTTCTCCAAAACACTCACCGCGATTCAGATTTCCGTCTCCAAATCTCCACCATTAACTTGTTTTCACGAACCATCTCACCTTCCAAACTCGTTCAAACTCCAAAACCCACTTTCCTCCTTCCACTTTCTTCACCCCCAAAACAAACCTAGATTTCTCATCTCCTTCAAACCTCAAAACGGAATCAACACAACAATCAACCACCTTCAACATCACCAACATTCAACAATGAAAACCAAGCGGAAACGACCCTGAATCAAAGAAAGACAGAGAGATTCAAGAAGACTTAAAATCAAAGATGAAGAATCGGTGAAGTAGGGTGGAAATAGATTGGCAAACGAGACTTGATTTGGGTATCATTTCCTTGGGATTTTCGAATGTTGTTGTTAAACTGAAACTGGAATGCAGAGGAGAAAGGATGCCGAGAAATTGCTTCTGCTTTGGGTCAACGCTTTGCTTATTTTCTTTTGTTAGTGTGTGCTGTTGAGCTGGGCCTTACGGGCCGTCTTTCCAATTTGGATTGCACCGTTTCATATACCCCCTCCCCTGTTTTGTTTTAAATTTTTATAATTGTTCAACTTTATTTTGTTATATTTATATATATATATATATATATATATATATATATATATATATATATATATATATATATATATATATATATATATATATATATATATATATATATATATATATATATATATATATATATATATATATATATATATATATATATATATATATATATATATATATATATATATATATATATATATATATATATATATATATATATATATATATATATATATATATATATATATATATATATATATATATATATATATATATATATATATATATATATATATATATATATATATATATATATATATATATATATATATATATATATACATATATTATTTTCTCTTTTACAATTTTTTTTTCATAACTTTGTATATATAGTATTTTCTTATTATAAGTAAACTATTATTATTTTCTTTTATAAACTTTTTATTATGTAAATATTATATATTTATTTTTAGTTTATAATATTAGAGTTTAGGATATTTATTATCATCTCAAAAGTTGGATTTTATTCTTCTTTTGTTATTGGACATTTTATTTTATTTCATCTGTTTTGGTCGATGACGAGACCTCTGTAATTCATTACTAGTCAAATTATTGATGAGTAATGTTGGATCTGAGACCACCTCTTTTCTCTCTTCATTACTTGTCCCAACTCGATTCAAAAGCATTGACAAACCATCTTCAATATCCAATTATCTTTGTATTGAATTAAAAAGAGAGGATTGGGTGTAGACCTCTTCTTCTTCGAGCGTTGGGATACCCACTATAGTGAGGGTGGTTTCGACGCTCGTCATTCAATACGAAGACGTTTCCATACTATCTCTCCTAAAACCTCGGTCTCGTACCGAGTCCTTTCTCAAACCATTTTCAAATCAAACTCTTTGTATTGAATTAAATAGAGAGGATTGGGTGTAGACCTCTTCTTCTTCGAGTGTTGGGATGCTCACTGTAGTGAGGGTGGTCTCGATACTCGTCTTTCAATACGAAGACGCCTTTATCCACCACTTCTCCTTTCACAACTTCCTCCCGTAACCCTTGTCACCTAAAACCTCGGTCTCGCACCGAGTGCATTTTCAAACTTCTTTTCATATACAAAACTTGAATGGTCGTGGAGTGGTTAGGCATAGGCCTTCTCCTATCCCGAGTGCTGACGTTTACCGTAGGGTTCTCTGTCGCAAAGCACTTACCATTCAAAACCAAAAACACTTTAATAAGAGAATGAAGTTCTCTTTGCATTGAATTAAAGAGAGAGGATTGGGTGTATACCTCTTCTTCTCCGAGCGTAGGGATGCCCACTGTAGTGAGGGTGGTTTCGACGCTCGTCTTTCAATACGAAGACGCCTCGTTCACCACACCCTTTTATAACAAAAACTTTGAGATAAAGAATTGGGTACTACCCGTGGAGGTTACTATTCGAGGACCTATCTCGCCCCAAAAACAATCTCAACCAATCAAACATGATACCTTGCCTCGCATGGCGAAAACCTGATCTTTCAAAAAGGATATGTTACGTCCGTTCTACCGCAAACAGGTAACGCCTAAGTCTCCAACGAGCGAGCAGCAAAACACCTAAAATGCTAGAACGCGCACGATAACATCGTCTATAAAAACATCAACAAACCGTAGCACGAACTACGTTTGCTCTGATTTCTCATGTCAGATGAGAATACGTAGGCACAAGACGGCGATGTCTTGGCGAGCTCCCTTTTTCACCTTTCACCCGTAGTTGGCCGAACTACGGCTGCTCTGATTTCTCATACCAGATGAGAATACGTAGGCACAAGACGACGATGACTTGGCGAGCATAATCCCCCCTATCTGTAGTTCCCCGAACTACGTCGACTCTGACTTTCTCACATCTATTGAGAATACGTAGGCATAGGACTGCGAAGTCCTACCGAGTCTGTTCTTTCTCTTTTCTTCCCCGTTCTCTCTTTCCTCCTAATTTTCCTGTTTCTAACCCTTCTTTTACCCTGTGGAACACTTTTATAGCATAATATTTTCGCAAGTAAATTCACACATCGACAAACAAAAGGTTCCCATCGAGTACGATGGATGCGAGGGGTGCTAATACCTTCCCCTCGCATAACCGGCTTCCGAACCCATTCTTGGTTGCGAGACCATCTTATCCATTTTTCTTTCTTAAGGTTTTCTTGATATTTTCCTTTCCCCTCATGGGATAAATAAAGTTCGGTGGCGACTCTTCTGTCCTTTCTTTTTCGCCTCCCCGTCGTTGCACGATGCATTTTTCGAGTAGCGACACCCCTCGGGGCTCTAGGGAGGAGTCTGATGCTTCATGCTCCTATTCTAGTCTCTAGATCGAATGGATTTATGTTTCTTCTCCTCGAGCAGCTTCAGGATGATAGTATGAGTCTTCTTGGATGCAACCTCATGGATGGTGCTCCCACGATATGGTGTATTATGGAGGATTTCTTCAAGGCGTTATGAAATTCCTTCAAGTGCATGTGAGTTTTCCTAACGAGCAATGTTATACGTGATGTTCAAGATTTCATTAACGCATTGCACTCCCAGGTTTTCTTGTAACACTATGAGGATAAATAAGGCTTCTGGTTGTAAAATATGAGGTAGAACAAGAGGATTGATCGGAGTAACTTGAAGAGATTTTGATGTGTATAAAACCTAAACCAGATCTAGATGCAACTAAATTGTGGCTATATGATTTGTGATGCCTTGCAAACGAGGTAGAGGTAGTGATTGCTTGCTACTAGAGTGGAAACACCAACTTCACGTGCAGGGACGACGAACCGAGTAGCTTTAGATTCAACCATCACTTGGAATCGTATAAATTAGAGGTTTGGAAATTCGAGGAATCAGACTTGATATGATGATCAGTCAAATAGAAACGCGATGGATCCTCATGTTTGATTCATAATTCTCTTGACTTAGTGGCTATATGATTAAGAAATTCTAGTTTTGTGAGAAAATTAAGTTAAATTTATACTATCACCCTCCATCAAAATTAAATGAAGCATAGGATAGGGTGTCGGCGTTTGCTTGGTAATGTGTTATTCATGATTGGATTAATAGTAAGTATATAATAATATAGTACTCATACTAATAAATTATTATTTTTATATGGTCATAACATTAAAAAAAAATGTCATCTGCATGCATTTGAACTTTATCACACTTTCTATATATTTACATATTCTTAAAATTTTTGGATGATAATTTAAATTTTTTAAACAAAATTTTTTGTGGTAATATTTCCCGATTTAAGTTTCATATTTCCCTCCTTAATTTTTTAAATATTTAAGATTAAAACTAACACTAAAATGAATGTAGTTTTTCTATGAGTGTGTGAAAATGCCTCTTGATATTGATTTAAATTTGTGTTTATCCTATGAAAAAGAAGAAACAACTAAAATTGAGTTGAATGTAAATTCCTCATATATTGACTTGAATGTGCATCCTTCATATGAGGAAGAATCAATTGTTAATTTAAATATGAATCATTCATATGAAGCGTTGGGTTTGAGCTCCCTTCATATGTGGAGAAAGACTCAAATATGATTAGCCTATTTGTCTCACTTATTTAAATGGAGAAGATCAATTTAGGATTGAGAGAGATAGAGAAAAAATATGGATTCAAAAGAGAGAAAAAAGGAGAGAAACTCATTCCTTTTTTCTGCAATCAGTCTCAATAAATCGACAATCCCTGATTTGTTAACTGTTGGATCGAGCTCAAATTTGGTGGCCAAGTTCGTAACACATTTATCTAACTTTTGACCGTTCAGAATTTCAAAACAACGTCTAAGGTGAAAGTTATTTGCTTCGCACTGAAGCTGCAAATTTGGGAAAACAATTTCAGCTTTTTTATTCTTATTTGTAAGCTACTTTGCTTTGTGATTTGCGGTTATTAGCACTAATTTGTGAATTATTTTAAGACTCTGTTGTACCCTTAATTGATTATAGTGGAGTTATTTCTTTGGTATGGATGACTCGTGGTTTTTACTGTCATATTGAGGGTTTTCTACGTTAAAAATATAGGTGTTCTTTTGTGCCTTTATTTGTTCGAATTAACATCTTATATTTGTTGTTGATCTTCAAGATCCATACAAGTTTGGGGAGTTTATATCCGCTGTGTATTGGTCTATTATTGTGTCTTAATTTTCCATTAGAGTGGCATCAGAGCTTTTGGTTAAGGGCTATTTTACTTATTTGAATGATGGAGTCAAATACAAAGATGAAGATGATATTGTTGAATGGTTCTAATTATCATTTATGGAAGGACAAGATGAAAGAATTACAATTTATGGAGAAATTGCATTTATTGGTTTTTAGTTCCGCAAAGCCGGTTTTTGTGTCTAATGAAGAATGAGAGTTTGAACATCAATAGGTATGTGATTTTATTCGACAATCTGTAGAAAATAATGTTTATAATCATATTGTTAATGAGCCACATAAAAAAGAGATATCTCTCCCATAATCAAACATGTTGATATCTCTCTAAATGAAGCAACTGATAATTTTCTTATATTTTTATTGTCATGAGTTATTTTAAAGAAGAGATGTTATATTATTCCACTTACTATATTTTTATGTTTCTTTTTTGAATGTTGAATTTCTACTTAACACAATACTAGTACTTTTATTTCCATTTCAACTTTTATTATTATGCTTCACACATGGAAGCCATTGAAGAATAGTAAGAGAGCTTAAAGAGAAGAGGAAGAAGATAAAATGCAAAGCAAGAATCTCTTATTCATTGAATGAAGGTTACACCAATTATATAGTAGGAAGAAAGATGACTAACAACATAACTGAATTAACAGAAAATGTAACTAACTATTTTTATTTGTGTCATCTATTAGTCCCCCACAAGTTGAACTTTGGTAGATGTTGATCAAGTTAAACTTGGCTTTGAGGAAGTGAAATGGTTTGGGTAGGTGAGGTTTAGTGAAGAAATCAGCAAGTTGGTTGTTGGAGGACACGGGAAGGAGTTTCATCATGCCTGCTGAAAATTTCTCGCGTACAATATGACAATCAATGTCAAGATATTTTATACGTTCATGGAAAACAGGGTTAGCAGCTATGTGGAGTGCGCTTTGACTGTCACAAAAGAGAATTGGGACTTGAGAGCATGCAATGTTCATGTCACTAAGCAAGTACAAAAGCCATTGGAGTTCACACGTCGCTGCAGCTAAAGCACGATACTCTGCCTCTGAAGAGGAACGAGAGATAGTGGTTTGTTTCTTTGTTCTCCATGAAATGAGGGAGCTGCCCAAATAGAAGCATGATCCTGAAACGAATTTACGTGTGTCTATACAATCAGCCCAGTCAGCATCTGAAAAACATGTTACTTGTAGTGATGAACTACGTGGAAAAAATAAGCATTGGCCTGGACATTGTTTGAGGTATCGCAAAACTCTGCAAGCAGCATTATAATATTGAGTAGAAGGTTTGGAAAGATATTGACTGAGTTGTTGTGTGATAAACGTGATATTTGGGCGTGTAATGTTGAGGTAGATTAGTCTTCCAATGAGTCGTCTATAAGATGGAATATCGTGATAAGCAGGGCTATCATCTTGGCAAAGCTTAAATGATGGATTAGATGGTGTACTTACTGGTTTGGAGCCAGTAAAACATGAATCCTTGAGAAGATCAAGACAGTATTTTCTTTGGCAAATGGAGATACCAGGTTTTGAGTGAGCTACTTCTAAACCCAAAAAGTATTTGAGAATGCCCAAGTCCTTGATCTTGAAGAGCCGATGAAGAATATTTTTCATAGTTTGAAACTCTTATAGAGAGTTACCTGCTAAAATAACATCATTAACATAAACAAGTAAAATTGTAAAGGTGGATGATGTTTTTTTAACAAATAGTGAGTGATCAGAAGGTGCTTAAGAGTAGCCTGCTTTAGTCCATAAAGTGGCTTAATGAGTTTACAAACCTAGTTAGGTTTGGAAGTTTAGACACCTGGTGGGATCAAGATGTAAACATCTCCATTCAGATCCCCATGAAGAAATGCGTTATTCACATCGAGTTGGTGAAGATTCCAGTTACAGATTAAAGCTAAGGCTAGAACTAATCGAATTGTGGTGAGCTTTGTAATAGGTGAGAAAGTATCTGAGTAATCAAGTCCTTCAATCTGGTTGTATCCTTTAGAAACAAGACGAGCTTTAAATCTTTCTATGGTTCCATCAGATTTATGCTTGATGTTGTAAACCCAACGACAACCAATAGGTTTGACATAGGGTGGAAGATCCACAATTTTCCAAGTTCCAGTTTGCTCAAGTGCAGCAAGTTCAACTTTCATGGCCTGATTCCAACATTCAAATTTGCTAGCCTCGGAGTATGTTTTAGGTTCATGATTAATAGTAAGGGAAAGAGTGAAACGATAATGAGCAGGAGACAAATTATGATGTGAAATAAAATTGGAAAGAGAGTGAGGATTACCTGAAGATGATTAGCATTGTGGATCAATGAAGGTTGTACAAACATAATATTTCAAAAAGGATGGTAAGGTTCTGACTCTTGTAGAGGCACGAGTGAAATGTTGTGTATCAGAGGTGGGTGGATTAGAATTGGCAAGGGAGCTGAAAGGTTGATTTGAGTCAGTTATGGTGGGTGTAGATAAAGTTGTGGTAGCTGGAAGGTTGAGTTGGTTAATGGGAAGATCATATTGAGCAAAATGATGTATGCCATGACAGGGATTTGGACTAGGAACTGAAGTGCTATTGGGAACTGAGGTACAATAATATTCCCAAGGAGTTGTGGTAGATGAAGATTGTTTTTGGTAAGGTAAAATCTGTTCATGGTAAGTGACATTTCTTGAAATAAAAATGTTGAATGAATTTAGATCAAGTAAAATAGAGCCTTTATATCCAACAGAATATCCAAGAAACAATGATTTTCTAGCTCTTGTATCTAATTTAGTTCTTTGATTGGACAAGGTAGATGCATGGCACAAAGATCCAAAGACTTTAAGTTGGTTAATGTCTGGTGGTTTATTATGCAGTATGTGATAAGGGGATTGGTTATTGAGTAAAGGAGTGTTAACTCTATTTATAATGAAGGCTCCATAGCTAATAGCATAGGACCAGTAGAATTTAAGTAATTTGAATGGTACAGTAAGGCTCTACCTACATTAAGCAAGTGTTGATGCTTCCTTTCAACCCTTGCATTTTGTTGAGGGGACTCAACACAGGATCTTTGATGGATAATACCCTTTGAGGCATAGAATTGAGTTAAGAGAAATTCAGGTTCATTGTCAGACCTGATGAACTTAGGACATGTATGGATCTGATTTTCTATGAGAGCAACAAATTGTTAAACATGTGTAGAAACTTCAGATTTGTTTTTAAGTAGTATTATCCAAGTAAATCGACTGTGATCATCAACTACTGTCAAAAAATATTTGTGATGGTGGATAGAATTTGTGGAGATAGGACCCCATATATCAAAATGCAACAATTCAAAATTTTGAGAAGCTTTAGAATGACTCAAAGTGTAAGGTAGTTTCTTATGTCTAGCATAGTGACACACATCACAAATAGCTTTATTGTCATTGAAAATATCAGGATACATTTGAGCCATTTTGGAAAGTCTATCATGTGATAAATGGCCCAATCTAAAATGCCACAAAGCTTGTTTAGGGATCATTTTACAATTATTAGGAATTGAAGTTTCTACATGTGGTTTGGATGAGGAAATACTTGAAATACTAGTTTCTGCAGAAATGGAATTAATATCTGTCCTGAGTCTGTATAACCCTTCCAATTGATTAGTCGTACCAATCATCTTCTTCGTTTTCACATCCTTAATAAAGCAATCATTAGCAGAAAAAATGAATTTGCAATTAGTGGAGTGACAAAGTTTGGAAACAGACACAAGGTTTAAGGAAAAATCAGGTGTGTATAACATATTATTAAGCTGCAAGTGAGGGGAAAATTGAATTGTTCCTGCATGTTTAGCTAGAACAACAGATCCATTAGGTAGACAAACACTGACAGGCTAAATTTTGTGGTAACAACTAAACAATTTAAGAGATGAACAAACATGATCGTTGGCACCAGAATCTAAAATCCAAAAATCAGGGTTTTATGTAAGTGGAGCAGGAAACTCTAGAAACAAAAGGTTTACCTGAATTCTCGTTTGGTGTATGACCAAGATGAGTGGAAATATGGTTGGCACTTGGATTTAGGGTAGGGTTGGAAGGAAGAAAATTTGTTTGTTGTAACAAACCAATCAATTGAGCATATTATTCTTGAGTGATGTTGGCACTTGAATTATTGAGAGAACCTTATGTTCCAGTGTTCATCACATTTTGTGTATCAGCAGCATTAGAAGCATTTGCTGATGCTTGCTTTTTGGTAAAATTGGGAGGAAATTCATGTTTGCGATAACAAACATCAATTGTACGGTCAGTCCTGTGACAAAAAGTGCATACTCTACCATCTTTCTTATTGTTAGATGCTCCACCATAAGAGTTGGAAGGTTTACCAGCAAACTTCCTTGAATCATATGCATTAACAAGGCTATTGGCTTCATTAATAGTGGAATTAGAATCAAGTTGACTCAACAAAGAAATATTGTTACTCTCTTCTTGAACAACCATAGAGTATACTTTGTGGATGGATGGTAGAGGATCAAGTAACAAAATCTGAGTTTTGATAACATAATTTTTTTCATTCAATCCTGTTAAGAATTGTATAATCTGATCTTCAAGACGAAATTCTCTAGCACTATGCGTAGCATCACATCTGCATTGTCGAGCACAAGTACAACTAGGGATTGGTCTATGAGAATTCAATTCTTCCCATAGTCCACGAAGCTCAGTGAAATAATCAAGAACATATTTGTTTCCTTGTTTGAGATTGTTAATCTCAGCACGCAAATTAGATACGCGAATTCTATCAATTTTAGAAAATATTTCTTTGAGATCAATCCAAACATCAAGAGCATTTTCCAAGAAAATAATTGTTTGTGCGATAGAAGGACTTACAGAGTTGAGAATCCATGAATGAACAAGGCAATTGCATCGTTCCCACGCAGATCGATTAAGATCGTTGATACTTGGAACACGAATGGATCTGTTGATGAACGCAATCTTGTTCTTAGCTCCAAGAGCTCTTTCCATGGATCTTGACCACGAAATGTAATTCGAACCATTCAATTGAGGTTGAATGCTAATAGAATTGGGACCTTCGCTAGGATGAACGTAGTAAACCGAATCAACATCACAATTTGTGATTTGATTTGCAGTAGGATCATTATGCGGAGGCATGCTGAAATCAAAGGAAAGATCACACAAGTTAAGAGATCACACGAGTGGAAGAGAAAAAACGGTGCGGAAGTATGGAAAGAGGATCGAAGACGATGATACCATATTATGCTTCACACATGGAAGCCATTGAAAAATGGTAAGAGAGCTTAAAGAGAAGAGGAAGAAGATAAAATGCAAAGCAAGACTCTCTTATTCATTGAATGAAGGTTACACCAATTATATAATAGAAAGAAAGATGATTAACAACATAACTGAATTAACATAAAATGTAACTAACTATTTCTATTTGTGTCATCTATTATTTATGTTACTATACTTCTATTTCCATGAGCTAATATACAATATATTGTGTCACTTATATTTTCTGTTTTTATGTTGAATTTCTTTTCATTTATATTACCTATTCATTGTTTCAATAAAAATATGCAACTGTATCATGCCTATTATATTTATAATGTTTCGATTCTTGCCATATTAAATTAGGCTACTTGATTTATTTTCTTAGAAAAAAATAGATTTAGCATTGTATCATTAAACTCACCTTAAATCAAGGATTACTAGTATTGTTTTGGTTTAGAGTATAAATTATAAAAAAATGTTAAATATATTGTTAGTAATTGAGTTATTGTTTTAAATTGACTTTAAAAAATGTTAATATTTGTTATATTGATCTGTAATTATATTTTTTTAGTAGGAAATATTGTTAATGAAACACAACCATTAAAAAGAACATTCTTTTTTGAACAACACGTAGCGGAAAATTATTTTTAAAATATTGATAAATTCATGTTGTAAAAGAAAACTTAATTTTGAAATTGTTAAAAAAATTGTTTCCTCTTATTCCATCTCTACAAATGTTTTTTTATCGGATTTCGAGACAAATTAATGAAACAGGTGATGCATGCCTCAAGAAAACAAAAATTTGTGGTCGTAAATGAGTTGAGATAGACTTTGAAAATGTGTGATATTTCGTTACCTAAGCGTAACACTTTTTTATCTTTAGCATAAACTTTAGGTATTAGAAGCAAAGTCAATATTGGAAAAATATGTGCCTTAAGGGATATTACGTAAACATTCAAACGCGTTGAAGCCACATATGAAGGATGATAATATGAAACAACGTATTAGATTATGCTTGAACATGCTTAAGGAAACTAACATTCCTCGTGATCTAATTTTTAAATTCATGTATTACATTGTGCACATAGATGAAAAATGGTCTATATGTCAAAAAATTCAACGAATTATTACCTTCTTGCAAAAGAGGATGATCTACATAGGACTTGCAGAAACAAAAATTATATTTAAAAGATTGTGTTTTTAATAGTGGTGGCTAGACCCATATTTGATGATGAAGATAATGTGACATTCAATGGAAAAATTGTGTGTTTCCCCTAATCGATAAAATGCTAGCAAGAAGGTAGAGTGTCAATCGAATAACAATGACACTTGAAATAAAACCAATTACTTCTATCACTAAAGAGGTCAGTCAAATGTTTTTAATAAACAAGATCTTACCAACAATCAAAGAAAAATGGCCACGAGAGCATGCATGTGAGACAATTTTTATTCAGCAAGATAATGCACCGTGCCATGTTTCTTAAAATGGTGAAGAATTATGTGTAACAACTTCTAAAGGAGAGTTCGACATTCGTTTGACATGTCAATCGCCTAATTCTCCCAATTTAAATGTTTTGAATTTAGATTTTTTAGTTTCATACAATCATTACAACAAAAGGAAGTGGCTAATTCAGTTGATGATATTATTCAAGTTGTAGAAAATGTTTATGAGTCTTTTGATATCAAAAGTTTAAACAAGATTTTTCTCACACTTCAATCACACTTCAATCATATATAGTTGAAATTATGAAGAAGCAAGGATCCAATAATAATAAAAATTTTCATATAAAAAAAAAATTGTTTACTCAAGAAAGACTACCTACTTAACTCAAATGTGGTGGAGAATTAGTTCAAAAAACTTATAAATATTTACAAAATATTGACTAAATATGTTGTATCATTTTAAAATTTTAAATTATGAAAATGAAAAAGTTGAATTGCATGAGTAATTATAACTACCGATGCTTGTTTTCTTATTATATTTTAAGTGAAAGTTTGATATAAAATATAATATTTATTCAAATATGAAATTGAATTGAATTTATTTTTATTTTTTAATTAAAAAATTGAAGAATCAACAAGGAGTATATAATTTGCTTTAGACAAAAAAAATTACTAGTAGAAATTTGAAATGTACTCAGTAGAATTCATTCTACAATTTCAAATAATTTAAATAAAATATAAAATATAAAAAAAATGCATAAGAAGAAGAAAAATAAGAAATAGAAAAGTTACTACTCCTAAGAGCATCTTTAATGCAGGTTTTAATAGTTAAATTTTTTATAGTTAACAATGATTATAAAGAATTTGCATTTGAATGACTATGACATGACATTTAATTCACTAACTTCTAGTTTCCGACAATTATATAACTAGCGTATGCTATATTATTTGGGCCCACAAAAAATTTGCAATGAATATTTTATATATTTAATTTAAAATAATTAAATTAATGGTAACATCAATAAAAAAATAATTATAATTAAAAATATAAAATATAGGATCAAGTTTTAGTTTTTTATAAGCAACTATCATTAAAGTAAAAACAACTCAAATCAACTATAAATTTTTTAAATCTCACAAATCACTTTACGCCCACAAAAAATATCTTAGTTTGTCCATTTATGATACTCCCACTAAATATGCTAAGAAAACTAAATTAAAAGAAGTGTAGTACTTTATAGTCCTTAATGTTATTGAAATTAGAAAAAGAGTATTTTTAAAATAAAGTATAGAGTCTGCTGACTTGACTTTTGTTTATATTTAAGGTCAAAAAAAATTTATAATTTTTCCTTATAAATAAGTACGAAGTATATATATATATATATATATATATATATATATATATATATATATATATATATATATATATATATATATATATATATATATATATATATATATATATATATATATATATATATATATATATATATATATATATATATATATATATATATATATATATATATATATATATATATATATATATATATATATATATATATATATATATATATATATATATATATATATATATATATATATATATATATATATATATATATATATATATATATATATATATATATATATATATATATATATATATATATATATATATATATATATATATATATATATATATATATATATATATATATATATATATATATATATATATATATATATATATATATATATATAGATAGATAGATAGATAGATAGATAGATAGATAGATAGATAGAGAGAGAGAACTCACTATTTGTTATGAATGAATTGTGGAGAGTCGTTGAATGTACTTGTAGGAGCTATTCTTTGTGATCAATATGATGATAATTTTTGTATGCTGAGAAGATTCTGTAAGGACTGAGGTCCCTTTGTAATAGTAGGTCAGTAGGGATGACAATGAGTGGAGTTTGGGCAAAGTATTATAGTACTCGTCCCCATATATGCAATTAAAAAAAATTATCTTACTTATGTCCATATCTGCATGATCATCAATGTTTGTATCCGCACTCGTACCTTATATGTATCTAGGTATCCATACTCATATTCGTTTACCCGCATTTATAATAAAAAATATTGATCAATTATAATTTATCACATCATTAGGTTTTTAAAAACATTAAAAAAAATTCAAAAATGGTATTATTAAATTAAAAAATATAAAAACACTTATATTAAAATAGGTACATATCACTAGTGCAGAAATGACTTTTTACATCGGGCCAAAAACACATTTTACATCGGGTCTGGGTGCGATGTAAAGCCAAGCGATGTAGGAAATCAAAGACATTTTACATCGGGTCATAGACCGATGTAAAAAATACATCTACTACATCAGTTGACAGTTAAGACTGATGTGAAATATATTATTATTAATTTTTTTTTATAAAAAAAAGCACTTTTTACATCGGTCGTTATTCGGAACCGATGTAAAATGTGTCATAGGTGATTTTTTACATCGGTTGGTCAGTAGAACTGATGTAAAAGGTGTCATAGGTGTGTTTTTTTACATCGGTTGCCTTCTTGACCCGATGTAAAAGGTGTCATAGGTATGTTTTTTTACATCGGTTTCCTTTTTGACCCGATGTAAAAGGTGTGCTACGTGTCTTCAAAATTTATGTTTTTACATCGGTTTTTAAGCACACCCACCCGATGTTAAATGTAGGTTGTTTTTCTTAAATATTTAGACTAATTTTTATCCGAATCGATATGGAATCCCTGTAATTTTTTTGGTACTTAATTTTTCATATTTTTCCAACATCACACATACCAAATTTTAGTCCCTATTTGGTATGCAATTTTTTATATTTTTTCAACTAACCTTTTAGTTTCATTGCACCAAATAGCTAGGATACACATATTCTTCAACATGAACAAATTGATTTACAAAAGTACTAATCTAGTATACATACAACTGTTCAATCCACAAGAAATTGATTTACAAAAGTACTAATTGAGGAACAAAAGTACTAATCTAGTACACATATTCTTTCTTCAATATTCAACCATTTATAAGTCCTTTACCACACTTGAATACCAACATGCAATCCACAAGAAATCCGTTGTAGCTAGCTTCGGTAGAGAACACCAAAATCACATTTGCTGACAATAAATAATAATAACAATAAACATCAGCAGACAATACCAAAGTCAAGAAACTCAAATTAGGTATACATAGAAAATTCTATATAACTCACCATATAAAGTTTAATTTTTATATAACTCAAAGAAACATTTTGCCCAACGGAGTCGCAAATCATACAAATCATCTTGTGTTAATTCTGTTGGATCATCAAATACCTACAATATGTAAATAGCAATATAAAGTCATTCTTTGAAAATTCACCTTAAGTTGCAAATGCAAAGTAAATAACAAAGTAAAAAAACATAGGTGTGTTTTTTTACATCGGTTGCCTTCTTGACCCGATGTAAAAGGTGTCATAGGTATGTTTTTTTACATCGGTTTCCTTTTTGACCCGATGTAAAAGGTGTGCTACGTGTCTTCAAAATTTATGTTTTTACATCGGTTTTTAAGCACACCCACCCGATGTTAAATGTAGGTTGTTTTTCTTAAATATTTAGACTAATTTTTATCCGAATCGATATGGAATCCCTGTAATTTTTTTGGTACTTAATTTTTCATATTTTTCCAACATCACACATACCAAATTTTAGTCCCTATTTGGTATGCAATTTTTTATATTTTTTCAACTAACCTTTTAGTTTCATTGCACCAAATAGCTAGGATACACATATTCTTCAACATGAACAAATTGATTTACAAAAGTACTAATCTAGTATACATACAACTGTTCAATCCACAAGAAATTGATTTACAAAAGTACTAATTGAGGAACAAAAGTACTAATCTAGTACACATATTCTTTCTTCAATATTCAACCATTTATAAGTCCTTTACCACACTTGAATACCAACATGCAATCCACAAGAAATCCGTTGTAGCTAGCTTCGGTAGAGAACACCAAAATCACATTTGCTGACAATAAATAATAATAACAATAAACATCAGCAGACAATACCAAAGTCAAGAAACTCAAATTAGGTATACATAGAAAATTCTATATAACTCACCATATAAAGTTTAATTTTTATATAACTCAAAGAAACATTTTGCCCAACGGAGTCGCAAATCATACAAATCATCTTGTGTTAATTCTGTTGGATCATCAAATACCTACAATATGTAAATAGCAATATAAAGTCATTCTTTGAAAATTCACCTTAAGTTGCAAATGCAAAGTAAATAACAAAGTAAAGTTATTTTTATTTACCTGCAACCAAGACTCGGTTATGTTGGCAGAGACAATATCCAACATATTTTTCATAACATAGTATCCACAGTCAATAGAGTTATGTTGTCGCCTTGTCTAAAATAAATGACACAGTTAGTGAATACTTATGATAAAATTAAATATAAAATTATAATTTACATGACGCTTACTTTGGGTTGGAGCCATGTAGCCTTTTTTCTATTTCCATTTGCCATTTGATAAACCCCGAAAGCACTAATTCAGAAAAAAATTCATATAGAGCAACATAAAATATGAAATTACTTTTGTAAAATTTTATGTATATGAGATATAACATATACTATAACAAAATTCACATAAAATATAAACTTACTTTGTAACAATTTTCTTCATGGTTGGATTAAGTTCCCGATGAAGTGAACAAAAGACGACCACAATATTGTCTCTTGGACAAATGACTATTAATTTCCAATGGTCTCTGTACGTGTGCGTGGAAACACAAAAAACACATCAAATATCTATGTTATCAAAAATAAAAAAATAAAAAACACAATTTCATACAAACTTACCCATGAATAAATGGTAGTAAGTGACACACTCTGTTTTCGTCACGTAACTTATCTTGTATGTATTTTTTAACCTCTGCTTCATTTTTTTGCATATTATCAACATACACACACCTAGCAGGGTCCATAAATCCATATACTTCCGATGAGTAACCATGCGGAACTTTAATACTTTTTAAACACTCACAAAAACTTATTTTCTCCTTTTTAGACAAAGTGTAGCAGGCCGGAGAATCTTAAGTTTTCAGATAGGGTTTTGGGATTTTAAGAAACATTTTTTATCGGTTGGCAAATAGGCCTGATGTAAAAGGTTTAATCAATTTTATTTAAATTTTTATTTAGAATCTTATTACATCAGTTGGGCTAATTGGCCTGATGTAAAAGGTTTAATAAATCTTATTTAATTTTTTATTGAGAAACTTATTACATCAGTTGGGCAAAATGACCCGATATAAAACGTTTAATCCATTTATTTTTTTATTGAAAAACTTTTTACATCCGTTGGGCAAAATGACCCGATGTAAAACGTTTAATCCATTTATTTTTTTATTGAAAAACTTTTTACATCGGTTGGGATAAACAACCCGATGTAAAATGACTTAATCTATATTTTTTATTAATATGAAGAAGCATCTCATAATATCTGTATTTTTTATACAATTTCATAGTTAATGCATGTGATCACATTTTATATGAATTTAAAAAAAAATATAATCTAGATGATATATACTAAAGAATTGAAATTTTTGTTTTAATCCTTTTATATTACAAAATAAAAATATCATGCAATTATTATCAGTTAAATATAAATCACTTAAAATTTTTTTAATTAAAATGACTTAATCTATTTTATTTATTTATTTATTGAGGACTTTTACATCGATTGGGGTAAACGGCCTGATGTAAAATCTTTTATAATAAAATTTTTTATTATGAGTAGCATCACCAGTATCTTTTATTTTTTATTTATTATTTTAATTAAGAACGTCCTATGATATACATGTACGAGTATCAATCCTATTTTGAATAAATATAGAGAAACTATAGAGAAAATAATTAATTAGAGAAAATACGATGAGAAACTTACGGAAAAGAGATTCACCTCATCTTCGGCGAAGGGATGGGTGGCGGCGAAAAAAAAAAGAAGAATGACGGATGGTGGCGGCGGAGGAAGAAGAATGGTAGACGGTGGCGGCGGAGGAAGAAGAATAACAATGATGGTGGAAGCGAAGAAGAAAAATGGAGACGAAGACGGTGGAAGCGAAGAAGAAGAATGATAAGAGATTTTTGGGAGTTGGAGAATCTTAAGTTTTCAGATAGGGTTTTGGGATTTTAAGAAACATTTTACATCGGATGGGCAAATAGGCCTGATGTAAAATTTTTAATCAATTTTATTTAAATTTTTATTTAGAATCTTATTACATCAGTTGGGCAAATTGGCCTGATATAAAATCTTAATCTATTTTATTTATTTATTTATTGAGGACTTTTACATCGGTTGGGATAAACAACCCGATGTAAAATCCTTTATAACAAAATTTGTTATTATTTACGACACTGCCACCGCATTATTTTTTACATCAGATGGGGTACATGGCCCGATGTAAAATGTTTCTCCCATTTTATTTATTTTTTATTGAGAACTTTTTACATCGGTTGGGATAAATGGCCCGATGTAAAATCCTTTATAACAAAATTTCTTATTATTTACGACAATGCCACCGCGTTATTTTTTACATCAGTGGAAATATATGTCTGATGTAAAATCTTTAAATCAAATATTTCTCACATCATATTGTTAATAAATCTGATGTAAAATCCTTTAACAAATATTTTTCACATCATATATCTAAAAATCTGATGTAAAATCATTTAACCAAATGTCTTATTTTTAGTAGTGTATGTTAAAATATCTAACTATATATTGTGTGGATATGAAGCGAATGAATACTAAGATACTTGTACATGTACTCACATCCATTTATTTAGTGGATAATTATTTGTGTCTATATCTATATCAATTTTACGGATTTGTATCTTATTTGTTGTGAGTAATTTTTACGGGCAAAGCCAACCTTAGGAGTAAGCCACTAAAACTACCGCCTAGGGCCTCACTTTTTTTATTTTTATTTATATATAATTTTATTTAATGATTTTTATTTATAAAAAAAATTAATTATATTATATATCACTTAAATAATAACACTTATTTAGAGTATATAATAATATGAATGGTTTGATTTATTAATTTAAAAATTGCATATATAAATAATATATTTGAATTTGTTAACATAGCAGAAGGATTGATATCTATTCTTTTATATTGTTTTTTAATTTTTAATTTTAAATAATGAAAAGAGAGTTTAGATAATTTAATTTTATTATCAATTAAAATAAAATATTATATAAAATAAATTATAATAATTTAATAGTTTTATATTCTAAACATCTAAAATATATATTTTTTTATTATATTAAAAATGTTTAATTTTAAATTTCGCGTTAGATGTTATTTCTAGTGGTTATAGTTCATATGACTATATGACTGACTTAGAAAATTTATTCTTTGACTTGTTCAGATTTTAAAAGGAGTTGAAAGATGTGATTTTGTTGAATTGTGAATAGTAAAGAAAAGTTTCTGATTACGTGTACGGTGTACTGATGGGAAAGTTCTAGCATACTTCCAAAAAAACTTGAAGATTATTCTATGCAATGCAAATTAAGTTAAGAGACGTTTAAAGTTTGATCTCTCGTGTTTGTGAATATAGTAATTGTAGCGAGAGATGTCTCTATTGCATCTATTAGAATATTTCATTTTGTTATACTTTCATTTTTTTTTTTAATCTAAATTATTTTGATACAAAATATATTATTTTGTTAATTTTGTTGACTTGTTCGACTTTGAAAAGCATAACCATACATGCTGGTATTGATTGAGACACAAGAAAGCAAAAGGTCAATCTTTTTGCTCCATATGTATTAAAAAATTGACAAATATTGTTAGTAGTACTATTATGGTGGCTTATGGTACACAGTTGTTAAGTTTGTGCCCATATATATATATATATATATATATATATATATATATATATATATATATATATATATATATATATATATATATATATATATATATATATATATATATATATATATATATATATATATATATATATATATATATATATATATATATATATATATATATATATATATATATATATATATATATATATATATATATATATATATATATATATATATATATATATATATATATATATATATATATATATATATATATATATATATATATATTTTTTTTTTCATTATTAATTTAGTATTAATTTAATGGCTTAGGTTTGTTAAGAAAAACTTACAAGTATATTTCTATAAAAAAAAACGAAAACGGCAATAATTTATATATTTATAAAGAATATTAAAATGAAAATAATTTAAATTAAAAGTAATTAGATGATATTTTGTGTTATCTCTATTAAATTCTATTTTAATTTTTCATTAATTATTAGTTCAAAAATTAATTTAAACAAATAATCCAATACTTAACTAAAACACATTTTTAAATAAATAAATGATTCGCTATTGCACATATCATTTATTTTATAAATTATAATGAGTTTTGTTTTGTTACATTTTTAATCCTAATGAAATAAAGTACATACAAAGTTACAATTAGGAAAATTGAGGAAAACAAAATAAACGTGGGGTTGATTGTGATTTCTGTTGGGAAACTCTAATTTTAAAGTTAATTGAATCAATTTTGATTAATAAGATTTAATCTTTTTGATTAAATATGTCATTTGTTAGTCACCTTGCAAGATAAATCTACACTGCACAAAAAATTAAAGAAGAAAGCAATGCAATTGAAAGTGAGAGAAAGAGAAATTCTGGAGGAAGAAGAAGAATGTATATCGTTATACAAATTGCACTCTAAGTGTTTGATAATGTGTGTTAATCACAACTGTGATTTCAGAATCTACACAATGAAAACTATTCTCACTTAGTCACAAATGAAATATAGCTCCTCTCTATTTATAAATGAGATTACTTGTACTCCAAATAATCACAAAATAACTAAGTTAAATATTTTGACTCTTTCGATTCCTTCGATAATTACATGCTTTGACTGCATGCTTCGACAGACTATATTTGACTTTCTGTCAAATATAGCAAATACAGACTTTGTTCGACACATGCTAATTTCTACACAGACAAACACACTATCACAACTTCGGCACAATGAATTACATATTTAACACACCACCTAATTTATTGTGTCTAAACTATCTACATTCATCATTGTTCTTAATCTCTTGAGTAATTCGACCTTCACAATATTTGTCATTATATCTGCAATCTGATTCTCTGATCTACAATGCTCTAGGGTCAACTTGCATTTGCTACATGCTCTCTCAGGTAATAGAAACTCATTTGGATGTGGTTGCTTCTTCTGTGTGCTATCAGATTCTTTACCAGGTTAATAGCTGACATGTTCTCGATCTTCACGGCTATTTCTCCATGATTCTTCCCTGTAATTGCTTCGACTAGATTCATCATCCATGTTGCTTGGCATGCACATAACGAAGTTGCTATGTATTCTGCCTCACATGATTATAAAGCTATCATTGGTTCTTTTCTCGAACTTCATGCGACTGACGCACCACCTAACATCAACACATATCATGCTGTTGATTTTCTATCTTCAGCATCACAAGGTCAACTAGAGTCAGTGTAGTCCACAAGTTTGTATTATTTTCCTTCATTGACTGAAGGAAACAAAATACCATAGTCGAGTATTCCTTTGAGATACCTTAGTATCCTCTTGGTGGCTGTAAGATGAGATACCTTTGCCTTCTGCATGAACTTACTGACCATGCCTACACAATAGGCTAAATATGTCCTTGTGTGATAGAGGTATTGAAGTGATCCAATGAATCTTCAATACTATGTTTGATCGACATCATCTTCATATGAGTCTTTTGATAGTTGCAATTTGGGCTCAGATAGAGTCGAAGTTGGGTTTCAATCTTTCATCTCAAATCTTTTGAGTATTTTGCCTTCATATCTTCTTTGGTGCATCATCAAGCCTCTACTACTCTTGTAGAATTCAATACCAAGGAAGCATAAGAGATTTCCCAAGTCTGACATTCCAAACTCCTTACTTAAGTCATGTTTGAAGTCTTCGATCTCCTTCTTGTAACTACTTGTTATCAGCATATCGTTGACATAGAGACATAATATAAGCAACACACTCCTGCTTCTCCTGACATACACATCATGCTCTGTTGAACAATTTTCAAACTCTTTATCTCTTAGAAATTCGTCTATTTTCTTGTTCCAAGCTCTTGGAACTTGTTTCAGTCCATACAGGGTTTTATGCAGCATGTATACTTTCCTTTCTTCGTCCTATTTCACAAACTCAACCGGTTGTGTCACATACACCTCTTCGTCTATAGGGCCATTCAGAAATGCACATTTCACGTCATTATGAAATATTGAGTAGTTATGCATATTGGGTAGACCAACAACCAACCTAATTATTTTTATTCTAGCTACTGGTGCAAAGACTTCATTATAGTTGATTCCGTTTTTCTGAAGAAACCCCTTTGCTACAAGTCTTTCCTTGTGTCAATCTACTTCACCTTTTAGATTTAGCTTGACTTTGTATACCCATTTCACATCAATTACCTTCTTCCTTTTTGGCAATTTGACCAGTGACCAAATATTATTGTCTTCTATTGATTTTATCTCATCCACCATAGCTTTTATCCACCTTGAGTCTTTTAATGCTTTAGATGCATTGACTAGCTCAATATCTGCATAAAAAGAATATTGTACTAACTCACCTTCATCATCAACCACATCATCTGATGTGATTACACATTCCTGCAGCCTTGCAGACATGTTTCTAGTTTTATGGGGTCTTGTGCTATCTTGACCTTTGACATCTTCTTTTTGAACTTCTCTAACAACTTGTCTAACTTCTCTACCAGCTTCACTACTTGGTTCATCACACGTGATTCTCATTGAATCCTTCTTTATGTTTTTAGGCTAATTCCACTCCTTAAGCTCATCTACAATCACATCTCTGGTGATCATGACATGCTAGTTCACTAGGTCGAACAATTTGTATCCATTTTACGAATGATATCCCATTAAAATCATCTAACTTAACTTATCATCCATTTTTCTTCTCGGCTTATTTGGCACATGTCTAGGTGTTATGGATCCAAACACCTTCAAGTGGCTTAAGCTAAGTTTGACACCAAACCAACATTCTTCTGGTGTAATATCTTCAAGCCTCTTTGTCAGGCATCTATTTAGTATGTATGTTATAGTCGACACAACTTTCACCCCATAGCTCATTTGGGAGTGTTGCACCCTAAAAATTGACCAACCGGGTCCCGTATGAGACAGCCTATGTCCCATTAGTGGAATTCTAATGAAACCTTATAAAAATACAGAAAAATTTGAAATTTTTAAAGGACAATACTTAATTATTTAAAAACATACTGTTTCACATACATATGCTTCAAATATATTTTACAGAGTTTGACACCGTTAAGACTAGCGGCCTTGCCACATAGATAAAACATAAAATAAAAGTACAGAAAGGAAACCAAAAAGAAAGCATACCAAAAGGGACCTCCTAAGTCCAACAAGACTGACACTTATACTGACTGTAGTAGTAGGGATGTGATTAGCGTTTGACAAAACACTAACAGCTCCCAATCTAGATGTTATAGTAACACATCTCCACGTCACTTCATATCCTTTCCTTCTGAGTTGTCGGGAAGTACGCAAGATTCGAGCTCATCGTCTGATCGTCATAAAATAATCCAAAATGCAAAACAAAAATGACACAGGGCTAAGATTCATGTACAAGTTTAAAAGTGGGAATGAATGTGTAAAATAATAATATATATGGAAACCATATTTATACAAACAAGCGTATCTTATACCCACAATTACATATACTTTATTTATTCTAATGCATCCCTGAACTATATGCTGACTCAGGCCACTAAACGCTGTCAATGATATCTATCCCATTTACCAAGATCAGATATCACTAGACCACATGCCACCAACGTACTCCCAATTACCAAGAGCTACGCCACCTAACTTCACATGGAGCCTAGGTGTTATAAGTCGATCGTCCCTGAGAATTCAGGCCAAGAACCTTGTCTTGCCTAGCATGCATAGATAATAATCCCCGTCGGGATTGCAGGCGACTGATCAACCTCGTGCGTCCCATACCGCACGGCGGTGGACTTACACATTCCTTAATGCAAGTCTATATGATCACTCACTCATCTTGTGGCAACTCTTAGCCATAAGTATTAAGTTAATAATGGGGAATTATCGTATCAACTTTTCAAGTTATACTTATTATCTAGATACTTAGGTTGAGTACCAAATCCATCCAATGTCTTGCCATATTTGATCTTTGTCCTTACATAATAAGTTCAGTTTGTATAATGGGTAATTGTATGGTTAACTTCCCAGGTAAGAGAGGTGGACTGTAAACGGCATAGTCGACCAAGTCTTTCCTTAGCCAGAACCCAACCAAATATAACTACTCATTGTATCCAACTTTCCTTATGTTAATGGGGATCAATTACTTAATATCTAGCAATGTTTTTCTCTCATTAACCGATTATTTCCTTAATCTATCAATCACAATCATTCAAGTATAAATAAAATAAACAATTATAAAATTAACCGAATAATGCAAGCACAATACAATACCAAATTGTCAAAGATTATTCCTATGATAATTAATTAAGGCCGGCGTAACCTCGCCTAGTGATTTGTGAAAATCATTATTTGAGAATAGGCTCTCCTTAATTATTTATCGCTAGTAGGGCTTAGGTCACCACTACACACATATATATTAAGTTATTTTACGCTAACCGTCCCAATCGTATACGAAATCTTGCCCCCACCTTTTGTTGAGTGTTGTTGAAAGTCCACAAGTGTTGTCTTCGATCTTTGCCAAGAACCGATTACTTATGAAAATGATTTGGGCAGAACTTTGACGTATAAAACTCCCTTGAAACTTTAGAAGAACTTTTACCACAAAATACTCTAAAGGTTACGAACCGATATCGTGGGAACTTCGATAACTAAAACTAATATTGCTATATGAAGAAATTAGAGAAGGAAAGAAGTAAAGAAGTAAGAAAGATGATTTGTGATTGAATGAATGAAAATGGGGTGGAAGAGACCCCTATTTATACTAGTTGTAAAATATTAAAATAACATAATTTATCATCTTTTGCCCATACCTTCCAACTTTTCAACTCTTGCTAGTAAATATGTCTCTATCAAATATTTACTAATCTTTCATCAATAGTGCTTTAGGTGTTCTAGTATGACTTTGTGAAAATAATTTATGACAAAGGTATGGGAGCTTGATTTCATGACATAATATTATGTAGGATATTAATAGAAAATGAGATATATATTTCTTTTATAAAAAGTAAAATGTTAATAATATTAATAATAATAAAAATAGTAAAAAGGATAGTTATTTGATATTTTTATTGTCTTAAGATTATTTTATTTATTAATTGGTTTATAGAGTAAAATGATAATATTCAAATAAAATAAAATCAATTAATAATAACAAAACAAGAACAACAATAATGATAATAATAATATGAATAATTAATTAACTTAAAGTTAAGGGTTTTAAGTACCAATTTAAATTTCAAAGTTTAGTTTATAAAATGAAACGATGATATTCAAATTGAAGAATAAAAGTAATAAATATAAAAAGTAATTAATTAATAAATTAATTATTATAAGTGTTAGTTTCAACATTTAATTTTTAATAACTAGCATTGTTAAAATCTCAAATCTAACTAGATATATTATTTAGTGTATGGAAAAATTAGGATGTTACATTACCACCCCCCTTAAAAGAAATTTCGTCCTCGAAATTTAGCGTACCTAAAACATATGTGGATACTTCTGACGCATGTCTTCTTCTCTTTCCCAAGTAGAATCACCAGTTACATCATCCCACACGACTCTAACCAATGGTATTTGCTTTCCACGAAGTTCTTTAATACGATGATCTAAGATCTTGACAGGTATAGCCTCATATTCCAAATTATCTCTAAGTTCCACAGTTTCAGGCTCAATGACATGTGAAGGGTCCGGATAATACTTCCTCAGTTGTGATACATGAAATACATCATGAAGATTAGACAAGTTTGGCGGCAAAGCAATGTGATACGCTACAGGTCCAATCCGCCGTAGAATTTGAAAAGGCCCGATAAACCTTGGTGTTAACTTCCTAGTTTTGATTGCTCGTGCAATTCCCGCCCTAGGAGTTACCCTAATGAACACGTGATCTCCTGCCTCGAACTCCAAAGGTCTTCTCCTCTTATCATTATAACTCTTTTGACGGTCCTGTGCTGCCTTCATTTTTTCTCTAATAAGTTTAACCTGATCTGTCGTTTGTTGCACGAATTCTGAACCCAATATTTTATTTTCTCCAACCTCATACCAACATAAAGGTGTACGACACTTTCTTCCGTATAATGCTTCATATGGAGCCATGCCGATACTTGAGTGAAAACTATTGTTGTAAGTAAACTCAATCAATGGTAAGAACTCGTCCCAACTTCCTTTGTGTTCAAGAGCACAAGCTCTCAACAAATCCTCTAACGATTGAATCGTCCTCTCAGACTGGCCATCCGTTTGGGGATGATAAGCTGAACTTAACCTCAGTTTTGTTCCTAACTCTAAATGCAACTGATGCCAAAAATTTGATGTGAATCTGGGATCTCTATCACTGACTATACTTGAAGGTATTCCATGCAATCTAACAATCTCCTTTACATATACCTGAGCTAGTCTCTCTAATTTAAACGTCTGGTTGATGGGAATGAAATGTGCACTCTTTGTCAACCTATCAATGATCACCCAAATTGCATCATGTTGTTTCTGAGTCTTAGGCAAAGCGGTTACAAAATCCATGGCTATTCCGTCCCACTTCCACTCTGGAATATCTAAAGGTTGTAGCAATCCGGCTGGCTTCTGATGTTCAATCTTTGCCTTCTGACATACCAAGCAACTTTGAACATATTCTGCTATATGTCTCTTCATTCCAACCCACCAAAACATTTTCTTCAAGTCTTGATACATCTTTGTGGCTCCTGGATGAAAACTCAACTTACTTTTGTGGCCCTCTTCCAAAATCAACTTTTGAATATCCTGATTTTGAGGTACACACAACCTTTCTTTAAACCTTAGGATTCCATCACTCCTTATGTTAAACTCTCCATTTTGACCATTTCTTATATTTTCCTTTATGCTCACTAGACGGTCATCAAGTTGTTGTTCATCTTTGATCCATTTCAGAAATTCATTAGACACGACAATAGCGCCTATGAATATACTTCCTTCATTGTGATGTACTCCTAAGTTTAAATCCACGAATTTGTCAATCAACTCTTCTTCCCTCAACATCATTGCAGATACATGAAGTTTCTTTCGACTCAAAGCGTCTGCTACAACATTGGCCTTTCCGGGATGATATTGCAACTCAAAATCATAGTCCTTCAAGAATTCCATCCAGCGCCTTTGTCTCATGTTTAAATCTTTCTGATCAAATAAATGCTTCAGGCTTTTGTGATCACTTAACACAGTGAACTTTGATCCATAAAGATAATGCCTCCAAATCTTTAAGGCAAACACAATTGCCGCTAACTCTAGGTCGTGAGTTGGGTAGTTCCTCTCATGCACCTTCAATTGTCTTGATGCATAAGCTATCACTTTCCTTTCTTGCATCAACACACACCCAAGACCTTGATATGACGCATCACAATACACATCAAAATTTCCTAATGGGTCTGGTAAGATGAGTATTGGTGATGAAGTCAATCTTTCCTTTAGCTTCTGAAAACTTTCTTCACACTCTTTAGTCCATTCAAAGTTTTTACCTTTCCTCGTTAACTGAGTCATGGGCAAAGCGATCTTTGAAAATCCTTCAATGAACCTCCGATAATATCCAGCTAGTCCAAGAAAACTTCGAATCTCGCCAACATTCTTTGGACTCTCCCACTTTGTTATTGCTTCGACTTTACTTGGGTCTACTGCAATACCTTCTTTACTAATTACATGACCAAGAAATTGTACCTCCTTCAACCAAAATTCACATTTCGAGAATTTCGCGTACAATTGAAGGTCCTTTAATATCTGTAGCACAATTCTCAAATGTTCTCTGTGCTCTACCTCATTCTTGGAATAAATCAGAATGTCATCAATGAAAACTACAACAAATTGATCTAAGTATGACCTAAAGATCCTATTCATGTAATCCATGAATACTGCTGGAGCATTAGTCAAACCAAATGGCATAACTAAGTACTCATAGTGTCCATAACGGGATCTAAAAGCTGTTTTTGGAATATCATCTTCCTTCACCCTGATCTGATGATATCCAGACTTCAAGTCAATCTTTGAGAATACTGATGCTCCTTTTAACTGATCCATCAAGTCGTCGATTCTAGGCAAAGGATACTTGTTTTTCACAGTGGCTTTATTGAGTTGTCTGTAATCCACACAAAGTCTAGAAGAACCATCCTTCTTCTTCACAAACAAGATTGGAGCTCCCCATGGCGATACACTTGGTCTAATAAATTCTTTCTCTAACATCTCGTCTAATTGTTTCTTTAACTCCGCAAGCTCTGAGGGTGACATTCGATAAGGAGATATAGAAATTGGTCCAGTTCCTGGAACCAAGTCTATAGAAAATTCCACTTCCCTAACCGGTGGTAAACCTGGAACTTCTTCTGGAAAGACTTCCGGGAATTCACAGACTACGGGAAAATTTTCCACACTAGGGGTTTCTCCTACTGACATGGAGAATAGCATCATAAAACTTTGAGTGAGGGTTTCAGCTTTGCTGATTTCTCCACTATCTTCTCCAAATGTAAAAATTTTCTCCTTGCATCTCAAGTTGACATCGTTGGCTGATAACCAATCCATTCCTAAGATGACATCTAGGTCTTGTAGCGGGAGTACCACAAGATCTACTAAGAATCTTCTATTTTCTAAGATTATTGGACAGTCTACACAGACTGAATAAGTTACCATTCTTTCTCCCGAGGGAGTTGTGATAGTCAACTTATAATCGTGATCAACAATTTCGAATCCCAAAAATTCAGCACAAGAGGTAGATATAAAAGAATGTGTAGCTCCTGAATCGAATAAAACTGATACCAACTTATCTCCAATTAAACACATACCTTGAATTAACCCAGCTGACTTTGAGATCTCAGCTCCTCTAATTGTAAATACTCTTCCTGTGGTTGGCTTATTTTGATTCTGAGGTCTCTGACCAACACTTGGGCCTCCATTTCTTGCTCTCCCTATGTTGTTATTGTTTATTAGGCCGCTCCTCTGGCCTGTTGGTTGACTTTGTCCTTGGGGACAATCTTTGAGAAAGTGGCCTTTCTGACCACAGCGAAAACAAGTTCCAATATTTCTATTTGGACAATCTTTGTTAAGATGTGCCCCTCCACAGCTGTAACACTTGAACATTAACCTTCTAGAATCCTGGTTATGATAAGGTGTAGGCCTTTGATATGGCCTACCCCCTCGTTGGATTCTTCCTCCGTGGCCTCGGTTAAAGTGGCCCTTGTGATTGTTGTTTTGGGTTGATCCTCCTGATCCATATTGATTCTTCCTATTGTCAATCCCTTCCAACTCCAGACACCTTTCTACTAGCTCACCAAAGCGCATAATATGCAGAGGTAAAACTGCCCTCTGGATATCATATTTCAATCCATCTTGATACTTTTCACACATCCATTCTTCCCTTGGATGCAAGCGGTAAAACTCAGAATACTTTAGCAAGGATTCAAACTTCCTAGTATATTCTCCCACCGTCATCACACCTTGACGTAGATTCTGAAATTCTCTCTCCTTCTCTTTCCTACATAACTTTGGAAAATACTTCCCCAAAAATTCTTCTTTGAACAAGGTCCAATTGATTTCTCTTCCTTCCTCTTCCAATAATCTATACTTTCCTCTCCACCAAGCTTCAGCATCGCCTGTCAGCATGAATGTTGCATAACCAACCCTTCTATTCTCTCTACAGTGAGTGAAAGAAAATATCTTCTCCATTTCTTGCAACCATTTCTCAGCACCCTCCGGATTAAAGTCACCACCAAACTGTGGTGGTTTTCCTTTCAGAAACGAGTTCAATCCTGTATCCTCATGCACCATTTCCCTTTGTTGTTGCTGAAAGAGTTGATGATCTCGAGTGATTTGCAGGATTTGAGCATTTTGTTGTGTTTGAACTAACACAGCTGCAGCAAGTTCACGAACATCTCGAGTGTCAGCTTGAGAGTTCGTTCCAGTTTGGGAATGATCTTCTCGTCCAATGGGAATGGTAGGTGCTCCTTCAGGAGTAACTTCATCACTCGCATTCCTACGTATACCTCTAGTAGTGCCTCTAGCAGCACTCCTACCACGCCTCGCACCTCTGACGTTCTGAACCATAACTTCCTGAAAAGGAATAGTTATTAGGTTCAATCATTCACAAGACATAAAGAACATAACAATTATGTATATTTATATCCCAATGAATGATTCATCGATAAGGATTTTTATCAAGTCTCCCACAGGCAAGGGATAATTGTGTCTAAAATGTTGAATTAATATCTTAAATATAACTAGAATTCAGGAAAACATAATCAACATTTAATGTATAAACAAAAATGTATCAATTTATTTAATAACAACGATTACAAAAATCGTGACCATGTCTCATTCAAAAACCTCTACTTGTAAACCAAGCTAAGACTAATAGTGGTAAAACTATAATTATCATTATTGCTACGAAATCTTTACCTAATTCTTCATGCTTGATGATACCAATAACAAACAAAATAATGACAAGAAGAGTGATGAATAAAAGAAAGGATTTAGCCATTTGAAAGGTATAGATAAATATTTAGGAATTGATATGAAAATAATGGATGGGTGTGAAGTATTTATAAAGTGAATTTTGTGAAGTGTCCGTTACGTTACCGTTGGGTTTGTGACCGTTGGGGAGGAAAAATAAAGTGTGCTAAATAAGTTTCCTAGACCATTATACTAGAAGGCTCTCAAGATGAAGACTCAATGCACAGAAGAAAAGTTATCATCCAGTTTGGAATCCAACTTGATACAGTCAGTATAATTCTAGACACTTACGGTCCGAGCTGAATCGACCAGCTCTGATACCATTAAATGAGACAGCCTATGTCCCATTAGTGGAATTCTAATGAAACCTTATAAAAATACAGAAAAATTTGAAATTTTTAAAGGACAATACTTAATTATTTAAAAACATACTGTTTCACATACATATGCTTCAAATATATTTTACAGAGTTTGACACCGTTAAGACTAGCGGCCTTGCCACATAGATAAAACATAAAATAAAAGTACAGAAAGGAAACCAAAAAGAAAGCATACCAAAAGGGACCTCCTAAGTCCAACAAGACTGACACTTATACTGACTGTAGTAGTAGGGATGTGATTAGCGTTTGACAAAACACTAACAGCTCCCAATCTAGATGTTATAGTAACACATCTCCACGTCACTTCATATCCTTTCCTTCTGAGTTGTCGGGAAGTACGCAAGATTCGAGCTCATCGTCTGATCGTCATAAAATAATCCAAAATGCAAAACAAAAATGACACAGGGCTAAGATTCATGTACAAGTTTAAAAGTGGGAATGAATGTGTAAAATAATAATATATATGGAAACCATATTTATACAAACAAGCGTATCTTATACCCACAATTACATATACTTTATTTATTCTAATGCATCCCTGAACTATATGCTGACTCAGGCCACTAAACGCTGTCAATGATATCTATCCCATTTACCAAGATCAGATATCACTAGACCACATGCCACCAACGTACTCCCAATTACCAAGAGCTACGCCACCTAACTTCACATGGAGCCTAGGTGTTATAAGTCGATCGTCCCTGAGAATTCAGGCCAAGAACCTTGTCTTGCCTAGCATGCATAGATAATAATCCCCGTCGGGATTGCAGGCGACTGATCAACCTCGTGCGTCCCATACCGCACGGCGGTGGACTTACACATTCCTTAATGCAAGTCTATATGATCACTCACTCATCTTGTGGCAACTCTTAGCCATAAGTATTAAGTTAATAATGGGGAATTATCGTATCAACTTTTCAAGTTATACTTATTATCTAGATACTTAGGTTGAGTACCAAATCCATCCAATGTCTTGCCATATTTGATCTTTGTCCTTACATAATAAGTTCAGTTTGTATAATGGGTAATTGTATGGTTAACTTCCCAGGTAAGAGAGGTGGACTGTAAACGGCATAGTCGACCAAGTCTTTCCTTAGCCAGAACCCAACCAAATATAACTACTCATTGTATCCAACTTTCCTTATGTTAATGGGGATCAATTACTTAATATCTAGCAATGTTTTTCTCTCATTAACCGATTATTTCCTTAATCTATCAATCACAATCATTCAAGTATAAATAAAATAAACAATTATAAAATTAACCGAATAATGCAAGCACAATACAATACCAAATTGTCAAAGATTATTCCTATGATAATTAATTAAGGCCGGCGTAACCTCGCCTAGTGATTTGTGAAAATCATTATTTGAGAATAGGCTCTCCTTAATTATTTATCGCTAGTAGGGCTTAGGTCACCACTACACACATATATATTAAGTTATTTTACGCTAACCGTCCCAATCGTATACGAAATCTTGCCCCCACCTTTTGTTGAGTGTTGTTGAAAGTCCACAAGTGTTGTCTTCGATCTTTGCCAAGAACCGATTACTTATGAAAATGATTTGGGCAGAACTTTGACGTATAAAACTCCCTTGAAACTTTAGAAGAACTTTTACCACAAAATACTCTAAAGGTTACGAACCGATATCGTGGGAACTTCGATAACTAAAACTAATATTGCTATATGAAGAAATTAGAGAAGGAAAGAAGTAAAGAAGTAAGAAAGATGATTTGTGATTGAATGAATGAAAATGGGGTGGAAGAGACCCCTATTTATACTAGTTGTAAAATATTAAAATAACATAATTTATCATCTTTTGCCCATACCTTCCAACTTTTCAACTCTTGCTAGTAAATATGTCTCTATCAAATATTTACTAATCTTTCATCAATAGTGCTTTAGGTGTTCTAGTATGACTTTGTGAAAATAATTTATGACAAAGGTATGGGAGCTTGATTTCATGACATAATATTATGTAGGATATTAATAGAAAATGAGATATATATTTCTTTTATAAAAAGTAAAATGTTAATAATATTAATAATAATAAAAATAGTAAAAAGGATAGTTATTTGATATTTTTATTGTCTTAAGATTATTTTATTTATTAATTGGTTTATAGAGTAAAATGATAATATTCAAATAAAATAAAATCAATTAATAATAACAAAACAAGAACAACAATAATGATAATAATAATATGAATAATTAATTAACTTAAAGTTAAGGGTTTTAAGTACCAATTTAAATTTCAAAGTTTAGTTTATAAAATGAAACGATGATATTCAAATTGAAGAATAAAAGTAATAAATATAAAAAGTAATTAATTAATAAATTAATTATTATAAGTGTTAGTTTCAACATTTAATTTTTAATAACTAGCATTGTTAAAATCTCAAATCTAACTAGATATATTATTTAGTGTATGGAAAAATTAGGATGTTACACCGTATCTGGCTCGATGTTTCGACGCATGACCGCATTCGCATCTGCATATCGCATACAGTGCATTTTTCAGTTGTTTTGATTTTATCGGGATCACAGCCCTCGTCTCGTGTTTCAGGTGTTTTTAATCAGTTTAGATAGGCAGAATAATTTTTTTGAGCAGTCGTGCTATTCCCGGTGTTTTTAGGGATATTTCGGTGTCCGTTTATTTTTACCGGCTATTTTGTTGCGCTCTCGCAGTATTATTTGTCGTTCGGTGCTATTTTTGTTCCTTCGGGAATTATTCGTGATTTTTCTGGATTTTATTGGCCATTATTAGGGTTTTAATAGATTTTTTAATCATTTTAGGATAATGTAGAATATTAATAGGTTTTTAATATTTTTAATAATTGTAATTCTTTTTAGAATATATTAGATAGATTTTAATCATTTTAGAATATTAATAGTTTTTTTTAAAATAGTTTTAATAGCTTTTTAATCATTTTAATAGAAGAATATAGTTTTTTTTCTTTTATTAATGAGAGGTTTTCTTTTAAATAAATAATATAGGTTTATTAGGGATTTAATAGAAATTTAATAGATTTTAGATTAGTGGAGTTATTAGAGTTTTTTAAGATTAGTGGAATTATTAGAGTTTTATTAGTTTAGGAATTAATTAGAGTTAATAGAGTTTTTAGGTTAATTCTTTTTTTTAGGTTTAATTGAGATTTGGTTAGAATTAATTAGGTTTAGTCATTAGCATTAGCTAGTTAATTAGTTAATCCAGATTTAATTCATTTTCTTTCATTAATCAGTATTATGCAGATTTTGGATTTTTATCATTCATTTTCGTATTGGGCCAGTTTCATGTTTTTTTTTGGAGGCCCAGTTCGCAGAGCCCAATTCACTGCAGGTCCAGAAATTTCAAAGTCCTTTAAATAGTCTGAACACGTGTAATTCTCAGAGGAGAGGCCACCACAATCACCCACGTCTCGCCACGCGTACCCACACTTCCCTCTCTCTGCCACGCCCCAGGACACGCGTCCTGCATGCAGACCCTCTCTCTCCACTAACCCTGCCACTTGGCATCACCGCAACCTCCACCGGTTGCATGGCCGGCGACCATGCAACCACCGCACCAGAACACCGCCGGCAGCCCTAACCAACTCCCTCCGCCGTGCACTTCGCCGGAAACTGGAAAAAGCCCAGAACCCTCCGATCAACCTTCATCTCCTCCAATCCATCTTCGTCACCGTTATTCATCATCACCATGGATCTTCACCAACAACTCGTCCGAGCACTCATCCGTTTCATTTTTCCAGAAATCGCCATAGATTCACCGCGACTTCCATCATCCATAATCATCAATCCAGATCCGGTGACGGTTGTTTATCCAGAAGCTTCAAATCTTCCTCAATTTTTGTAAGATATTCATCGTTAGTTCATCATTTCCCAGAATGTTCATCGGAAGTTCTTCATCAACTTCATCAACTTTCAACTCCGATCTTCATCAGCATGCAGCGTTCTTTCCAGATTCATCAGAAGATTCTCTATCTAACTCACGAAAAGTCATCTGATCTTCATCCAGATCCACATGCATCCGCCATCAAGAACCATTCTCCAGATCGAGAACTTCCGTCACCATCTTCGAATCAATATTAGTACAAACCTTCTCTAGAAGAATCTTCAACATTCATCATCTTCAAAATTCATCAGATTTCCAGAAAGAAGAACTCCAAGAACGTTCATGTCAAACTTCAATCGCCAGATCGTCGCTTGCTTATTCTTCAACTCCAAGAACTTCAAAAGAACATCCTCACGAACGCAACAACTTCAGGAACTCCTTTCTTCATCAGGTTTTATCAAGAACCTGGATCTTCGTTTTTTCTCAGAGTCTTCTGTGAGATCTTCCAAGCTACGAGCAAAACTGCGAAGATTGAAGGTTTGGGTTCAATGTTATGAGGCTGAGAAAGATTGAAAGATCGAAGGGTGATGGGGATTGAGGGAGACGAGAGAAGGTGAGAGCGGTGGTAGCGGCGGTGAACAGTGAACTGAGAGAGGAGAGGCATCTAGGGTTTTGATTAGTCTGAGTGATACGTGGCCAGGGATTGGGCTGACCTTCTTGGGCCCAAAGCTAATCCCAGCATACACCTGCGCTTCCCATTTCCCCCTCCCCTCCGTGTGTCTTGTGGTGAAGTGGGCCTGAGCCCACGTGCTTTCTGCTTGCATACCCCCTATGTTTCCTAATTCCCCTCCCCCTTTTTTGTTTGGCTGAGTAGTGGGCTGGGCCCATAGTGTTATGTTTTTATTTTCTTTTGCTTAATACCCCCTGTAACAGATCATACACCCCCCTTGTGTATTTTTATTTCTTTTGTTTAGAGACAATAAAAAAGAGGAAGAAAAAAGAAAAAGGAGAGAAAATATTTTGGAAAAAATATTGAAAGAAATAATGGAAAAAATAGAAAAAAGAGAAAAAGAAATAGAAAAATAGAGAAAAAGAAAATATGAAAAATAAAGAAAAAGAAAATAAAGAAAAAAGGAATATGAAGAAAAAGAGAAAAGAGATATTGAAAAAATATGAGAAGATAATGTTGAAAATAGTGGAAAAAGAATATGAAAAAAATAGTAAAAAAAAAATATTAAGGTAGATTTAATATTTTTTAGAGTGTATTTTTTTCATAGAAATTCTTTTTACATTTTAGAGGTATTTTTAGAAGTCCACTTGTTAGGGGACTATTTTCCATTTGATTTTTCAGGATAGGATAGGATAGTATTTCCTAGGAGGGTTATTTTCAGTATTCAATCATTGTAACCATTTTTCAGAATGTTAATAAAACGAGATTTGAGTTGTGGTCCCGAAGTAGCCGAACTACAGCTGCTCTGATTTCTCGTACCAGACGAGAATATGTAGGCATAGGATGCGATATCCTAGCGAGCACACTAACAACTAATTCTTTTGTTCTCTCGCTGCTGTGCGACCGAGACTTTCCCGCTGACGACTGATTGTTACCCTTTTTCTCTCTTGCCCGAGTGCATTTGAGACCAGACCGTAGTTTTGCCCATAGGATCCCGTACCTTCAAAACCAGTTTGATTTCTCACTGCTGTGTGAGAATACCCTGTTTGGCCATAGTTAGCCCGAACTACGTAAGCTCTGATCTTCCATGCAGTATGGAAGTACGTAGGCACAAGACACGAAGTCTTGGCGAGCCAATTTCCCCGTAGTCCCGAACTACGTTGACTCTGACTTTCTCTCTTGAGAATACGTAGGCATAGAGTGCGACGCTCCATCGAGTCAATTCCCTTCCGTTTAGATTTAGCAGCCGTAGATAGATTGTTTTGCATCATTTAGACAACCCAAGCAAGCGTGGATCCCGTCGAGTACGACGGACGTGAGGGGTGCTAATACCTTCCCCTTGCGTAACCGACTCCCGAACCCAAGTTTTGGTTGCGATGACCATACCTTTTCCCCGTTTTTTGCGAGGTTTACTTTGAGCGTTTCCTTTCCCTCCGTTGGGATAAATAACGCACGGTGGCGACTCTTCTGTCAGCCGGCGCCGATTTTCGCAGTAGCGACAGCTGGCGACTCTGCTGGGGACTGCGATAGTTCCCCATGCATGTGGGATCCAACGTCCCCTAAGAGAGAGTCAATCCTAGCGCTTGTTTGCTTGTCTATTGGTGTTTATTTATTGATAGTATCTGTTGCTGTTGGGGTGTGACGGGTGTTCTATGATTGAGTGAGAAGTCGGACCTGGGCTTGAGTGCACCTTAGACTTAGAGTAGAGATTAGTGGGCGCGCACATGCTTTGCATGTCCTAGTGTCCCGCGAAATCTACACTCAGACGAGGTTCTTCTGGTTGGCCTCTTGTTCCGCCCTTTGGGTGGCTCGGGTTGCTGGTTAGTTGGATTGTCGACTCTGGGAACCGATCATTTGGAAGTTAGCTAAGTGAGGCCTCTTCAAGACTTGATGATGCCACTCCTTATGGGAATCGTATCGTCAGTTTTGAAAGTCTGTGACGCTGACGACCGCATAGGATGCCGTACCTTGTCAGTTATAGGTCCATACCTGTGAGTGGGGTTTTTTTTTTTTGCAGGAAACTTGACTTCCAACCTACCCGTTATTTTGGTCTTCTCTTCAGAGTGAACGTACTCCGTCAGCCGCGCAGCAGTGTTCAGATTGTGTGGGGGCTGTGGTCCCGTTGTTTGCTGCATCTTGCATATCATGTGCATAACAGTGTTGCATCATATTGCATATCATCCTCCAGTTAGCCAGAGTTCTGATCCAGCCTTTGTTTCTTGAAGGTGATTACCCGGAGTTTGGATTGAGCAACTGTTGATTGTCAGAAGACCGACCTAGGGGTTGAGTAGATTTGAGCAGAATCGAGCATTGAAGTCAGCTGAAGATTATTGGTAGCTATGTCTGAAGGCAATTTCCAGTCTCCCAACACCTTGACGGGGTTCACTATGACGTCCAACCCTCTGTATGATTCTATGGAAGACTTCCTGCAAGTGAACAACGTTACTGCAGACCAAGTTGTACAGCCTACTGTGGAGAACCGAGATCGACGTGAGCAGTTTGTTGCCCGAAATGAACGGCTTCCTCCTGTTAACAATCAAGGTGTTGTTTTCCCTGGGATGAATTACCGAAGAGATATTCCAATAGCCAGGACCGTAGATCCAAGAGCTCTTGAAAAGGATAGAAGACTCCGAGCGTTGGAAGAGAAAGTTGAAGCTTTGAAAGTCAAAGATGCTGTCAACCTGGATGCTGCAGGCATGTGTTTGGTTCCTGACCTGGTGTTGCCTTATAAGTTCAAAGTGCCGAATTTTGAGAAGTACACAGGAGATAGCTGTCCGAAGCAACATTTGATGATGTTCTGTCGAAGAATGACTTCGTTTGTGCGAGATGACAAACTGATGATCCATTGCTTTCAAGATAGTCTGACTGGGGCATCTTTGAGGTGGTATATGCAGTTAGAGAGAAATCAGATTCAGTCATGGATGGATTTAGCCAGAGCTTTTCTGAAGCAGTACGATTATAACCTAGACATTGCTCCCCATCGCATGCAGTTGCAAGAACTGTCTCAAGAGAACAATGAACCTATCAGGAAGTATGCTCAGAGATGGAGAGAATTTGCTGCTAGAGTGCATCCACCACTGTTAGACCGAGAGTTGACAAGCATGTTTGTGGATTCCCTACAAGATCCGTACTTCGAAAGATTGCTCGGACTTCCATTAAGTTTCTCTGACGTGGTAACATTAGGAGAACGCCTTGAGTATGCCATAAGAATTGGGAAAATTCAGATTACTTCAAATGATCAAGCTGGTGAAACTGAATATCCTTGTGACTATCAGAGTGAAGAAGGATTTGTGATCAACGCAGTCATGCCAAAGGTTGAATATCCTCAAAGCGAATCAGTGAATTTTGTTGGTTCTTCATCTCATCAGAGATCAGTACCTCCTGTGGCTTGTTATACTGAACAGACAGCCGTGCCTAGGGCACCCTATCAGGAACCTTATGTCGCTTCCATTGCAAAGCAGCGAACTCATGGTCGAGGTTATCAGAATCAGCGTCAGAATCAGAATCGACCTCGCAACAATTTGGAACGAAGGAAAGCTCCTTCTCACCCAGTGCCTATGCCGTATAGCCAACTGCTACCATCTTTGATCCAGAGTTCTTTGGTGGAACCTAAAGCTCTCAAGCCCGTGCCAGAACCTTACCCTCCTGGGTATAATCCCCACGTTCAGTGTGGTTACCATGGTGGCTCTCCAGGGAATTCGACGGAAGATTGTAAAGCGTTTCAGGCGAAAGTACAGCAGTTGATTGACCAGGATTGCATTTCCTTTCAAGAAGGATTTCTGTTTGTTCATCCCAACCGCTCAGCTGTCTAAGCTCGTAGATTTGGAAAGTATTCCCCAGCAAAGAAGCCAGTGATTCAGACAGGCGGGCGCCTCAGCATTGGAAGTCCTCAGACTTTATATCATTTGCATTTGTAGTTTTCTTTTCTGTTAGTTACTACCTGTTTTTTAAGCATTGTATGTTTCGAATGGGGATAATAATAAAGTGACTATGCATTTTTCTGAATTAATCATGTCGCTGTCGCTCATTTACTGCATTGCACTGACACTCGCATTTTATTCACTCCACTTTATCACTGTGACTAGCCAAGATTGGAGGGACGATGATGAAACTAAACTCATAACCAATGATCGTATGCTTTCAGATAAGACCTTACCGATGACGTACAAGGAATTGTTTCAAATTCCCCAAACACTGGAGATATAAGGAGTTAGTCCCTTGTTAACCACTTCGAGCCAGGAAGTAGAAGTTTTTTCGGACTTTTAAACCCTCACATCTTAACCCGGGGCAGGGTAGTTGTCAGTTAGCTTGACCGAGCGTTCAAGTCTTGCAGAGGAGTGTTGTCTTTCGAGGACCAATCAGTTTATACCACAGTGGTCATACCTCACCAATCAAGAGTGAGACAGTTACAATCCTTTCGGAGCAATTAAGACAACCAGTGTCACACGACTTTGTTCCAAAAGAAAGAAGAAAGAAAGCCCGCTAAGTAAAGAGAAAGAAAAAGCTGGAAAGCTAAATACTTAGGCAAAAATCAGGGCATCCCGCTGGACTTCAAAAGAAAATGAAAAATGAAAAGAACTCAAAAGGAGTCAGTCCAGGCAAAAGTTAGGGAATCAAAAGAATGAAAAAGAAGGGATAGAAATCAGATCCCCAGCGAGTCACAAAGTCGTGTACACAGACACCGAAAATGAAAAGGAGTAACTATCACTCCGAAAGCCCTGTGAGTTCCTTAATTGTGGTTCTTACCATTCAACATACCTCTCGAAGAGGCGAGCGATTGCGCCAGGTTAACTGAACTTTAGGATCGGAGATCATCACGTAGAAGGGGTGGGTACAAATCAAAATTTGAGCCAAATATCCTTTGTTTCACGAACCGTGAACCCGACCACGATACAACCCTTAAAAGACCTAATTGAGGTAGGTTTATTCTGAGATCATTACGATAAGGTTGAGTAACCTGACTCCTTCCTGACTTGCTAGTCACATCCTTGTTGTATTTTTCACTGGCCACGTAAGCACTACGTTTGAACTTTAATTCATTCGTCACTCACAATCATGACATGTAAACGAGTGACAACTCAAATTTTTTCAAAATCTGTATAAACACTGCATTAAGATTACCATTCGTGAACAAACAGTTTTAATTGCAGGTTAGTAGTTGACACGAAGGAAATTCCAGCAGGGAATCGTCAAGCAGGACTGAGTAATTCAGCAGTCTGAACCAAGATGGTGTATGTTGTGAAGGCCCGTGAATCAGGGGCATTGACTTCCAGTGAGTTCGGAATCGGTCAGTCTGAGGACAATTCTCGAAGCTTCAGTTGATCAGGGGCAGTTTATTTGAGAAGCAGTTGATTAGAGGTGAGTCTTCTCAAGAGCCAATCAGGGGCAGTTATGCAGAACGTGGAGATTTGAAAGCAGATACTTCAGGTGGATAATCAGATCGGGTTAAGTCGCTAGAACGCTCATTCAGGGGCAAGTCACCGCAGAGATGTGTTGAAATCAACTGGGTTGATAAGGGTTTAATGGAGATTGAATTCTGTTGTCGTATAGATACCGGGGCAAGTAATCTCGAGGTCGTCTCGTAGCAAGCTGTTCAAAGCAAGTACTCCCAGGAGTTAGACTGGGGCAAGTCATTCAAGCCAGTCTTTTTATCCCCAGCTGAGTGTACTGGGGCAAGTTATCCAAGCCAGTCTGTTTATCCCCAGCCGGAGTTGAGTATCGGGGAATTGTGTCATTACCCTCATCAAAACCTTAACATTTCGAAGAAGAGCCGTGTTGTCGGTGGATCGTTACCCTACAGTTTAAGCCTGTTACGTGCCAGTAACCAGTCGTTTCCAAAGTCCAGTTCTCGCCTGGCAAACCGGTAACCAGTTCTCGTCTGGCCCACTTCTCCGTAAGCATCAGTTCTCGTCTGGTGTAGTTTATTATAAGCATCAGTTCCCGTCTGGTGTAGTTTATTGTAACCAGTTCTCGTCTGGTCACCGTTTCTTCAAGTGTTGTATCAGTTCTCGTCTGGTACATGTCATCTGTCAGCTTTCAGCCAGTTCTCGCCTGGTTATCTATGCCTCAGCCTGTTATCCAGTCAGCCCCGTCTGATGTCCAAAACCAAATCAATTCTCGTTCGATAACCTATTTTCCTATCAGTTCTCGTCTGGTAGTCTATCCTTGAATGCTAGTTCTCGTCTAGTATTTTCCATATTTTCCACTTTGTACATAATCCATGTTTATCCTAAACCAGAAAAACAAAAACCTAAAGGTATCTGACACAGTAATTCCCAATGACCCGCATGTTGTCATGTTCCCCGATACGAAGCTCGACGGATACCAGTGCTCCGATTAATGTTTGAATTCCTTGTGGATGTTGTTAAATCAGGATTGCTACTCTTCAGCAGATGAAAGTTGATTATTATCCCCGGAAGAGTCGAGATTGTATGGTTATCCCGTATCAGAGTAGGATCAGGAGTATCCCCAGCAGATTAAGATTGATATCCTTGATAGTAGGGGCATTTCCAGCAGTGTGCTGCGCGCAATCAATCCCAGTTTGGGTCAATTCCCATAGAGCACAGTCAGTTGCCAATGGATTGAAGAGAGCATCCCCAAGGAGAGTTGTTCTTTCTTTCTCCCCAAGCAGGGTTACCTTTTCATTTCTCTAGCAGAACGGTTATCCCTAGCGGATTTGGCTTCCCTTTTCCAGCATTTATTTTGCTGAGATAATTCTGTGACTTCGGTTCATCCCCAGTAGAGTTGACGTCGACCTTCGGCATTTATTTTGCCAAGTGGTTGCAGACCTGGTGTTCTCTGGCAGCTCGAACTTGCATTTACATTTGCATATATCGTCATTGCATTTACGAATACAAACATATAGCATTTCCATGCCGTTTGGGCCTCGCATTTTCAAACAGAACGCATAGCATTTTCATGTCATATAGGGCATTGTATCATTTTCAGACATACGCATTTCGAAACATGGACCAGGTTGTTTACCTCATTGGCTTTCGAATTTGTTCACCTACAGAGTTATTGGGTTAAGCTTCTCTTCTTCCCCAGCGGAGTGATTTCTTCATTTGGTTGTTACATCAGCACTGGAAAAAAAAGATTGGCATATATCAGATTTCTGAAGCTGCGGCCTGTTGACAGAATGGGTGTCGAGCAGTCGATTCAGAAGTTCCCCAGGAGAATTGTCCTCAAGTTCGCAGTGAACTGTGAGTTGACAGGATTTGATCCCATAAGAGAGATGGGAATCAAGTCGTTTGCTTTTCGAAGCATTATTCCAATACTTGTGGTGTCACACAGGTGATTGATGGTGACAAGGAGAAGAAAATTTATCAGAAAATTGACCAGTTGTTGCCGTGACAACCGAACTTCAGTTTATTGGAAGCTATTCCTCAAGCAGTTTTGCAGTATATTCCCGCGGTTGGCAAATTTCAGGGTTTCATTTGTATTCAACCGTCATCTACCTTTGAATGTTTGAAGGCTGAGCGCTCTTCACCCATTCAGGTCCAAGCCGCTTGAATAGGGGCAGATGTTGCACCCTAAAATTTGACCAACCGGGTCCCGTATCTGGCTCGATGTTTCGACGCATGACCGCATTCGCATCTGCATATCGCATACAGTGCATTTTTCAGTTGTTTTGATTTTATCGGGATCACAACCCTCGTCTCGTGTTTCAGGTGTTTTTAATCAGTTTAGATAGGCAGAATCGTTTTTTGAGCAGTCGTGCTATTCCCGGTGTTTTTAGGGATATTTCGGTGTCCGTTTATTTTTACCGGCTATTTTGTTGCGCTCTTGCAGTATTATTTGTCGTTCGGTGCTATTTTTGTTCCTTCGGGAATTATTCGTGATTTTTCTGGATTTTATTGGCCATTATTAGGGTTTTAATAGATTTTTTAATCATTTTAGGATAATGTAGAATATTAATAGGTTTTTAATATTTTTAATAATTGTAATTCTTTTTAGAATATATTAGATATATTTTAATCATTTTAGAATATTAATAGTTTTTTTTAAAATAGTTTTAATAGCTTTTTAATCATTTTAATAGAAGAATATAATTTTTTTTCTTTTATTAATGAGAGGTTTTCTTTTAAATAAATAATATAGGTTTATTAGGGATTTAATAGAAATTTAATAGATTTTAGATTAGTGGAGTTATTAGAGTTTTTTAAGATTAGTGGAATTATTAGAGTTTTATTAGTTTAGGAATTAATTAGAGTTAATAGAGTTTTTAGGTTAATTCTTTTTTTTAGGTTTAATTGAGATTTGGTTAGAATTAATTAGGTTTAGTCATTAGCATTAGCTAGTTAATTAGTTAATCCAGATTTAATTCATTTTCTTTCATTAATCAGTATTATGCAGATTTTGAATTTTTATCATTCATTTTCGTATTGGGCCAGTTTCATGTTTTTTTTTTGGAGGCCCAGTTCGCAGAGCCCAATTCACTGCAGGTCCAGAAATTTCAAAGTCCTTTAAATAGTCTGAACACGTGTAATTCTCAAAGGAGAGGCCACCACAATCACCCACGTCTCGCCACGCGTACCCACACTTCCCTCTCTCTGCCACGCCCCAGGACACGCGTCCTGCATGCAGACCCTCTCTCTCCACTAACCCTGCCACTTGGCATCACCGCAACCTCCACCGATTGCATGGCCAGCGACCATGCAACCACCGCACCAGAACGCCGCCGGCAGCCCTAACCAACTCCCTCCGCCGTGCACTTTGTAGAAGCATGCTTCAGTCTCAAGTTTTGATGATGTCAATACTACTCAAGGTCATCTCTTGATTGCAAAAAGACAAGCCGTTCAAAGTCATCAAGATCAAGTCAAGCTACATATGGAACTATGATTCTTCGTGACTTGGCTGCATTACTGGTATATCGAATCCACCTTTATAATTTGATATACAAGTGTTCAAAAACATCAATCATTTTTGCATAATACATAAAGCATGTTTTTGAAACCTTAAAAATGGTATAACATTAATTTTAAAAAGCATTTTTTCTGAAAATTAACAGTGTTAACCGATTAACCATATAGGTTAACCGGTTAACCATTTTGAATTTTGAATTTTCTGGGCTAACGTACCAGTGTTAACCGATTAACCATATGGGCTAACCGATTAACACTGAACGTGCAGTGAAAAATTGCTTTGTTTCAAGTTCAAAAATTATTTTAAAAACATACCTTTTCATGGTTTGAATCTTTTAAAATCATACCTTTTCTGAAAGGTTATTTTACTGATATAAATTCTAAGTTTTTCATTTTTGAAAAACAACCAATAGAACATAACTCAAAACTTTTCAACCTCCAATACTCTTTTTAAAATTATCTTAGAATCAAATTCATTTTTCAAAAGTGTTCATACTTGCATTGAAAATTTCACATTCATTGAACACTTGTATTGAAAAATTACAAAGAGTGAATTTTGATTCATTGGAGAAGATCACTTTGACAGTTATACTCAAACCAAATTCATTACAATTATTTTATTTTTGACTTGTGATCCAGGATTGTTGGACACAAGGGTGAGTGTTTACAAGAGGACTGTTCTTGTACACTTGTGTTTTTATTGTTTGATAGTAGGCCTCACCGGTTGTTGGTGTAAGCCCTAGAGGCCAATACTTTTTGGTACTTGTATCGGATTATTCGTTTAATAATAAAAGGCATTTCTTTATTATGTTTGTCTTTCAGAATAATAAAGTCCCTAGAATAGTTAGTCTGTTTAATGAAATGTTAAGTGTGACTTAATCATGAGATCCCATTAAACATAAAGACATTATTCTTAAAATATCCGTAGTCAAGCTTTATTGCAAAGTGAGATAACATTAAAAGCATTGAGACTATTATGAAGATAGACTGATGATCACATCTCATGGATCATGGATAAAGAGTTATCAAGTCTTGACATAGGTATAAATATTAGGAGTAATATTTATACCGGATTGACCCGCTATGAGAATACTACATAGTATGTTATGCAAAGTGTCATAAGTTATTCTCATGGTGATAATGGTGTATTACCACCCTTCGACCTGAAACCACTATGGACCCTAGATGTAGAGTCGGGTGCTTTATTGCTGATCAAACATTATTCGTAACTGGATGATCATAAAGACAGTTGATGGGCACTCCACGAAGCATGCTGAGGGACATGAGTGTCCTAGATGGAATTTGCCAATCCTGCATAACAGGAGAAATGTCTAAGGGCCCAATATTGAACTGGACAAGGATGACACAGTGTATGCCTTGTGTTCAATATAGACATAGGGGCAAAAGGGTAATTGTACAAACATATATTATCACGAAAAAGGTTTTGTCAGATCACATGACATTTTCGTGACTTGGGTAGCAGTGATGTGTTGCTAGATACCGCTTACTGTTTATTATGTTAAATATATAATTTAATATAATTACCAACGTTACGAAATCCTACAGGGTCACACACATAAGGACAGTTTGATGAGAGATAGAGAAATCAAAAAGGAACACCGTAAGGTACGGTGCACTTAAGTGAAAAATAGAAATTCGGATAATATAATAATAATTATTGTTATTTTATAATGGTTATAAAATAATAATAAAATAAATATATTTATTATAATAATAGTTATTATAATAATATATAATATTATTATGGATCATGTGAATTGGGTTTTAGCCCGCAGCCCACAAGAGAGTCTATAAAAGGAACCCTTGTGATGAAGCTTTCACTTGATGCAATTTCGTTTTTGATTCTCTTTTCTCACTCAAATAATTCCGTTCGTAAGCAGCTAGCACTGTGACCGGAAGCTGTTCGTGTGGACTGAGTAGAGGCGTTGCACTTCATCAACGCTTGTGATCGTTGCATCAAAGATCTGAATCGCCACAAAGAGGTAACGATTCTATCACTGACCATGCTCATTCGTAAGGATCACTAAAGGAAATTTTTGTTTTCCGCTGCGTTTAGATCGCAATTTTCCTTCAGTGGTATCAGAGCCACTTACGAAACCATGGATCTGATAGCTGTTAAATTTCCGTCTTTTCTGTATTTGATTCGATTAAAACACAGAATGAATTTAACAATAAACGATTAATTAAATTTGGCATCTGTTGTGTACGATTTGGATGATTGATGTTGATTATGCTTCAGAAACCGACATTAGTATGGTGAAGTTGTGCGATACATTGATCATCCATAGGTTACACAATTAGATCAATCACTTTTATATAAGATATAAGAAATTCTGATGCAAAGATGGTATATGGGATATACTGTTTTGATTTCATCCATTCAATCACATAAGGATTGTAATTCTTTTGAAAGATCATCATTTTCATTCGCTTCGGAATCCGACGTTAGTATGGTGAAGCAATGACATGTTGATCTATCATATTGAGTTATCAATCGAGTTGTGTTTGACGGCATGAAATTGTTGCATTAGGATTAATGGCAGTACAAGTGTTGTATTGCCGCAGACTTTTCCGGTTGGGGTTGTAAATGCACAAAAGTTGTGCAGGAAACGACGTGAAATACAATGAAGTGTTCATAAAATTTTTCGCCGGGGCGCTGCCCCTGACAACCCCGCAAGGAGGCGCTGCCCCCTTGACCCCCGTCCGTTGAACGGTCAGCGGAACCACCGTCCGCTGACCGGGCAGCGGAACCCCCGGCTAAGTCTGCAAAGTGTGATCAATCAGCCGAAATTTAATTTAGTTTATTTAATTATCGGAATTTTAAACTAATAATAAAAGTGTGTTTATTATTATTTATTTGTGGTGATCAGTTATGGCCTTAGTTTATCCTTTATTATTGTTTTGGGATTTTTGAATACGGCCTGCGTGTCGTGCCTCTCTCTCAATCTCTTTATGTAACTTCTTTTCTCATCTCACTCCCTCGTATGTAAAACGAGTTTTCTTATATGTAATGTAATATTATGTTATGAAAAAAAAAAAAAAAAAAAAAAAGGAAGTATTCAATATTAAAGGAGGATAACCTTGGAGATCATGCTTGGAGAAGCTTAGATCGTTATTAGGTTAGCTTAGGTTCTCTCATTGGCTTGAGAGAACAATTGCGTTAGGGGCCATAATTGTATCTTTTTATATGTATGTTGATGCATGTAATTGTATGTTGATGCATGTGAGAGACGTTTTGCATGTTAAGCCGGTGAGATCAAACTAATAACAAATTCCCTCAAAATTAAATATTAAGTTTATGCTTTCCAATTTTTAGCACTCATCAAGACTAGTATCGAGCATTGTAGGTTTCGCCTACGCGAGGTGCATGTTCTATATTAGTAAGGTGTGATGGGATAATTGTAATATCCAATTGCTAAAACAATGGGTCAAACTTAACTAAACAAATTATAATAAGATTATATATGTTTAGAAGCAAGAATTGAGAATGATTCATGTGATGGATCAGAATAAGGAGTTATTCACCCAATTGAAAATATTCGAGAGTTGTATGAGATACAATTGGAAGGAGTTCCTACCTAAATAACTTAGTTTTGTGTAATCAGCCTAACGCTGACTTAAAACAAAGTGAAACATGGATCTCGACCCACTAGAAAGTCTTCCAACGGGATTTTCCGAATCAAATGATGAGGGTCATTTGTTTTGAATAAAATAGTGGGAGCATATTTGATTAAAGGCCTAATTAAATATGTTGTTTTAATGATACTTATATTTTCATATTTCTCTTGTAGATTACCATGACAACAAACACATCGAACAATATTTTGCGATCCATCCTAGATAAGGAAAAATTGTCTGGGACAAATTTCCTGGATTGGCACCGTAATCTGAGGATTGTCCTCAAGCACGATAAGAAGCTGTATGTCTTGGAGACACCAGTTCCTGAGGAGGAACCTCCTAGTTCTGCACCAAAGGCAGAAAGAGATGCTTATAAGAAGCATTTCGATGATGCCAATGAAACCGCTTGCCTCATGCTTGCTACCATGAACTCTGAGTTGCAAAAGCAACACGAGAACATGTCTGCGTTCGATATGATCGGACATCTGAAAATGCTTTATCAAGAGCAAGCAAGAAATGAGAGGTTTCAGGTTTCAAAGTCCCTTTTTAACAACAAGTTAGCTGAGGGAGCCCCTGTAAGTCCCCATGTACTCAAGATGATTGGGTATGTGGAGAACCTTGACAGATTAGGGTTTCCCCTTGGAAAAGAACTTGCGATTGATCTGATCTTGCAATCGTTGCCAGAGAGCTTCAGTCAGTTTGTCCTGAATTTCAATATGAATGACTTGGACAAAAGTCTTCCAGAACTGCTAGGCATGTTGAGAACTGCTGAGCAGAATATGAAGACAAAAGGGAAATCCATTCTGATGGTCAGTAATGGAAAGAAACAGAACAAGAGGCTCATCAAACAGGGTGGTAGAGGGAAAGGCAAGGAAGTTGCCAAACCCAAACCCACTCCTCCTGTTTTGAAGCCTAGTGGAGGAATAGCAAAGGAGGGCACTTGCTTCCATTGCGGTAAGACCGGACATTGGAAGAGAAATTGCCCAAAGTACCTGGAAGATAAGAATAATGGAGTAGAGACTTCAAATTCAGGTATTTTTGTTATTGAAATTAATTTATCTACTTCTGCATCATGGGTATTAGATACTGGATGCGGTTCTCACATTTGTACTAATGTGCAGGGGCTAAAAAGGAGTAGAGATTTGGCAAAAGGTGAAGTTGACCTACGAGTTGGCAATGGAGCAAAGGTTGCTGCTTTAGCTGTAGGAACCTATGTTTTAACTTTACCTAGTGGTTTAATAATTCAGTTAGAGAACTGTTATTATGTACCTGCAATTAGCAGGAATATTATTTCCGTTTCTTGTTTGGACAAGTTTGGTTTTTCATTCATAATAAGGAACAATTGTTGCTCCATTTATTTGAATGATATATTCTATGCTACTGCAAAAATGAATAATTGACTATATGTCCTTGATCTTGAAATGCCAATTTATAACATTAATACTAAAAGGTTGAAACCTAATGAGTTGAATCCAACTTACCTTTGGCACTGTCGATTAGGCCACATAAATGAGAAACGCATTTCCAAACTCCATAAAGATGGACTCTTGGACTCTTTTGATTATGAATCATATGAGACATGCAGATCTTGTTTAATTGGAAAGATGACAAAGTCCCCATTCACAGGAAAAGGTGAAAGGGCTAATGATCTTTTGGCACTCATACATACTGATGTATGTGGACCACTGAACATACCAGCCAGAGGAGGTTTTCAGTACTTCATCACTTTTACTGATGACTTCAGTAGATACGGATATGTGTATTTAATGAAACACAAATCTGAGTCCTTTGAAAAGTTCAAGGAATTCAAGAATGAAGTACAAAACCAACTAGGTAAGAATATTAAAGTTCTTCGATCAGATCGAGGCGGTGAATATTTAAGCCTAGAATTTGATGACCATCTAAAAGAGTATGGGATTCTATCCCAACTTACTCCTCCTGGAACACCACAATGGAATGGTGTATCTGAGAGAAGAAATCGAACCTTGTTAGACATGGTCCGATCCATGATGAGTCACGTCGATCTTCCAAACTCCTTTTGGGGACATGCATTATTAACAGCAGCTTACACACTTAACCGTGTTCCATCCAAAAAGGTTGATAAGACACCATATGAGATATGGAGTGGTAAGAAACCACATATGTCTTACATGAAGATTTGGGGTTGCGAAGTTTACGTCAAACGACAAATTTCAACCAAGCTTGAGCCCAAATCTGACAAATGCTTATTTGTGGGGTATCCTAAAGAAACAAGAGGATATTACTTCTACAATCCTTCTGAGGGCAAAGTGTTTGTCGCTCGAACTGGAGTCTTTCTGGAAAGGGATTTTATTTCCAAAGGAAACAGTGGGAGGAAAATAGAGCTTGAAGAAATTCAAGAATCACAAAACATTGAAACACCTATGGAGGAACTAGAGCGGGAAACACAAGTAGTTGTGGAAGAGCAACCTGCTCAAGTAGAACAAGACCAGCGTAGGTCAAGCAGGATACGTCACCAACCTGAGAGATATGGATATCTCATAAGTGATCAGGGTGATGTATTACTCATGGATCAAGATGAGCCTGTGACCTACAAAGAGGCCATAACTGGTCCTGAGTCTGAGAAGTGGCTAGAAGCCATGAAATCTGAAATGGATTCCATGTACACAAACCAGGTTTGGAACTTGGTAGAACCTCCTATAGGAGTTAACCCTATAGGATGCAAGTGGGTCTTCAAGAAGAAGACTGACATGGATGGTAAGGTACATACCTATAAAGCAAGACTAGTTGCAAAAGGCTATAAACAAATTCATGGGGTTGACTATGATGAAACCTTTTCACCAGTTGCAATGCTTAAATCTGTTCGGATTTTACTTGCCATCGCTGCATATCATGATTATGAAATATGGCAGATGGATGTCAAAACTGCTTTCCTTAATGGGAATCTTCTTGAGGATGTGTACATGACACAACCTGAAGGATTTGACATACCACAAGATGCCCAAAAGATATGCAAGTTACAGCGATCAATCTATGGATTGAAGCAAGCTTCCAGAAGCTGGAATCTTCGTTTTGATGAAACCGTAAAACAATATGGATTCATCAAAAATGAAGATGAACCTTGTGTCTACAAGAAGGTTAGTGGGAGCATGATCGTGTTTCTGGTATTATATGTAGATGACATATTACTCATTGGAAACGATGTCCCTACCTTGCAACAAGTGAAGACTTGGTTAGGGAATTGTTTTTCTATGAAAGACCTAGGTGAAGCAGCCTATATATTAGGAATTAGGATCTATAGAGATAGATCACAAAAACTGCTTGGCCTAAGTCAGAGTACATACATAGATAAAGTGTTGAGACGCTTTAATATGCATGATTCCAAGAAAGGATTCATACCTATGCAACATGGTCTGTGTTTATCAAAAACACAATCCCCTTCAACTAAGGAAGAAAGGGATCGCATGAATAAGATTCCATATGCATCTGCAATAGGATCTATCATGTATGCCATGTTATGTACTCGACCAGATGTCTCGTATGCATTAAGTGCAACGAGTAGGTACCAATCTGATCCCGGTGATGCTCACTGGGTAGCTGTCAAGAATATCCTTAAGTACTTGAGAAGGACTAAGGATTCATTCTTGATATATGGAGGTCAGGAAGAGCTTGATGTAATTGGTTACACTGATGCTAGCTTCCAGACAGATAAGGATGATTTTAGATCACAATCTGGTTATGTGTTCTCTCTCAATGGTGGCGCTGTGAGCTGGAAAAGTTCAAAGCAAGAAACAGTTGCTGATTCTACAACTGAGGCCGAGTATATTGCTGCCTCAAATGCAGCAAAGGAAGCTGTTTGGATCAAGAAGTTCATTAGTGAACTTGGCATAGTCCCTAGCATTGTGGATCCCATTGGTTTATATTGTGATAACAATGGTGCTATCGCACAAGCTAAGGAGCCTAGATCTCACCAACGATCCAAACACATACTTAGGCGTTATCACCTCATTCGAGAGATAATCGATCGGGGAGATGTGAAGATATGCAGAGTACCTACACTTGACAATATCGCTGACCCATTAACAAAGCCTCTTGCGCAACAGAAGCATGATGGTCATACTAGATCTATGGGTATTAAGGGTATGCCTAATTGGCTCTAGTGCTAGTGGGAGATTGTTGGTGTAAGCCCTAGAGGCCAATACTTTTTGGTACTTGTATCGGATTATTCGTTTAATAATAAAAGGCATTTCTTTATTATGTTTGTCTTTCAGAATAATAAAGTCCCTAGAATAGTTAGTCTGTTTAATGAAATGTTAAGTGTGACTTAATCATGAGATCCCATTAAACATAAAGACATTATTCTTAAAATATCCGTAGTCAAGCTTTATTGCAAAGTGAGATAACATTAAAAGCATTGAGACTATTATGAAGATAGACTGATGATCACATCTCATGGATCATGGATAAAGAGTTATCAAGTCTTGACATAGGTATAAATATTAGGAGTAATATTTATACCGGATTGACCCGCTATGAGAATACTACATAGTATGTTATGCAAAGTGTCATAAGTTATTCTCATGGTGATAATGGTGTATTACCACCCTTCGACCTGAAACCACTATGGACCCTAGATGTAGAGTCGGGTGCTTTATTGCTGATCAAACATTATTCGTAACTGGATGATCATAAAGACAGTTGATGGGCACTCCACGAAGCATGCTGAGGGACATGAGTGTCCTAGATGGAATTTGCCAATCCTGCATAACAGGAGAAATGTCTAAGGGCCCAATATTGAACTGGACAAGGATGACACAGTGTATGCCTTGTGTTCAATATAGACATAGGGGCAAAAGGGTAATTGTACAAACATATATTATCACGAAAAAGGTTTTGTCAGATCACATGACATTTTCGTGACTTGGGTAGCAGTGATGTGTTGCTAGATACCGCTTACTGTTTATTATGTTAAATATATAATTTAATATAATTACCAACGTTACGAAATCCTACAGGGTCACACACATAAGGACAGTTTGATGAGAGATAGAGAAATCAAAAAGGAACACCGTAAGGTACGGTGCACTTAAGTGAAAAATAGAAATTCGGATAATATAATAATAATTATTGTTATTTTATAATGGTTATAAAATAATAATAAAATAAATATATTTATTATAATAATAGTTATTATAATAATATATAATATTATTATGGATCATGTGAATTGGGTTTTAGCCCGCAGCCCACAAGAGAGTCTATAAAAGGAACCCTTGTGATGAAGCTTTCACTTGATGCAATTTCGTTTTTGATTCTCTTTTCTCACTCAAATAATTCCGTTCGTAAGCAGCTAGCACTGTGACCGGAAGCTGTTCGTGTGGACTGAGTAGAGGCGTTGCACTTCATCAACGCTTGTGATCGTTGCATCAAAGATCTGAATCGCCACAAAGAGGTAACGATTCTATCACTGACCATGCTCATTCGTAAGGATCACTAAAGGAAATTTTTGTTTTCCGCTGCGTTTAGATCGCAATTTTCCTTCAATAGGTTGTACTGTTTTAAACAATAGTGAAAACTCTCTTTCATGTTGAAAGGGGAGTGGAGTACTCTCGGATTGTGAGGGGAACCACTATAAATCCTGTGTCTTCTTTCTTTCTGTTGATTTACTGCTTTTCATAACCAAGAACACCATCCAGTATATTTCCAAGAACCATATAAAAACCGGAAAAATTTCAAAAGTCCTAATTCACCCCCCCTCTTAGGCATACTCTGTTCTTACACACTTCGCCGGAAACTGGAAAAAGCCCAGAACCCTCCGATCAACCTTCATATCCTCCAATCCATATTCGTCACCGTTGTTCATCATCACCATGGATCTTCACCAACAACTCGTCCGAGCACTCATCCGTTTCATTTTTCCAGAAATCACCATAGATTCACCGCGACTTCCATCATCCATAATCATCAATCCAGATCCGGTGACGGTTGTTTATCCAGAAGCTTCAAATCTTCCTCAATTTTTGTAAGATATTCATCGTTAGTTCATCATTTCCCATAATGTTCATCGGAAGTTCTTCATCAACTTCATCAACTTTCAACTCCGATCTTCATCAGCATACAGCATTCTTTCCAGATTCATCAGAAGATTCTCTATCTAACTCACGAAAAGTCATCTGATCTTCATCCAGATCCACATGCATCCGCCATCAAGAACCATTCTCCAGATCGAGAACTTCCGTCACCATCTTCGAATCAATATTAGTACAAACCTTCTCCAGAAGAATCTTCAACATTCATCATCTTCAAACTTCATCAGATTTCCAGAAAGAAGAACTCCAAGAACGTTCATGTCAAACTTCAATCGCCAGATCGTCGCTTGCTTATTCTTCAGCTCTAAGAACTTCAAAAGAACATCCTCACGAACGCAACAACTTCAGGAACTCCTTTCTTCATCAGGTTTTATCAAGAACCTGGATCTTCGTTTTTTCTCAGAGTCTTCTGTGAGATCTTCCAAGCTACGAGCAAAACTGCGAAGATTGAAGGTTTGGGTTCAATGTTATGAGGCTGAGAAAGATTGAAAGATCGAAGGGTGATGGGGATTGAGGGAGACGAGAGAAGGTGAGAGCGGTGGTAGCGGCGGTGAACAGTGAACTGAGAGAGGAGAGGCATCTAGGGTTTTGATTAGTTTGAGTGATACGTGGCCAGGGATTGGGCTGACCTTCTTGGGCCCAAAGCTAATCCCAGCATACACCTGCGCTTCCCATTTCCCCTCCCCTCCGTGTGTCTTGTGGTGAAGTGGGCCTGAGCCCACGTGCTTTCTGCTTGCATACCCCCTATGTTTCCTAATTCCCCTCCCCCTTTTTTGTTTGGCTGAGTAGTGGGCTGGGCCCATAGTGTTATGTTTTTATTTTCTTTTGCTTAATACCCCCTGTAACAGATCATACACCCCCCCTTGTGTATTTTTATTTCTTTTGTTTAGAGACAATAAAAAAGAGGAAGAAAAAAGAAAAAGGAGAGAAAATATTTTGGAAAAAATATTGAAAGAAATAATGGAAAAAATAGAAAAAAGAGAAAAAGAAATAGAAAAATAGAGAAAAAGAAAATATGAAAAATAAAGAAAAAGAAAATAAAGAAAAAAGGAATATGAAGAAAAAGAGAAAAGAGATATTGAAAAAATATGAGAAGATAATGTTGAAAATAGTGGAAAAAGAATATGAAAAAAATAGTAAAAAAAAAATATTAAGGTAGATTTAATATTTTTTAGAGTGTATTTTTTTCATAGAAATTCTTTTTACATTTTAGAGGTATTTTTAGAAGTCCACTTGTTAGGGGACTATTTTCCATTTGATTTTTCAGGATAGGATAGGATAGTATTTCCTAGGAGGGTTATTTTCAGTATTCAATCATTGTAACCATTTTTCAGAATGTTAATAAAACGAGATTTGAGCTGTGGTCCCGAAGTAGCCGAACTACAGCTGCTCTGATTTCTCGTACCAGACGAGAATATGTAGGCATAGGATGCGATATCCTAGCGAGCACACTAACAACTAATTCTTTTGTTCTCTCGCTGCTGTGCGATCGAGACTTTCCCGCTGACGACTGATTGTTACCCTTTTTCTCTCTTGCCCGAGTGCATTTGAGACCAGACCGTAGTTTTGCCCATAGGATCCCGTACCTTCAAAACCAGTTTGATTTCTCACTGCTGTGTGAGAATACCCTGTTTAGCCGTAGTTAGCCCGAACTACGTAAGCTCTGATCTTCCATGCAGTGTGGAAGTACGTAGGCACAAGACACGAAGTCTTGGCGAGCCAATTTCCCCGTAGTCCCGAACTACGTTGACTCTGACTTTCTCTCTTGAGAATACGCAGGCATAGAGTGCGACGCTCCATCGAGTCAATTCCCTTCCGTTTAGATTTAGAAGCCGTAGATAGATTGTTTTGCATCCTTTAGACAACCCAAGCAAGCGTGGATCCCGTCGAGTACGACGGACGTGAGGGGTGCTAATACCTTCCCCTTGCGTAACCGACTTCCGAACCCAGGTTTTGGTTGTGATGACCATACCTTTTCCCCATTTTTTGCTAGGTTTACTTCGAGCGTTTCCTTTCCCTCCGTTGGGATAAATAACGCACGGTGGCGACTCTTCTGTCAGCCGGTGCCGATTTTCGCAGTAGCAACAGGGAGATGCTTGCCTTTTAACATAATGTCATACCCTAATTTTTACCCCTAAAATTCCACTTATCATATCATTTGCATCTCACCACGATCACAAGCATGGCATCCTCTTAACCTTCACCTCTTTGGGTTTGCCTTTGTGGGAGATCACCAAGCACCCTTTGTTTTTTTCCTCTTTTCTTGCTTACATCCTAACTTTACTAACCTTATTCAAAATACAAAAAATATATGTTATTTTCTTTTCTTATTGTACAAGGTAGAGACTTGCAATCAAAGGGTCAAGCTTAATTTCCAAATTAGGGTTTTGATTCTCAAAGTCAAGGTTTTGATCAACAAGTATCCCACAAGAGCTTTCACTTAAAGGCATGACCTATAATCTTAGATCACATTCATATCAAGCTTCATTTAACATCATTTGATCAAGAGAAGTTCAATTTTGGTGTATGATGTCAAAGTTGATTCAAGTATGGTTTATGTGTTTATTTACATGCCATCTCCATCCAATTCTCAAGAAAGTATCAAGATCATTCAAGGAAAGTCAAGTTTCCTTCATTTGGTATTCAAGTGTTCATTATTGGGCCTTTGGATGCAAGAAATAGCAAGAAATCACAAGTTAGTACATGTTTGGTTGACCTAAAATCTAACATGGCATGCCACTTGGTCCAAGCACCATAGATCTCTCATTTCTCAACATTTTTGGAATCTACTTTGAGCCAAATGTCACACTTGAACTTATCTACAACTTTTCTTCAAGGGTAAAACATTAATTCAACCTATAAAGACATCAATCTTAGAAGTGACCAAGCTGTCAAAAGTTCCAAAAACCTTGTCGTGCCCCTCACTTTGCATTCATACTATTTCTAGCTCAAGCATCCAATTGACAAGCTTCTTTGTTCCTTTTGTTAATCTCACGACAAATATCGTTTAGCCTAAGTTTGGCTTAATTAGCACAAGTGAATTGAAAGTTGTGATATCATAAACATGAGGTGTCAAGCTGGCTAGGCATGCTAAAACTTGGTTCGACCTAGTGCCTGACCTATAAACCAGGTCACAACCCCAATTTTAAATCAATGCCATTTTCAATCCAAACATCCTTTTGATGTAGCTCTTTTTGCATTGAATATGTTCAATGATAGGAACATTTGGCACAAACAAAATTAAAAAATGCACGAGTGGATTTCATTTGGCCTAACTGCAAACATTGTACCTTGAGCTATGCTTCTTGTTCAGTTTCAGGTCATGAATTTCATGCCAAATTTCAATTTGGTACCACCTGCACATGTGTGAACGTTTTGAATAACCAAAACACGTGCAAAACAACCATGTTTAATCATTGAATCACACTTTTCACCTCTTCCCTCACACGAATTGCCAAGATGAAAATTCCAACTTGATTCACACGTATTTCAGATCCATTTCACATGTGTGAGCTCAACAACAATTTTCCTATGAATATAGGAAGCATTTTTCTTAATTTCCAAGCTTTGAAAGCCAAAGAAACTCTGCAGCCATTTGAACCTGATACCTTAAAAAATCAGTTAACCATTTCTTTGGTTTAAGCTCTTTTAGCTTCGTTTCTTCGCCCATAATCACTCACTGGCCTCCTCTGAGGCTAACTGAAGCATTTTCGTGGCTTAAAACCTCCTATAACCTTCAACTCGATTCCACCTTTGTTGACCTCTGAAGCTTCAACTAAAAAGGTAGCTGCGAGTTAAATTTCTGAGAAAACAAGTTATTAGTGTGTTCGTCTTGATTCACTGATTGAAAGCCCTCACTTACTTGAAATTTATATTACATATTAGTCATTTAATTTTACTTTGAAAAACTAGGGTTCTTCGTGTTCTTGAGCAAATTCTCTTTGCTCAAAGCCAATCAATGGCTCTGAAGCAAAGAGACATGAACAATAAAGTGTTTGGAAGCTAAATTCATGCTTGTACATGCTAAATACATGAGTTCATGATGTTGTAGAAATCAAGCTGAAGGTTGAAGATGATGGTGCTTCGCGCGTGTTTAAAAAAAACTAGCCGTAGTGCCATTTTTCAAAAAAAATTTTTTCATTTTATTTTATTTTTCTTTTCTGATTTATTTTAAATAGCTCATTTGACCTTTTTTACTCCAATTTGTTTTCATAAGTCAATAAAAATATTTTGCATCACATACATTTTTTGTATAATTTTTAAAATCATTTTTGAATTTAATTTATATTTCCTTTTATTTTTTATTTAATTTTCTTTTTCCATCTTATTTTGGATCATTTTAAAATAGTTTTTAATCCAACTTTTGAGATCTCATTACTTGCGATATTTCTCACTTTCTCAAATTTTCTTGGTAATTTATTTGATGTTTTGATGCATTATTTGAATTTTCCATTTAATTTCTATTTTAGATCATTTTAAAACCATTTTAATTTTCTTTTAATTACTATTTTGGTCTACTTTATGTTTGACTTTTGTTGACTTGTATCATGACTTGGTTAATCAATGCTTCATCAATTTTATTGGCCTTTTAATGATTCTTTGGTTGTATTAACTTTCATCATTTCAAACTTATCATTTAAATGATCATTTGATCATTTTTGGTACTTTGGATTGATGATAGGTTGATCTCATTGTATTGTGAACTTGGATGATTGAAATTGATGATTAGATGACCCCTTGTTGTGTTTCAATTATGGTTGATCATTTCTTCATCTCTTCTCTTCCATCTTTTTCTTATGTTGCTTTTGTTTTGACTATTGTGTTACATTATTTTAGGAGAATGATGTTGTATAATTTCTCTAACATGTATGACACATAAACTGTTATTGACCAACCTCAGATAGATGTGGCTCCTACATGAGTCCACTTACGATTGCTTAACATAGCGCTAAATTGTTCTGACTCGTTTGAATTCTCATTAACACTAACAATGACATATTAATTGTGCTAACATCTAATTTTTACTTTTATTCTTTTTACATTTATGTCATTTACTCTTATGTCATTTTACATTCATGCCATTTACATTCTTGCTTTTCATTTTTGCTTTATGACATTTTAATTGCTTTCTTATTTCAAAAAAGAAAAAAATATTATAAAATAGCTAAAACCCTAAAAAAAATTAATATGATCATTGGAATTTATGTTACTATTGAAGGTGTGAAAAGTGCACAAGAAGGGGGGTTGAATTGTGTTTTGCGTTTTCTTTAATTTAACTTTTGATCAGAGTTTTAGAATTATAACTGGTGTTCAGATTCTGTTTTAATTCATTGGCAGCAGATATAACAGAAGTAAATAAATAACAGTAGAAGACATACAAGATTTATCCTGATTCCTCCCCTAAATGAGAGTACTTCAGTCTCCTTGCCTCACAAGAGATTTTTTTTATTATAACTGTCGCGGTGAAATTTGGATATTGTTCTTTCTTGTTATCCTTTTTCATCTCCTAACTCGACCTTTTATATGTAGTTTCAAGATCCACAGAAATAATGACGTTAAGGCGAGTAAAGGCTCTTTCCATCTTTGCTTTGGTACTCTTTCAATGCGTCGGAGGACCGTTTTGGGAACAAGATCGCAAGTGTCTGGCTCTGGTCAGAAGTTTCCATTTTCAGGTTTGTGTATTCTTAGGAAAAACTGGCCTCTCGCTCTCCTACTTTTTGAATTCGTGACCACCGATTGTTTCCATTTTGATTGACTTTTGCTCATAATATCCTCGAGGATTTATCAAATTAAATGACAAACTTGCTGTTATTATTCTCAGGATGTCATAACAGTGTTCCTCATCAGATCACTTGGATCCTTGCAAAATTTCCACTTGGAGATGCGTGAGTGATGTTTTCTTTCTTCTTCTGATGCTTCGAGTGCTTGCGTAATAGTTATTGAGTTATGATATAATCCTGGCCTGTGTTCACTTGCAGGTTAACCGTTATTTACAAAGCAATGGGCGGTTCTCTATGGAGGAAAGCAAGAGTCGCTAATTGATGGATGCCATGTTTGACGCAGGTCTGTCGAACTACCCAGTTGAAGGCCACGTCAATCTGTTGTTCTGAATTTGATGATGAACTTCATTTTCCATCTAGTTAAGTTGGTTGTTTTACGAACTGATGGATTTCCCTTGTTTTTGCTGATTACGTATATTCTGTTGGAGGATTTATACGCTTATAACCATCCTGGGTTCTTGTTTCAGGTACTTGAATGGCTCTTATTCTGCATTATCTTATGGTCCATGTAAATCTGAGACAACCCCATTCCTCATTCTTCGAATATTGGGTCGGAGTCCATTGCTCTTGCTCTCATACATTTTGTCTCTTGTTATAATCAGGATTGATGTAGTCCAAGAGCTTAACACAAACGAAGGTCTGTTGCTGGCTACTAAAGTATTAGCTTCTTCTCCAAATTGGCAAGTCGATGTGTTACAGGTTTTGGCAGTTTAATCGTGTTGGCCAAATTGTATAGGCTGACTCGGTTAAAAAATGAACTGTTAATTGGTTCGGACGTTTGATTACTGATTTGATGAACTTCTCTTTTTCGATTTCAGGTTTGCGAAGAGTTCAAAGAGGAAAAGGGGGGTGGCTCTTTTTGCGGCAGACGGGCCATTGTCCTTGATTTCGGGATGATGTCTCAAATACATCCCAGCCGATAAATACTTGAACTGTAGTGTTGCTGCGGATTGGTTGCACAATCTCCAAAAAATTCCTCTAATAACATGAATTCCTTGTTTAACAGTAGGTGAACTGTCGATGAGTCAGGAATCACTTTAATCAACAGGGGAGACAGACCTCTCGAAGATGGTTAATGCGTGGTGGTAATGCCAACTTTAATGTTGATGTCAGGATTTTCACGTGGAATGATGTCTCCTAAAGGGTTCTAGTATCGTTGTACTTTTAAGGTATCCCTATACTCATCTATCTGTAATGGGGCCTGCATAATTCTTGGTAGAATCTTGATAAATTTTGAGTCTCCAATTCAATACATTCTTGCGAATCTCATTTTTGAAAATTGTCTCCTTTTTCAAGTCAATTATGTAACTGCAGCTAGGAATTGCAATATGATTGTAGTACAAGAAATTGCTTTGAGCAGATGCACATGCGACAGTATCAGTTCTGATTGAGAACTTCACTTTCTTCAATGTCCAGGCATTCAGCATGAAAAGGCCTATAAGTGAGTCTTGAAGTACCAGAACTTTTCCCTGCTACAAATCACAGCATTCACGCTTCAACCTTGCAGCAATAGTGTTGGGAATATCGATTGCCATGGAACGTGCGGCAAAAAACCTTGGAACTTGTCCCAACAATTCTGAATTAGAATAGAAGCTGAAGCAGGATATTCAGGTAAATTTAAAGTGGTTAATAAATCGGTAACAAGATCCTCCATTATGGACTTCAAATCAGAATCATCCTGACTCTTTACACTTCCAAGTCGCTGAAGTACACAGGTCCAAAAATAGGAGCAGGCTTCTGTTACTGCAGGTGGTTTAAAAAGTTAAGGCTGCTATTGGTCAACCTGTTCAGAATATCTATGTGCATACTAAAGAGGTGGGACAAACTCATCAGTGACCGAGTGATCTATGCAAGTAGCTCCAGCTGTGCCAGGAAATCCCATATACGAAGCTTGAATTAGCGCAGGTTTCGTGGCAGATATCTCATTTCTGGCACCTTTTACATAACCATTGAGGTTGGTGGGAATCTGAACCTTGATTGTATCGTCAATTGGTGTCTTTGATGGTAGATCTGTTTGTGGTGGCCATGACAACAGGTTGTAGGGTCGTTTGCTTAGTGAAAAGAGACTCGAGGTCACAAATGTATTAACTATTTTTTGCTGCTTATTGCGGTTCCAAGGCCATTGCTCATGGGCGGAGGGATGTGGTAGCGACAGCATATGGAAAAAGCGGGTTAATCAACAGACAGCTTGTGTAAGGTTTTTTTTGGCATTCTACCAGATAAACATTTACTTTGAGATCATGTTTAATTGTTGGCAAACGTGGTTGAATGCGGTGAGAATACCTGTTGGATGGTTTATGATTGGTTAGTGGTCTGTTCAGTTTAATAACATTGCCTTATGATTGCAGGATGCTGGAGTTTCGTTGACTGAGCATGAGTTCGCAAAAGGCACCCCAGTCCATCTAGCATCAAGCCCTTTAGAATGCAGTCTAGAGTCATGAGTGTAACCTGTTCCAAACCTACCGTGTAGCGACGGTGCGGACGGACTTGCAGCAGGACATGGATTACTGAAAAGACTTGAGTTTACCGCAACCGCAATTGCCTCTAAAATGCATTAGTGTTCTTTTATGGGAGTATCTTGTACCGTTACCTGTAGCTGTAAAATTGTCTTGTAAACCAGATCAAACAACTTTGAACTTTATATGTTATTAAATCACTGATTTGGATATTGTATCTGTAATTAATTCTTTGTAAACATGCGGTTGGCATTTACAGTGAGCTGTGTTACAGTCTCAAAAATGGATACTTGCTTGTCTCCCAGCCTTGACTTGTAAATTTCCAAAACACACATTCTAAACCAAAGTTGTGTGCATGTTTGTTGTACTAAGTGAATCCTCTTTCGATATGAGTTCAAAAATTGTTTTTTTGATGCAAACCAAGTGAGCTCAAAACATTTAAGGATCGAACTTTAATGCCATAGGGATTCCATAACATATCTTGGATGACTTCTATGAAAAATAATGATACAACTTGATGCAAATTGTCACGCAAACCGCAATCAAACCGCGAGCGACCATTCTCCAAACCAAAAGAGAGCCCTAAACCTCCTCCTCAAAATATGAAGGCTTTTGACACGCTCTTGGTAACATGATTACCGGAAAGCTTTAGGATCTTTGAATCAAAACACATTTTAAAGTAAGTTATACCTGCACCAGTTGGTTAGTCATAATAACATGCACATAAGAAGTATAGAGATAACACGTAAGAGGGAGAGAGAGAGAGAGAGAGAGAGAGAGAGAGAGAGAGAGAGAGAGAGAGAGAGAGAGAGAGAGAGAGAGAGAGAGAGAGAGAGAGAGAGAGAGAGAGAGAGAGAGAGAGAGAGAGAGAGAGAGAGAGAGAGAGAGAGAGAGAGAGAAATGCAAGGAGGTGGAATCTTAAGGTCAAAAATTAGGGTGTGACAATAACCACTTCATGATTACAATTGCTTATGCTTCTGTACAAGTCTTTTACACTAGCTCAGACCAACTGTCTGAGACTTTATTACTTAGAGCACATGTCTAAGACTCCTGCTCACATCTTTTAACTGAGTCACCTCCTCTTCTGCAATCCAGATTGAGACTTCCTTGCTCATAATCTTTGATCGAGCAACCTACTCTTCTGGCCATCCAGACTGAGACTTTCTTGCTCACATTCTCTGACGGAGACTTTCCCTTTGCTCAATAAGCCTAGCTGGATAAGATTTTCATAGCTCAAGCACTTAAGGAATGAGACTTATGTGATTTAAGCATTTGGGCTCAAGACTTCTTCTCAACCATCCTTGCTGATTCAGACTCTTACAACTCAAGCACATAGCAGGATACTTACGTAACTCAAGCATCTTAGCTTAAGACTTGTTGCTTGAATCCCAATGAGACAAGACTTTTGCTTAAGCACATAGGAAGAGACTTTGATCTAAACTATTGAACAGGTTCATTAGGATAGAGAACAAGGTGTACATGATGCAAGTATCATAGGTACGGGAAATCACCATAACAAAGACCTAAAACACTTAATATTTCTAAGATATACAATGTTTAATAAATTTTAAGGCTTTTACAATTACAACCTATAAACATAAAATCTTCATATTACAATAGAGTTGATAATTGCTTAATCTTGCTACTCCTTCGTGTGGAGAATCCTTGTTCTTTTTTTCAGTTAGAACCTTCATCCGTATTTATATCCTTTGCAGAAAACTAGCCCTTGAGGAAGTAACTTGATCAATTATCTTTGTCTTTTCCCCATAGTACAAGAGACGTTAAAGATGGATGCACAACAGATTCTAAATCCACTGTGTAACACGTTTAACCTTTGAGTCTTCAAGAGGTTCTCGTATTGATAGAGTCACTAGAAGTAGTCATCCATAAAGCATGTCATCTTTTCTTGAGCCTTGTAATATGTAGACTCTGTCTGACAAACTGATAAGACAATACGATTTGGTTTATGTAGTATGAACGGCTCCCAACTTTATCACCAACTCTGAGTGGCACCAGATTCTGATATATAATTTTCAAGTGTAGTGACTCGTCTAAATACTGGACCTTCATTACTAGATTCTGCATCAAGCCACACAAGCAAACGTTCTTCAAATTCTGCCACCAGAAGCTAGCAATGAAGCGACTTCCAAGTGTGTCTATGTAAAACAGATTCTGATTATTTATGTACAAGAAAATGAACCTGCATAAATATAACACACATCAAATAACCCATTATTCTTTCAATACTTTTGTTATCATCAAAACTAAAAGAGAATATGTCATGAACAAATCTTGTTTTAACAATCTCCCCCTTTTTATGATGACAAACATAAGTATTTAAAGGATAATGTTGGGCATTTAATTTTCTCTGCAACATCAGGGTATGAGGTTTGTAAACTCCCCCTGAGTCTAATAGTCCAAAGCTGAGTTCTATTGACTCTAACACTAAGAACTAATTTTTAAGAAAAAATAAATGAGTCTTCTTATTAACATCAGGGTCTGAGGTTTGTAAGCTCCCCTTAAGTCAAACAGTTCCAAGATTGAGGTTTGTAAGTTCCCTCTCAATTTCATATTTAAGAAAACCAAAATAAAAATATCTTAACTTTCTTTGGAAACATTAGAATGTGAGGTTTGTAAGCTCCTTCTGAGTCTGATAGGCTAAGACTGAGGTTTCTAAGCTCTTACTCAACACTATGTACAAGAAAGTTAAAATATGTTACCCTTTTAACTTCCTTTGGCAACACCAGAATACATGGTTTGTAAGCTCATTCTGAGTCTGATAGACTAAGTTTGAGGTTTGTAAGCTCTTACTCAGTCCTACGTACAAAGAAGTTAAAATATGCCCTGGGCTAGGTAACCAAAACAGAAAGTAAATAACAAGAAAATAAATGATCAATATGTACAACTGAATGGATACTCAATGAGTTCAGTTTCTACTTAAATACTTACTATTACTTCTCCCCCTTTTGTCACATCAAAAAGAAAGAAATAAAAGAAGGAAAAAGAAGAAAAGGAAAATAATTTCCACTAATTAATACAATTTAAATCATCATTACTTGATCAGTTTACAAGAAAGAAAAGTAATCAAGTAGCAAGGGTCGTTGAGGATTATGCAAACCTGTTATTGGTCAAAAATAGTCTCAAGAATCAAGCAAGAGATCGTATTCCAACAATTAGGATACTCTGAAACTACAATAAAAAGGACCAACACCTAGTTCACTTTAAACAACATCTTCAAGAGTAATGGAGTCATCAGTTGAGAGCAATAAGAAATATATGGTAACAAAGATCTCAAAGTCCAACAAGATGAAAAATCCAAAAATGTCATAAATAAGTTTCTTCTGCATCATCCACTACTGACTCTATGCATCTTATTAAACCTACTTCAGATGAGGCAACATCAGCAGCTCCAAAATAGCCCTACAATAAGGATCCTTCAGAAGCTGCTATGAGACCACGAAGAAAGATCATGAAGAGAACAGGAAGGAAGCGACTCAACGAGATGTTTGACCAACTTGCGGTTCCAAAGCCAGAAATGGAAGATATTGTAGAATACTAACCAAATATTGATTATGGTAGCTACTGATTTTGTATAAAAATAATGGCTGTCGCGGTGAAATTTGGATACCAAACTATTGATTAGTTTGAATCTTTTATTCGTTTGCAACCGAACTTTGATTTGTCCAAAGGAAGGGATAAAGATCGAAATTCCCACAATGCAATGCAAATGCAAGCTAGATTGTTTAGGTTCGGGGTTGGTTAAACTTAGGGAAGGTACTAGCATCCTAAGTTTCTGTAGTACTCTACAGGAACCTCTTGTTTTATGTTTGTTTATTGCTATGTGTTTATCTGCTTAAGGGATAAAAGACCCTAGTGGTTTATATCTAAGTATACTCGATAAGATGTCGCATCTTATGCCTACATATCCTTACGGGAGTGGAATCAGAGTATTTGTAGTTCCCCTAAAGGGTTAGAGGAGTTCTTTGACTGTGGTCAAAGTTCCTACGGGTTTAGGGTAGTTGATTGATTGATTTTAGGAGAAGAGACGTGTCTTCATTTTAAGAGAGATGTAACCACCACAAGTGTAAAGGGGGTTGTAGGAAAATAGTCTTTGCATCGTCTTAAGAAAAGGGCTTAAGTACTCAGATTGTTTGACGAGTATGCCTTTATCGCTCTTAAGGCAAAGTCCCTACATGTTTGATTGTATTGTTGTGGGGGTGGAGATTATATCTCGCTTAAGATGATTAACATCTATTCTCTATTGTGTTTGAATATTGTTTTTAAGTTGATTGTTTTATTTTCCTATGTTGTAAAGATAAAAGACAAGGTCCTTCCTATGGGGTAGGATCTATCCTAAAAGATCGACTTGAATGAAATCAAGGATCATGGGGAAATGATGCAAATCACGTGCAACTACACACGACGTTAAATTGTGTGTAGGTTTTTCCTTTGGACGGAATGCGATGCATAAATATAAATCGCGATAAGGTAAACGACAGTAAGGTAAATTGCGGAAAAGTAAACCATACAAGTACGCATGAAAGCGCTGAGGTGTAGGTGCAGATGTCGTGGAGTGGGTGATGCACGATTAATTATTTTTACGGTGTTGATTGTTTTTAGGCGAAGTTGATTTCAGGGAAAAGGTTAATTACTGGATTTTAGGAGAAAGTTGAGTTTATTTTAGTGAGACTTTGATTTTTAGGTGAATTTGATTTTAAGACGTTATGATTATCTATAAGGAGATTAATTTTGTAAAAAGAGTTGTTTATTGGTTTTAATAAAAATTTAGGTTTGATGGAGTTGATTTTAGAAAAAAAGTTAATTTAATTTTATTAGAAAAAAAGATTTTTGAATGTGAATTGACTTTAAATTTATTAAAGGTTTTTTTAGATATAATCATTATTAAAATTAAAGGTTGATTAAGATGTTATAAAATAGTGTTTATGAGAATATGAATAACTTACTATTATATAAAAAGATTATTAAATTGATGAGATAAATTAATATTAAAAAGGATTTAATAAATAGCAAATTAACAAGTTGATTAATAAAAATAGCGTTTTATCTTTATAATTTGATTTAAAAGTTGTTTTAAGTGTGAAATAATTTTAAAGCAAAAAAAGAGTATATTATTATTTATTTAAGAAAATATTAATCAAAATTTAGTTATTTAAACGGTTGATTTTAAAAGGATTATTAGCTTAATTTTATAAAAAAAGTTGGGTTAAGGTGTAAATTACCGATTAGTTAAAGGGTTAGCGGGTGGTAACCGAGTGTGCATGTGTTGTGTGTGTGGTGTGTGATAGTATGTGTACTGCTAATACATCAGATTACAACATAATCAAAACAAATAAAAAGCATGAAATCGAAGGACCATAATCCCCCAATTTCTCCCTTCTCCGCCCTCGATCGCCTTTCGCGATCTCGCTCTCTCTCTTCCCCCGTCTTCCTTACTCCTCCTTCGTTTATGTTCAACTTCTTAATCCCCGATACCTTTTCTTCTTTCGAGTCCTAAAACACAAACAAACGAATTAAAAGTTTCAATGGACTTGACACGAATGAAAAGATTACCGCGAGATAGCAGTGGCAACGGTAGCGGCATTTTGATGGCGTGGATGCCTGCGGCGATTTCTGGTGGCGGATGTGGTTTGGACGGGACCACGGCGATGACGGCAGTGTGAGAGCTTGACGACGACCTCGCGGCGGTTTCCGGCAACAGGCTTGCGAAATGGGCTTCCGGCGATGGTGAGAGTGATCTCGCGCTGAGGAGAAAAGATAAGTTCTCACTCTTCTGATTTTCGATCCTTAGGGATTTTGTGGAATTCTGTATAGTTGTGAATCTCCGAGATTGTGATTTGCGAGAATTGTTTTGTGTCTTTTTTTCTCTATCGCTTCTTCTTCTTTTTATACGTGAATTTCAAATTCGCAATAAATATGACATAATATTACTGGTGATTACGCGATGATGAGATTTCCTTATTTGTTCAGACATGTCCATTTATGTCGGTCGTATTTTGAAGGCTTGCCTTGTTTGACTGTTGGTTTTCTCTTCCAAATTAATACCCTTAATACCTTTATTGATGGTGCTTGTTTTCTTGTCTCAGCATATTGTTTACTAGTTTGGATGATGCTCCTCCAGACGGCGTGATTCAATGGATTCGACAAATTCAATTCTTCAATTCTTCATTAATGTTGTTGGTTTGCTGTTGATTTCCTGTGGTGGACATCAAAGTCTTTGTTATTTTGTTATTTTTTTGTTAAATGCTGTAAATAGCTACTAATCTTTCTTATTAATCCTTGGATGATCCTCTTTCAGGAAACTTGCATCTGTAGCAGTTACGGGTGGTGTCCTGCGTCCACTTCAGCTTATTCTTGCCTTAGTAAGGGTACTGAAGATTGAAGGTCTCAGAGTTTCTCATCGGTGGTAGCGACTCGATACCGGCTTCTATTGGTAAGTACTTCGAAGCCATGATTTTGCTTTATGATCCAAAGGTTCTTCTTTAATTGACTTTAACTTCTTCTAACAATGTGTTATTCTGATGTTGATTGTTTTGGAAGTAACCGTGAGTTCACGTCGTCTATTCTGACTCTTTGCAGGTCAAGATGTTTGGACAAGTTCGCTAAAAAGGGAGCCTAATTAAGTCAACATGAAATTGTAGCTGGCTCTTACACCTGGAAAGCCATAAAGTGTTGAAGATGGTAGAAGCCAAAGTGCTGATCTTAGGTAACTTTCCTGTAATATCATGTTGGTCGTGTCCGTATTTCCTCAGAAAACCTGCTATGAGTGCCTAGAAATGGTTATGTGGTGTGGCTGCTGGGATTCTGTCCTCATGTTAACTAATTAAATCACTTCATGCTTCAGGTGATATTGATATACAAGTCGATCCCGTTCAACGGCAATAGCCAGCGTATACTGAACTCTGTTAATGGTAATTTTGTGTCAGGGCCTCGTTCCAACATCCCTGGACTAGTTGCTGCGGATTCTGTTACGTCATTTAACTTGAAAAATCATACCAGTTTGTTGTGGCTGAGTCATGACAAGTTGTTGGAATTTTATTTTGTGCGGTTTATGTGATGTCGTGAATGATGAGATTGGTTTTGATACAGCAGCTGCAGTTCTGAAAACACTTCTCTTCTTGTGACGGAACCAACATCCTCGCCTTTGGAATCAGTCTGTTTTTACTAAGGAATGCTTTCTAACATCATCGTAAATTCTCCTCATTATGCAGACCTGGTCCTCGAGGAATGGACTAATACTCTCTCAAGTTTAAGCTCATACATTTGGAGTCTTGGGAGTGGAGGCTAGAGATTGCTGAAAACATTGTTTCTGTCAAAATAGCAACTTCGGTTGGGAGGTGACAAACTCGACCTTCTTCACGTTACAATAGGGCTAAGAGTAAAATTCATTCACCAATCTTGATACCGTAGAATTCAGGAAGTTCCGTTCGAGACCGTTGTGCTGTGACTAATTTGAATATTGATGGACCTTCTGTTTCCTTGAACAGAGCTGTGACTTGCTGCTATGAATCCTTACTCATCCTTGTGTTTTTGCAGGTGTTGCTGTCAAGTGCGTGTGAGGCGGCGCCGGTGGTCAGCAAGAAGTGAACGGGTAATGACACCTTTGCCTGCGTTTGTGTACTTCTTCGAATTTGGGTGTTTCAACAAAACAAGATCGGTTAATAATATGCTGGTTATTTTGCAGGGAGATGAATTCCGCGAAACAAAGTGGTAGGGGGGGGGGGGTGCCGTAAACGTTCCGTTCTTGGTTCATGATGGTGGGACTTGCTTTGAGATTTTCTCGAATCTCTTTAGTAGTGTTAAACCAATGGCTGCTAACTGCACTATTAATTTTGCAGCGCGGTTGATATTGCTTAGAGGATGGCAGGGATAATGTCCTAAGACGGCTTCCGAAACGGGATGCACATCCGTGTGAATTTGTTGAAGTCATCGTAAGGTGAAATTCTAACCATTCCTTGTTTATTAACACCACCTAGAATAGTGTTAATCTTTGAAAAGCATTCTATGTAAATCAAGTTGCAATCACTCACACTCCTCAAATCACCCTAAAGCATATGCTGACTTGAATGTAGGTTTCGAGCTTGAGGGGTTGTTTCTGTGATTATTAAATATATATCCTTGCCCTCTATGACTTGGTTGTCCATAGCTTGATTCCTTTCTGCTGTCACAGGGTTTCGAATACGCTGGAGGATGCGTTGATTTAATTGTCTCTTCGCGAGATTCCTGCCTCTGCTGTAAGTGATATAGCGGTTCGGTTGGTTCAAACCGCTTAAAACACGCACCAGTAAATGTTGCTAGCATGTTCATACAACTGTTCCTTCATATGCTGCTTTTATTAGTCTTGACTTGTTGGTGAGCATTTAAACTCTTACCGAAAACGGAGCTTGAATTTGTAGACACTTGATATTATGCTTATGAGATATTTACGAAGCCGAATTTGATTAAGTTTACGTAGGATCTGTGGCGGAGCATCAAAGAATCTTCAGGGGTGATTGGTACCACCGCAAGCTCGGCACAACTTACTGCAATCTCAGAAGGCTTTTCCTTGGCTCCAAGTAATGATGACTCAGTGTATCTAATTCAGGAAACAAATATTGTCTTGGCAGGTTATGCGTATCGGGTCCGACAATGCTTGGAGTTATGAAGCGTTATATATAGGTGTTTTCTGTTCTGAGGTGAATACCGGTATAGTCTCTACGTTGTATAGCTTTAGTAAAGAGGTTGTATGGCTTTAGTGTGTGGCCTGAGTTTTGACTCTCTGTTTGTATTTTATCGGTGACTTTGCAATGTAAAGTTGATTTGTTGTAATGCTGGATTTTGGTATTAAGTTTTGGTATTGGATGTGAGTCACATGAAAAGAAAACCTTTAAAACAATGAATCCCTCCTATGAATTATCTCCTTGCCAAAGTCATGATATGCCGTTTTGGAAAGGTGATCCGTCATTCGTAATTGTAGTATGCCATGTAGAGTACTCCTTTGACTTGGTTTATCCTCCCATATTTCAGAATAAACTGATGAGTTCTTAAAGAATATGACCCATTAAGACTATGTTTTTAATGCCAAACTAAATCCTCTTTAGATTCAAGTGACAATTATTGGTTGAGATAGAGATTCTCCTTCTTTAATCTTCTTTGGGTGAAATGTTATCATGTCCAACTTTGCAAATCTTGTTATTTTCGAAATCTTTGATGAAATCTCGAAACTCTTGAAGATGTTCAAGTTTATTCAAAGACATATCTTTTGAGGAATCTTGGTGACAATGATTTTGATCCTTAAGAAGAAAATGATCAGACCCGGTGAGATACCCTAGGATCCTTGAATCAGAAGGGTTATGTCACAACATGCTCGACCGCAAATGTTTAGACTTAAAATATTGCACCTGTATAAACCGGTTAGTCGAAATAAAACATTCATATAAAAGTATAAAAAACAAACAAGAGACAAAACAAAGACAGGATCTTATGGTCAAAAATTAGGGTGCGACAATGGCATAGAACCATCTATTTCTAGATTCATCCATTTTCCTTTTAGGAATATTTTGTAATCCACTAACAAGATTAATGAAAGATGTTTTGAGAAAATTATTTATTTACATAGTGTTGCACCCTAAATTTTGACCCCTTATATCTTCATCATCATTCTAGGATCATCACCATCTGTTTATCTAACCATAACCTAGTTCAAGTTTATCTTTGTAAAGATACAGGTGAATCAGGGTTCCGTACAATCAAGAATCAAAGTTTCGACAGTTAACTTGTCAATATCTTGGGTTGATTCTCCATGAAAAAGGTCTCTACATCATCAAATATAATCCATTGGGTCAAGTATGAGTCCAATTTGAGGTTGTCACCCAAAGATCAAGAGCAGTGCAGTCTAGGACTCCCGATTAGGGTTTCTAATTAGGAAAAGTCAACTGTAGTTTGAATTTTGGTTTAAATGGCACTCCAATGATGGAATCATGGTCCATGAAGCTCATATGGATTAGGGAAGTCCACTCAAGAAGTTTCAAGACCTCAAAAGACCCAGAGCGCCAACAGTCGATCTGGTAGTTATCGATCGATTGATTCGGTTGACTGAAAAGTCAACTCTCTGACCATAAGGAATTTGACCTCAAAGTGTGAAGAAAATATGTTCCTAATAACATATTACAACTATCCATGAAGTTTCATGACCATTGGATCAAGGGTTGAGGAGTAATTAAAAAAGTCGGGAATTAGGGTTTTGAAAAGGATAAGACCATAACTTCCTAACCACACATCCAAATGAGGTGGTTCAAAGCTTGTTGGAAAGGTCTTGACAAGTTCTACAAAAGTCTCACAGTGGTCAATTTGCAAAAAAATGAATAAATTTGGAGTTATAGTCAAGATCATCATAAGAGGGAGAAAACACTTAGAAAATTTTTAAGTTTCTGGCCTTTATAGGCATGTTTTCAGCCAACTTTGAGGGGTTTTTTTTGACCTAGTTCCACTTGAAGTTTGAAAATTCAGCGAACATGAAATTTGTATATCTCCATGAGGGATTTCCAAAAAGTACTAGAACTCTTCCATACCCCTTGTGAACTGAGAGTTTCGAATTGAGCAAGTTGGGCATGTGACTAGTTTGTCAACTTGTCAAAACTCAACATAGACTTGGTTTCCAACCATGTGGTTCATTTCCAACCATGAGGTAACATCTGGTGTGATGTGTAGATGGAGCTTTGTACCAGATTTGGGGAGAGAATCAAAGCAAAACTAAAAATCTAGCCATAATCTCTTTTGTTTATTATAAGAAGTACAAAAGTGTACTTGAAAGAGTGTGTGGTTTTGCTAAGTTTGCTTTAACTCCTCTGTAGCCCCTACAAACTAGCATAAAGGCAGATGTTAGTGAGGGTATTAACTGTTGGAAAAGAGATAAAACCAGCAGATGCAAGTGACCATTTGAAATGCTAAAGACTTTTCCCACCAAAGTGCAAGTTTGCATTGCAATTCCAATTCTGCCCCAACTCTCATGTGGCCTATAAATAAAGGGATCATTCCATTCTTTCCACCACACCAGAGCTCTCAATATACAAGAGAAACCACAACTCTCCTTCTTACTCTCTTTGCTTGTAAGTGAAGAAAATCTCAAAAACCACCATAATTTGCCCTTTTACATTTTTCATACCAGTCCCTTTTCCAAACATTCCACCACTTCAAAATACACACACACACACACACACACACACACACACTCAAAATGGCCATTTGAAGTTGTTCCCATCATCACGTTTATCAAAAGAAACCTAGAACAAAAAGTCAACCTTCATATCGTCTCACTTTGACTTTTATGCATATTCCACACTAAGTCATTACACAAGCCTTTTTTTCCCATCAGTATAACACTTAGAACACTTCATGCTCATGATATTCTAGCTATCAAAAACCTCAAATCACAGCTGGAATTACATTTTCTCAAACTGTCCACAAAGTTGCACTTTTCTTCAAGAGGAAGTAACGATCTCAAGCTTGCATTAAAAGGAAGGAGTTCTTGTTTTTATTTAGCTTAAGTGTGGGAAGACTACAAGAGATATGTAGCTTTGAACACTCTCATTATTATGAATCAGCATGTATTGTTTGGTTATGTTGAAAAGCTTATACATTGTCATGTTGAGATGGTTTATTAACTATGCTGTCCAAATTTGGTTAGGGTTTGAATTTGTCAAATATTATATGCATTTGTTGTAAGGCTGTCATTAGAAGTGTGTATGTTGTTACTTTTGTGAAAATAGTACGTTGAATACATGGTGAGTTTAGATTTTGACATTGTTACACCAAGTGCATATTCATTAGCATTAAAATTGTTTTGAACTTTAGAATCTGTCAACCATCAATATGAGGAGGTTTAGGCTACTTTATTTATTCTTAAGCATTGTTATGTTTGGTAGTTGTCACTTTGAGGTTGTAACTGTTTTGAGGACTTAGCATTTTATTGTGTGGCATTATGATGATCAAGTTGTCACTTTTAGTTGTGGAGTTTATCAGCTCATGACTTGTTTGCTGTTAGAGTTGGTTTCACTTTTGGATGTTACTTATAAGAATTGATGATTGTCAAGCCTCTGGACTGTTGAACGTTTTCTTGCATTGCAATGTCAAAGTTTGTTGTTTTAAAACAACACAATCATGTTTGATCTATGTAAGTTGTTGTTGGAGCTGTATCTTTGAAAAGATATGACAGTTGAAATTCACCAAAGTATATTGTTGAAATACCACAAACTATGTTACTGTTCTGCTTGCAAATTTTGGTCTTATATTGAAAGGTTCTTAATCATTTTGTGTTGAGTTGCTTGGTGGAGCTATGTAAGTGGTCTTGGTAAGAACATGGATGCTTTACTAATGAACTAATTCCTCATTGTTTGATTTTTGTTATAAGAGGGTTGCTGTCGATCTGCTCAGTTATGATGAAAGGATTCATATTGAGTTGTTGAGGATCAACATAAGTCATTGGTGGCATCTATAATGACTTAGACTGTTTTGAAATCTGTTTTGGATCAAATCATGTTTTTTTTCTTTGAAGCTTATGTGTTTGGTTTAGTATGAAGTTAGTTGATTGCTATTTGAAAATTTTACTTATGCCAAAGTGTGCTAATGTGCAATATATTCTAGTCAGAATATGTGGATACTGTTAAGGCATTTGGTGTATGGTTGGTCAATTAAATCTTAGAATTAAATCTGGTTCTATCAAGCCATTTCTAAGTTGTAAGATTTGTCATTTCCTTTGAAATTGTAAATACTGTTGATTGGCTGATCAACCATGTTGCAATATTTTTATTTATTTATTAATTTCTATTGAAATTATTCACTGATTGTTGCTGAAGCATGTGATGATCAGTTTTGTCTACATGGCTGTCAAAATCTGTTATTCTGCTTTACTTGTGAAGATTGAAAATTGTCATTGAAGTAAACTTATTGAGTTGAACATTGTCATGGTGGCATGACTGATCTGATTTAAACTTGCCCAATCTATACCACTCATGCTATTATGGACTGATTTTGCATTGTGCTAGAACTGGTGTTTAATTATGAATGATTATGGCTGCTATTTTCTATGTATTTGGTGCTTTGATTTTGGAAGTTTTTTTTAGTTTCATTTCTTGTAAAAATCCCAGTTTGGCTTAATATATGCCTAGGTTATTTAAGTGGAGGTGTCATATTTATAGCCCTGTAGACATTGCTTTGGCTCTGCCAGGATTTGTTCTTGAGTGAAGTTTGTCAACTTACAGTGATAGGCATTAAGGCAAAGGTCATTGGCTTGCTGTTTCAAAATTGGTTAAACTTTGATACCTTCAAATTCCATCTTTAAGGCCTTTGTAATTGGTGTATAAAAGGCTTTAACTTATGGCTCTCATTTTTAGGTAATTTGGATGCTGTCATAGAGTTATTGAGGTTATTGAATTGCAAAGTCTCTCTCAAAACACAAATGTCATCATTTTTTACGACTCACATGCCATAATTTTGTCCTGATGCTTTTTGAACAACTTTCATGTTGGAACACATCTCACAACATATTTGAGACTTGCTCAGATCATTGCTTCCCTTTAATTTCATATATTTCCAGTTTGAAGTTTCAAAGTGCATTTTAAAACTCACATTTGCATGATCATTCGAGTTTTATGATGTGTACCTTATTTCACAAAATGGATAGCACCATATTACTCCTCATGAAAAAACATATGAGTTTGACTTAAATTTCATGAAATTTGAGTGAGATTTGAAGAAGTTAGAGTGAAATCATTTTTAACATTTTGCCTTGCATTTGCCTTGAATGTTGCCCTGAATTTACCCTCTTTAGGGTATAAGTTTAATTGGTGTGGCTTCATACATTGGATGTATCACCACCCCAGTGGTTATTACCTTGCCCATAAGTACTTGCCATGCCTAATGACCCGTGTTCGTCCCTCAGCGAGGGCGTTTTTATCCATTTTTATGATTTTTTATGGTTTTGATATTTCTTCTTCTCTTCCCATCTAGGATTCACACGCGTGAAGTGGTTGATATGGCCTTGTTTTGAGTCTATGACCCCAAGGTCTTGGGTGAGACATTTCTCTTTTTTAATCACTTTGTTTATTTAATTTTTATTAAATTTTCAAAGTAGCATAACTTTCTTAATTTTAATCATTTTTTAATGATTCTTTTTGCTAAATTTTCATCTTATTGTATACTTTCATAAAATAATTAAATAATTCTAAAAATCCCATTTTAGAAACACTTTATATTAATGAAAGTTTTGATTCATATTAGGGTTTTCACCCTCCTATCTCTCATCCTTCATTTCATCTTTTGATTTTATCCCCTTTTGAGTTTAAGTTGAAATTGGTATAGGTTTGGCTTGTTAGTTTCCTTGTATATTTGAGTTTGAATTCCAAAACTTTTGCTTGTAAGTATCTAAGTGACTCATTTCTTGAACTTTTGGAATCTACATGAAGTTCTAAACCTTTTGCTTACTTTGTTGTGACTTTGTTTGGTTGTCTTTGGTTGATTGTCGTCAGATGTATGTTGTTTGCTTATGTAGTTACATATAACATCCTTTAACCTAAAAATTGCTCATCTTTGCTAAGATATCCTTACACCTTTGTCAAGATATATCCCATCTTTGTTAAGATCTGTCATTGGTTTTCACCTCTTATTTTGAGCCTTGTAAGAACTTCACTATAGATGTTGTGATATCTTGGTATTTACATTGGTGGTAACCATTTCCTTGCTCATAATCTTTGCCTGATATTGTTATATGCTATCATGACCTTGGTTGTAACCATATCTCTTATATTCATCATGTTTGAATGTTTATACTTTGTCAATTCAATTCCCCAAGTGATAAAACTCTTTAGTTCTCATACAAGTTGCCTCATTTCTTCCCTTCCAAAGGAAAGTATCTCTATTGATCCTTGAGGTCATAGATAGCTCATAACACTCCCATTAACTTTGTTAAGTCATCTGGAACTTAGTTAAGTTAGAACCTATATCCATTAGACTTTGCTTCAAGTCTAAAAGACCTACCCCTTGTTAGGAGTACTCCTCAACTAGAACTTTAAGATAGAGTTTGTTAACTCTATATGAGAATCATGGTGATGATTACTTATTCCCCTTTCTTGAGTGTACAACCTAGAATAGAGAGTTTTGTTAAACTCTATACAAGCATTGTTATGTTTGTTCCCCTTTGAACCTTGATCATGATCAAGTGTTCATCTATCCTCAGTGAGGTGAACTACGGTTGCTCTGATTATATCCTAGTTAGGATACGTAGGCAAAGGATGCGATGTCTTTGCGAGCAAACTTAGAAACTATCCTTAGTGTCGCTATTGCGAAAATCGGCGTCGGCTGAACAGAAGAGTCGCCACCGTGCGTTATTTATCCCAACGGAGGGAAAGGAAACGCTCAGAGTAAACCTACCGTAAAGACGGGAAAGGAATGGTCATCGCAACCAAAACCTGGATTCGGGAGTCGGTTACGCAAGGGGAAGGTATTAGCACCCCTCACGTCCGTCGTACTCGACGGGATCCACGCTTGTTTTCCGGTATGGATTGTTATTCTATCTATTCTAAGGGTTAAGGGTTAAAAAGAAAATAAAAGGACTCGGCAAAGTATCTCACTTTATGCCTACGTATTCCCGTCTGGAACGAGAAATCAGAGTCAACGTAGTTCGCCTACCTACTGGAAAGGAGAGGAAGGTTGCTCGCTAGGATATCGCATCCTATGCCTACATACTTTCATACAGCATGAAAGATCAGAGCAAACGTAGTTCGGGCCATGTACGACACAAGTCAGTCTTGATTGTTTTTATTCCTTCTGAAAAAGGGTTTTTCTGATTCCCGGTCCAAGCGGACAAAAATTGACGTTTTGATGAGTTCACATTCTTTTACGGAAGAAGTGTCTTTTATTGTGTTTGAAATCTTATTGTGTTTTTCTGTTTGTTTTGAGAAAGAAGAGACAGAACTCTAACCTATGGTTGACAAGGGAATCAAACTAACCTAATGTTATCATGCATGGGTTAAAACCTAATATCTATCATGTTCCTCTCTTGCGCAGAGAGAAACAGAGATCCTAAGGGATAAACAGAAACAGAAACAATAGCATATATACAATAAAGCAGTAAAATGCATGAATGTAGCAATACAAGCGAGGCAAGGGAGTCCCACTCAACCTCGAACCTAGAAAACAACAGGCAAAAGTGAACAGAATTCACTTTCAACCTAACAGGTTAAACAGCAAGCAATACAGTCAGGGAAAACCAATCAATACATCAAAAATTATAAACAACAAAAATAAACAGCAAAAGCAGCTCTGCACCAACATCTGTCTTCAAGTCATCTCTAAGCAGCTACAAGCTTCAAGCATGCATCAATCTTCATCTTCAAGCCTTCAAGCAAGGTCTCTATCTTCAATCTGCCATAGCTTTTCTTTAAGTCTCAATCTCCAAGATGAATATCAGTCAACAAGATGAAATGAATGTTAAACAGTCAACTGCCTACCAAGGGTGGCTCATTAACTGTTAACATTATACAGACAATTTTTCTCTCAAAAGTTCTATCTTTCAAATACATTCACTAATCCTTCCAAAGGAAGGAGGTGGATATTTGAAAGAGACTTTGAATCATAGAGAAAGAATGGAGGCAGACAAGACCTTCCATGTTTGTGAATCAAGTTTCTTACTCTAGAGCTCTGCCTAGTTCCTAAACCCTATAGCCTTCAACAGCTGCCAGCAAGAGATACTCCTCATCAACTCTGGAAGTTGGTCTTCAATCTCTTTGATCTCCAATGGCCTTCATTAGCACAATATTCAGCTCTCCCAATCCCCAAGCAAACCCAATACCCCACACAGTCAAATGAAATAACCCTAGAGAGGGCACACCACACAGTCAAGCAAATACAAGCAGTATACCAATAGTAATAGTAGAATAGGGGAAACCTAGTGATTTCTAAGGGATTTATTATCTACCCATAATCCCTATAGTCCCATACCCCAAAGATTCAAACTACAACTCCTAAAAGAAAGGATTTACTATACCTATGCCACACCTAAACCCTAGTTTTAATTCTCCTAATCACACCTAAACAAACCATCTAAGATTAAGTTCTAAAATCATGAATTAAATTTTATATACAAGCTAAAGTTCTAAGCTAATCAACCTAAAAAGAATGGATCAAAAATGCAAAAGCATCTAAGTAAACTAAAATCAACAATACCATGCATTAAACTAAACATTATTTAAACCTATTTAAAAGAAAAATATACTAAAAATATAAAAATAAAATGAAATGCTAATTTTTTTATATGATAATTTTCTTGACAGAATTATGAAAAATATGCAAAAACAACCAATTAAAAACATGCAATTTCCAATTTGTTGTGAATTTTTAAAGAATTAACAAAATTAAAAGAAATTAATATGGATTAATTGGGATTAGGGGGTGCAGTGAGCATTTTATTCAGTTAAAGATGAAGGATGGGCCCAGACTAGGGGGGCGCGCCTAGCAATGCGCGTCTGGGCCCAGTGCACAGAAAACACAACAAAAAATAAAAAAAAGGGGAAACGGTGCATAAAGCAAGAAACTCAGTTCATTCTCATTGGGCCTGGCAAATAGGGGGTGTGGAAAGCAGTGGATACTTGAGCCCATCAGAAGAGTTAAATGAAACGCAGCGTTTGGCTGCACAATATCTCCCTCCCAATTCCGTTTGAATCATGGCCATCAGATCATATCCTAAGTCAAGGTCAAATGGTGGATCCAACGACCCTCACATTTCTTCTCCAAATACTTAGGGTTTCAGCCATGGATAAACCCTGCGTGCAGCTTCATGGCTCAATCTTCCACCTTCTCATACGCCCTCGTCCCTCCATGAAAATCCAATTTGTAAAAAGCAAAAACAATCCACTTCTTCTCCTCTACACAACCATGGCCTCACTTTCCTCTAAAACTCCATCCAAACTCAAACCCGATAGGTATAACATCCTGGTTCCACCATTTTTCACTGCTATCAACCATGCTAATTCCTCCTAATTATTACCCTAACACGATCTACACACTACACTGATCATTCTGAGCCATACATCTAAGATTATCATGCTTTAATCTAAGAGTTCTAAGCCACAACAGATTTGGTACACCAATGGCAACTTCCATGAAATGTCCTCAAACTCACCAGGATTAATCATTTAACCAATCCTAACCATTCTAACCTAATAATTCTCTAACATGCTAACTAAATCAATCAATTCGAAAGGAAACACCAACCTGGTTTGATGATGAAAATAGATGGTGAATTCTGTAGATCCAATGCTTGCAATGCTTGGGAAGTGATCAACAAACTTAATTCTTGATTCTGTATGCAATAGATCTTGTTCAAACCTCTTGAATCTTGCAATCACAACCTTTTTGCACCTTGGATGATGAAGTTGGTAGCACACGATTCCTTCTTCAATTCAACCAAAATCTGATGGAAACTTGATCCTTGAATGATTTAGATGATGATTGGATCAAGAACTTTGGAAATTATTGAAGATTTGAGGGAGTTTGAAAAGGTTTTGCAAAAATGGAAGAATGAGGTATAACTTGGTATTTTGATCACAATGATTCACCAACCCTTGAATGAAGCTACTCAATCCAATATATAGATGCTCATGGACCTTTCTAGAATTTGATAGAAACTTCTTGTGCACACTTTCCTTGAATTTTGATTATGTTACTTCATTTGTAAGTAACCAAGCATAACTCCCAAATCTTGAACCAAACTCAAAAATACACTTTTGCCAATGTTCTTAAAACATTTTTTCCAATCAAAATGACCTATAATTTCATCTCATTTGGCCAAATTATGAAAAATCTCAATTTTAGGTCACTTTTTATTCATTAAATTCACCAAATTTGAAACCTTGAGCTATGAGCCTTTCCAATCTTTCATGATCACTTTTATAGACTCAAAATGTCATTTGGAGCAAGTTTGATGTTGTGAAGTTTTTCATTTGAAGCTTCCTTGTATGAGTTTTGGGCATAGGCTTGAAATGACCTGTAATTCTCAAATGACCAAAATACCCTTTGCTTGCCAAGACCATAAGTAGAGTTCCACAAATCATATGAAGGCATACCATACCTTTCTAGAAATCTAAGACAATGAGGAACAACTCTTATGTTGACCAGAAATTCATTTGAAATCTCCTTGAGGCGTAAAAGTTGCTTGGAAGACAAGTAACTTTCACAGACAAAATTTCAGATACCTCAGATGACCTGTAACTTGCAAGGACCATAACTTGAGTTCTATAAATCTCCTTGATGTCTTCCACCACTCAAATTAAAGGTCTTGAGATCCTCTACAAGTTTCATGTTGACCAAGGATCCAGTTGAAGCTTGCATTTTGACTTATCTTGCTTGAAAGGTTGACCTAAATCAGGGGATTTTACACAGAAACCCTAATTTAGAAACTCCTCTTCTCCTTGATTTCTCTTGATTTCTTCTTGGCACAACACCAAATCCTTCTCTACATGTCAAATGGTGAACCCCACATCTCTCCAATAGACCTTAATGCCTTTCAATCAATCATTTGACCTAGGGTTGACCCAGATGAAACCCTAGTTGATTGTCTTCAACTGCAACTCTTGTGATCATATCAATGACTTGCCTCCTTCTCCAAATGACTTTCTAAGTCTTCCATGATGTCTACATACTCTCCATGCTTAATTCACAGCTCATAACTTCTTTGATGATTTTCAGATACCCTCAGATAGGAGATAGATTCACTGCTTAATCCACTGACTTCTTAGGTTTCAATTTCTTTTCTGATGACTTGGATGTGCTTGAATTTGAACAATAACCTCTTGATAGGTTCATAGAGATGAGAATAGTACTTGGTCCCTTGTTGGATGACTTGCTATGCTATGCTATGCAGATGATTAGACTATGTACATGACCCTATATGCAAATGCTAATGCAATTGAAACATAAACCAAGTGAAATAGGTTGAGCAAATTTTAGGGTGCAACACTTAGGTCTTTACCTACAACTTTACCTCATACCCTAATCCTAAACCGTAGCAACATCTAGCAAGTATAGCATACAAACATACAAAAGGTTCCTGTAGAGTACTACAGATGCTTAGGATGTGAAATATCTACCCTAGGCATAACCAACCCCCGATCCTCGATCTCTTAGCGTTGTTGTTACATCATGCAAAAGGTCTTTCTTTCTTTAACCTTTCCTTTGGATAAATTAAAGTCCGGTTGTGAATTCAATGAATTAAGATTCAAGTTAATCAATAGCTTGGTATCACGATTCTCACCGCAGCGCATAAGATAGGATTGTGGTATGATCAATAGTTAGGCTATTGAGAGTAGTCCTAATATGTCTAACATATGATGTAATCATGCTCATTGGAGACTCTTTGAGATGGTTAGTAATGCATCAGTAGTCGTGTATTAACTAATTATTTCAATACGAGTCTGCGAAGCTGAGGACTTTTAGTGACATTTTGCCTTGCATTTGCCTTGAATGGGTAGACTTTTGAATCCATGCTTTGACCTTAAATCTTGGAAGCCTTGTGTGTACATGTGAATTATATTTGTGAATATTTGCCTTTATATGCATACTTGCTTTTGTGTGGTGTGTGCATCATCTCATCATCTCATCATAAGCATTTCATATTGCGACCAGTTTTTTAAAACTCAGTTGATCTCTTTGTGTGTAAAATCCTAGACATATCATGGATGTTGGAACAAGAAACACTAAAAGATACACTTTCAAGAAGCTTGATACCTCCGAATTGAGAAAGCTAGGAACTATGGTATCAGAAGATTTTGGGAAGAGATATGGAAAGATCCTAAGCCTTGTCAGGATGGGAATGGAAGAAGGGATTCTCAGTACTTTGGTTCAATTCTACGACCCATTGTATCATTGCTTCACTTTTCCCGACTATTAGTTGATGCCAACGTTGGAACGGTATGCCTATCATATGGGAGTTCCTGTAAAAGATCAAAAACCTTATAGTGGATTGGAGAAGCTACCTTCACCAAAAGAAATTGCAGATGCTCTTCACCTTGAAGTGTCCGACGTCAAAGCCCACCGTGCAACCAAGAAAGGGGTGGCAGATTTTCATTCAGATTTCTTAGTCAAGAAAGCTACTTATCTTTCCAAAGAAGGGAGTATGGATTCCTTTGAAGCAGTATTAACTTTGTTAATCTATGGACTAGTATTGTTTCCCAAGGTAGAGGAATTTGTCAATTTCCCTTCCATCATCATTTTTTTAATTGGCAACCCCGTGCCTACCCTATTAGGAGATGTGTATCATTCAATTCATCATCGGGCACTTCAAGGAAAAGAAGCTTTCCTCTGTTGTGCACCGTTATTATACAAATGTTTCGTCAATCATTTGCCGAGAACCGATGCTTTCAAGGAGAATCCCAATGGATGGAGATGGTCTCAAAGGATAATCTCTTTAACACAAGCTGATATTCATTGGTATGATCCCATATACGACTGAGGAGTTCACTTTGATCATTGTGGAAGTTTCCCAAATATACCACTTATTGGAGTACGAGGAGGAATCAATTACAATCCGGCTTTGGCTCGACAAAAGTTTGGTTTTCCGATGAAAGACAAACCCAAAAATTTACTTCTATCCGGTTTCTGTTTTCTCAATGCAGAAGTAGCCGAAGGTGTGAGAAACAGTACCATTAACGCTAGGGAGAACATCCATAAAAAGATGAAAGTAGATCTGGGGAAAATAAATTGCATAGCTTTGGAGCCATTTACTCAGTGGGTCCAATCTCGAGCAAAAGAACTAAAGATGCCATATCTCCCGAAAAAGAACACACAAATTGTCATCGCATCGTCATCCTCTGCCATTCCCATTGAGAAGATGGAAGGGTACCAAGAGCTTCTTGCAAGAGTAAAACTTGAGAGAGACACTTGGGAAGGAAAGTATCATTCACTCGCGTCTGAGGCAACGAGACTCGTCCGAGAGGTGCAAGAAAAGGATGAGTTGATAGATTGGCTCAAACGACGAGCAATCAACGGGGAAACAATAAGGGAGAATTTATTTTTCTCTAGTATCAAACCTACTCAAAGCAATCATGAATACTCCAATATCCCCCTGCCTCCGGAGCTTGGAAGGGAATAGTGGACAAGCTGGTAATGGAAAATACAATCTTGAAGAAGTTGAAGAGGCCTCGTGTCTGAAGTCGTCAGTTTAGGTTATGAAATATAGTTTCTTAACGTAATTTAAACTTATTGTATTGTATCTCAAAAGTTGTAACTTTTACCAATAATGAATGAAATGAGGGTTTTACACAAATTGATCTTTTGAGTTTTGTAAAACCAGTCGCATATGCATCACATCTTTGCATTTACTAACCATTCAAGGAATTCAAAATTTTCTTTACAGACATTAACATGGTACGACGAGGTGGACTCCCGTTTCCAGACATGAAGTTAGACAACCTCAAGATCCTGGAAGGCCTTGTTAGGAATCCCGCTGCATTCATCGCAAAATATGGAGATCTTTTTCCATTACTTGACACTCAAATTGATGGGTGCATGCTGCACGCCCTCGTTGAATTTTATGATCCAGTATACCATTGCTTTATCTTTCCGAATTTCCAATTACTTCCAACCATAGAGGAATATTCTGATTACTTGAAAATTCCACTAACCATCAAGGTTGCTTATGGGAAACCGAGAAGAAGAGAACTTGCCAAGGAATTACACCTTAGGCCAAGGAATTTCCTGTTGATTTAGTAGCCAAAGGGGGTTTCCTCGGAATGGAGGCGAGACCGTTTATGGAAATGGCTGAATTTCACTATGAAAATAGGAATTTGGGTATCTTCGAGGCGATCTTGGCGTTCTTGATATATGGCTTATATCTCTTTCCATGATGTAATGAGTTCATCGGTAAGGAGGCTATTCTACTCTTCATCATCAAAAATCTTGTGAATGAATTACTAGCAGACACCTACGTTGTCATCCACCGCCATACATTATATGATCTCAGACAATTCTCGTGTTGTACCGCATTGCTCAGCAGATGGTTCACTTCCCATTTGCCCAAGACTCACGTTCTCTGGAACCTCTATAGCAAGGATGCATGGATTGCAAAGTTAATCACTCTCAACCATTATGATATCAACTGGTACGATCCCAGGATCAATGGTATAGCCATAATCCATAGCTGTGGAGACTTCCCCAACATACCTCTCATCGGAACTAGAGGTGTTATCAGCTACAACCCAATTCTTGCTCGACGCCAGCATGGGTATTCAACCGGACTGAAACCTAAACCAGAGTTGCTAAAACCCTACTTTTGTGAAACAGGCAGCAACAGAGAACTAGAAGCTCATGCCAACTATGCTTGGAGGCACCCTCATATACAAGGGATAACCGCGGAAGAAAACATAAGTTGTTTGACTACTATAGCTTATTTACTTTGGTCAAAGGAGATAGCTTTAACAATGTTCTATACTCGTTACCATGAGGTCACAATGGAGCCAGAAGTCCCTATGATTAGGGAAGATATGAGGTATGCCTTAGTCAAAATTCAGCATGGAAATGAAGATCTATGGGAAATAATTTTCCAGATTAAAGCTCAACACAGATCTCAAGAAGGAGAAGGATCATCTAATTAGATTGATCAATGTTTCACCATTTCCCTAAAAAGGATTGAAATCCTGTGTTACATTTATGTTTTTTGCATTTACCTTTGTTGTAAGAAAGTTCTTGCTTTTTAACAAGGGCCATCCATTGTAATAGATCTTGAATTATTAATGAGAAGTTGCTTTTTAAAGCACGTTGTTCCTATTTTTGTTTGTAAACAGAATTTGCTTCTTCCTTGAATGGTTGGTTTTTGCATTTTCATCTCATCCTGCATTAGTCTTGCATTAGGTTCCACAGCTCATCCGTTGTTCTTGTTCGTCAGAGAGAGGGGAGTCACGCTGAGTTCTCACAGATACAATACCCGAGCCCAAGCTCAGAGAAGGATGGCAAACAACGATCAGAGGATTGAACAGATGGATAACGACATCGAGGGGACTAAGGACAGTGTCAGTCATATCATGGAGGTTCTTAATGTGATCAAAGTGAAGATGGACACGCAGGTTACAGTGGTTTCCAAAGTCACTACAGCACTAGCAAGCCTTCCAACCGCTCCAGTTATGACAACTGAATTCCCATTTGGCATGTCTAGGGATTTCCTACCGCCAATCAACAATCCTCAACCATCCAGCTTTTAACCACAAGTTGATCCAATGGCGACAAACCCTATATTCACTCAAGCAGGTGGATCAACTCAGGTCCGACCTATTTTCAGCCACCATCAACCAATCTTCGACATACCCGACGGTTCCGAAGCTGAAGGCGAGAAGCATGAAAAGCTAAGAGTAGAGATGGATATTATGGCGAAAATAATGCGAGCTATTGAGGGGAGTAATGTCTTCGGATCTGACGCCAAAGACATGTGTTTGGTATCCAGATTAGTATTCCCACAAAAGTTTAAGATGCATGTGTTTGATAAGTATGAGGGAACTACTTGTCCCAAAGTACACTTAATTATGTATTGTAGGTGGATGGCTCCGCATATTGAAAACGACAAATTGTTAGTACATTGCTTCTAAGATAGCCTCAAAGGAGCATCAGCCAAATGGTACTTAAGCTTGGATCAGGAAAAAATACATGGTTTCCAAGACTTATTAGATGCTTTCATTCAATAATACAAATATAATATGGATATGGCTCCAGATCGTCATCAACTCCTCAGTATGACGCAGAAAAGCACTGAGACCTTCAAAGAGTATGCGCAAAGGTGGCGTGGAACTGCAACTCAAGTTGAGCCACCCCTCACTGAAAAAGAACTAGCAGACTGGTTTGTAGATACAGTCAGACCGGAGTTCTATGAACGATTAATCAGTAGTGTTACTACCAACTTCTCCGACATTGTCGCGGTAGGACTCAAGGTTGAAGCAGGGTTGAAAAGTGGAAAAGTGACAACTTCAAGTGCCAGTTCTAGCGCCAGTGCTACCAAGAAGCTGACTAACAACTTCCACAAGAAGAATGAGGGTGATGTAAGTGCCGTGACATATGGGAAAAGGGCGCAGAATTCAAAAAATTGTCATCAATCACCTTATGTAGCAGCTGTGACGCCTGTTTTTCAACAGCAAACTCATCAGGGTCCTCAACAAGGGGCATCCAATCAGATCAATAATACCACCAACAAGGCCAGCAGCCTCAGGCTCGAGCTCCAAGGACCAATTACCAGAGCAATAGGCCAAAGATACAGCCCATCCCTATGAGCTACACTGAATTATTCCCTATGCTGATAGAGAGGGGACTTGTCAAAACAAAGAAATTAGGCGCTCCGCCTAATCCTCTGCCATACTACTACAACACCAGCGCACACTATCCATTCCATGAAAACGCTCCCGGAAAAGACTTAGAAGGATGCTTGGCGCTCCAACACCTTGTTTGTGAATTGATTGAAAAGAAGATCCTTTCTTTTGAAGACAATCACCCAAATGTGAAGGATAACCCTCTACCGAACCATGGTAGAGTAAATGTTATCATCGAAGAAGGGGAAGGATCAGAAACTAAGACCGTCACTACTATTGGTGAAATCAAGGTACCGTTGGTAGAATTGCACAAACGTCTTGCTCAAGCTTAGGTGCTCAAGAGTTCCCATAAGAACTGTGAATAATGTCTGCTGAATCCACAGGGTTGTGAGTTAATACAAAAAGAGGTTCGAGCACTGATTGATCGAGGAATGATAGAAATCGCCAGAAGGAAGAAAAAGAAAGACGTAGCGGTAATTAAACCAGTATTCAATATACCCGAAGAACCCTACAAGAGGGTTGTCTTCAGAAATAACAATAACAATGCGACCAGGAACAAAGCAGTCCGGACGGTGTTCCGTGATGATGTGGCACCCAAGTTTGGGAGAGGTCAACCTATGTTTGAACCAGGAAGAGGATCCAAATCTCACCCGAGGGCTGTGACGCCAAAAGATGACCATTCATGGTGTGATGAGATATTCAAAGAAAGAAGACAAGAAAAAGTTACCAACATTGTCGGAGGAAGAAGAATGACTCGAAGCAGTCGCGTGTGTCAACCTCGAGCACATCCTGCCGCCTCTCAACCAACGGTTCCCATTCCTAAAGCTGTCGTCGCTGCTCCTAAGGAAGCCGTTCAGAAGGAAACAGGTGCTAAGGAACCCACCAACAAAGGGAAAGAGCCCCTTAAAGATGATGAGGAGGAGTTCCTAAGAATTATCTGCCGAAGTGACTACTGAGTGGTAGATCAACTAAATCAAACACCGTCTAAGATTTCCATTATGTCACTGCTATTAAGCTCTCCAGCACATCGTCAGGCATTGCTGAAAATCCTGACACAAGCTCATGTGACAAAAGACATCACAGTGGGGCAATTCGATTCCATTGTGGAAAACATCACAACATGTAATACTCTGAGTTTCGATGATAACGATCTGACAGCCGAGAAGCGCAGGCGTAATTGTGCCTTGCATGTGTCGATCAAATGTGAGGAGGATACATTAGCCAGGGTGCTCGTTGACACAGGATCCATGCTTAATGTAATGCCGAAGAGAACCTTGGCCAAGTTATCTTATCAAGGTGCTGACATGAGACTCACATCTCTGATCGTAAAAGCTTTTGATGGTTCCAGAAGGACTGTGATAGGGGAAGTTAATCTGCCCATCATGATAGGTCCACAAATATTTAAGATTACTTTCCAGGTGATGGATATTAATCCGGTTTACAGCTGTTTATTGGGGAGACCCTGGGTACACGCAGCAGGCGCTGTTACTTCCACTCTTCATCAGAAAATGAAATTCATTGTTGACGATCAGTTGGTCATCATTCATGGAGAGGAAGACTTAATGGTGAGAAATTTTTCTTCGTTCCGATACATTGAGGCAGATGAAGATTTACTTGAAACGGCTTTGCAAGCAATGGAAATAGCCCATGCTGTTTTAGTTGACGAATCGGCTATAACCTGTGGTCCATCTTTCGCTTCTGTCCAAAGCATCAAAGATGCACTGAAAACCGGACTCCCATTAGGATGGGGAGAAGTTATTGAAGTCAACGCTCGAGCAAAGAATGAATGACAAGGGTTGGGTTACAAACTAACTCTCGAAGACGAGCCATAAGAGAGCATCATGAAGAAGAAATGCTTGAAAGAGATTTTCACCAGCGGCGGATTACAAGTAAACGCTATCATCGCCGAGGAGGAAGATTGTGATCTTGACGGTCTAATAATTCGAGGAGGAGCAGCTTTGCGCAACTGGGAGACTAAGGAGATTCCTATCTTTTCACCATTATAGTAATGCATTTTGCTTGTTAGCTTTATGTTTTCTTTAAAAATTCATGGTCTTGCCCGAGGCTTGCGAATCATTTTGTATGAGCCACTTTGCAAATTGAAAGATCTATGAATGAAAAATATTTTTGTTAAAACTCTCGTTTATTTTATGCTTATCATTTTCACTCTTTTTGTTAAAAGAAAAATGACAACTTTTTGTGAAAACTTAAAAACAACCCTTCATCTGCATGTATGTGTGTATATGCCTGATCATTCCTAAAACTATAAAAACATGTAGAATACCTTTGCCACCCACAGAATCCCATGATCATTCGGTTCCTTCTACTAGTGGTTCATCTGTCTTTCAAGCCGAAGAAGAGAGTGATGAACACTCAGAGATCCCATAAGAATTGAAGAAGATGACTAAATATGAAGATGCTTATCTTCAGTCGTACAAGGAGCAGATTGACATCATCAACTTGGGGTCTAAAGAAGAGAAAAGAGAAGTCAAGATCAGAACATCATTGGGACCAGAAGTCAAAAGCAAGCTGACATCACTCCTCAGAGATTATGTTGACATAATCGCTTGGTCTTATCAAGATATGCCAGGGTTGGACACCGACATTGTTATGCACAAGCTCCCCCTGAAACCAGAATATCCTCCAGTCAAGCAAAAGCTTCACAGATCAAGACCAGACATGGCTCTCAAGATCAGGGATGAATTTAAGAAACAGATCGATGCATGTTTTTTGGCGGTATCCAAATATCCGGAATGGGTGGCCAACATCATGCTAGTCCCGAAGAAAGATGGCAAAGTCATGATGTGCGTAGACTATAGGGATCTAAACAAAGCTAGTCTGAAGGAAGATTTCCCTCTACCACATATCGATACTTTGGTAGACAACACAACCAGTTTTGCAGTATTTTTGTTCATGGACGGATTTTCTGGTTATAATCAGATAAAGATGGATCCAGACGACATGGAGAAGACAACTTTCATCACACCCTAGGGAACCTATTGTTATATGGTCATGCCTTTTGGTTTGAAAAATGCAGGAGCAACATATCAAAGGGCGATGGTCGCGCTTTTCCATGATATGATGCATAAAGAGATTGGAGTATATGTGGATGACATGATCGCAAAGTCTCGAAGCGAAGAAGACCATTTGGATCATTTGTTGAAGCTATTTGAAAGACTCCGAAAGTATCAGCTAAGACTAAATCCAGCTAAATGCACCTTGGTGTCCGCTCAGGCAAACTACTTGGCTTCATTGTTAGTTGTCGCTACTGCGAAAATCGGCGCCGACAGAACAGAAGAGTCGCCACCATGCGTTATTTATCCCAAAGGAGGGAAAGGAAACGGTCAGAGAAAACCTAACAAAAGAGGGAAAAGGAATGGTCATCGCAACCAAGTCCTGGATTCGGGAGTCGGTTACGCAAGGGGAAGGTATTAGCACCCCTCACGTCCATCGTACTTGATGGGATCCACGCTTAATTGTTTATCTCGAAGGGTTGATTAATACTATCTAGCTAAAGGCTTAAGGACAAAAGAAAAGAAAAGTGACTCGGCAAAGTATCGCACTTTATGCCTACGTATTCCCGTCTGGAACGAGAAATCAGAGTCAGCGTAGTTCGCCTAACTACGGGTGAAAGGGGGAAGGTTGCTCGCCGAGATATCGCATCTCGTGCCTACGTACTTTCATACGACATGAAAGATCAGAGCAAACGTAGTTCGTGCTAACTAGAACACAGGTTTGGTTTAAGTTGTTTTTAACCTGAGTAGGGTTAACAATCGGTTCTAACAGTTTGGTGTATGCAGCTCGACCATTGGAGACTTAGGCGTTACCGTTTGCGAGAGAACCGAGAGTTAACGAAACTCTCATTACGAAAATGGTTTCTAATGATTAAAGGTCCAAGAGGAAAAAAAGAAGTTGAATGTTGGTTTTGTGTCTTTTAAGAAGAAGTGTTTTGAATTTTGTTTGTAACTCGTGTCGCACTAAAGACTTGGACTTAAGAGTGAATGCGTCGCATGTCACCCAAAGGGTGCCACACTAAACATTCAAGTTATGTGAGGGAAACCCTTCCACAACTCTTTCTCAAGTAACTTAAGGCTCGTGGCGCACAACACGCGTTATCCTTTATTAAGTATTTTCGAATGTTTGAAGAAAGGAAGAGAAAGAGACTCTCTAAGGGAAACTACACAGCCCTAAATGTTAGCATGCACTGTTCATCCTATGGTTAAAGTTTGCAAAGGGGAAGACTACCCTAATGTTGTCATACATGGTTGCAAAGCCTAATGTCTATCACATTCTACCTTGAACAAGGAAGAATGGAGATCCTAAGGGAAAGGCAAAGGAAGCAACAGAAAACAGATGAAGTAACAGCATACAGGAAATGCGGATTCATAAAGGTAAACGTGGAATGCAAGTGAGGGAGGAAGAACCATCTCAACCTCAAGCCCATAATGAATGGAAAATGGCTTATTTTAAACATGCAATCTTGGCCACAAGTGATTATAAAGTGATACGAGGCAATAAAACCTACGAATGACATACGTATACTACGATTAGGAATCATAACGCATTATCATGGAAATATGGAACCTAATGGGCAATTCATGTATGATAAAAACAGCCATCCAATGATCTAGAAGTCGTATACAATGTCTACAATAAGAAATAGGAACCACTATCGTTCACCACACAAACAAATCGAGGCCGTTGGAGCCGAAATAAAACCGAAGTCCGTTCGAATGTCCATATTACAAGTCCGAATACAAAAATATAAGAAAAATAGCAAAAGGTGATAAAAAATTTAAATAAAAATCTCCAATTCCCTACATCAAGTCACAAACCAGGGGTGAGAGATACAACAAAAATATCCACAAGGAAATGGTCAAACAAGATGAAAACATTGCAAGATATCTCATGTATACCAAAGGAAAGGTTAAAATGGAGCATGTTAAAGAAAGCATCCAAAACCAACTAAAATGGCACAATAAAATTCCCACCAAAATATATCACAATACCTCAACATGTGTATGCGATCCCTGCAAAAGGTTAGGCAAAAATATGTAATTTTGATGCCTCAAAGAAAATCCACAAAATTGTTACACAATTAGTACGATTTTTATGACCATAAAAATAAAAGAAATCATAACAAAATGAAAAAAATGATAAAAACGAAATTTAAAATTCCTAAAATATCTAGACATGTTAAAGAACACCCACAAAAAACAATTGGAATTTTTAGAATAATTTTCCTATTTTTATAGCATTTAAAATGAACAAGAAATAAAAGGGAAATGGAAGAAAATGCATAGAAATAATATAACTCAAGAAAATGAATGGAATTGTCAAAACTGCAGCCAGAGGGAGTCGAACTGGGGTCTTGGGGCTCCCTCAAGCTGAGGTGGCACGCCATGTGTTTTAATGAGGCTGGTCAAAGGTAAAGACTCGATCTGACGGTGGATTAATCATCTCCTTCAAATGATTTTTGCTAAACCGTGAATAGTGCTTGACGGACGCCGGCGACGGATGCTAACCGCCGGAGCTTATTCGGGAGGGCATATCTCATCCCTTTCTTAACCAAATCCAATGTTCTTTAGACCATTCTTGCGTAGTTTTTCGAGGGGAATCCAAATATGTACTTATTTTCCATTGAAATGGCCTCTAACTCAAAAATCGTGTATGAATCTCAAACTTTCAAGAACACAAAAATGTCATAAAAATGGATCTTTCTTTACCAGAAACGATGTACTATTCCAGGGGAATGCAATGCTATAAAAATGGCATGGAAAAGACTCATAATTAGGGAGAAAACTTGAATTTCCATTACCTCAGAATTTGTCTTCCTAGAGCTTCACACAACCACTAAACCTTCAAGAAAATTGTATGAACACCTTTTAAAATTGTTGGTGGAGATGTTTGAATCGAAGAACAGCCTTGAATTGCAGTGGAACTTGAAAATCGAATTTGAGTTTTTCACCACTTTTTCATGTTGCTACAATGATATTCTTGCTCCAATTCTCTCCAAAAAGATGATGAACAATGTGTATAATTGTTGTGTGATTGATTGGTAATGAGAAAATGAATGAAAAGCGGGAGAATCCAAGGATTGAAAATTCAATTTTTTCAAATATGTGAAGTGTGAAAAATGATCATGGAAGAGGATTTTTGCCTTGGCTCCATTTGGTTTTATATCTTGTATCATAAGATACATCTAGGGTCCAAAATTAACCCTTGTTTCAATCTTAAGGGCCTAGATTCAAAGTGTTACTTAAGTGTGAAGAAATCTTGGAATAGGTCATGAAGAAAGCTTCAAATGAAAAATGTAAAAGTGTCATTGTTCTTAAAATGAGATTTCCACTCAAAATAAGTACAAACATGGACTTATTTGATTAAATTTTGAAGAAATACCAAACTATGCCTTTTCACATGTTTTCACCAAAGTGACTTTTATCAAACTTCCACCATGAGCTAACCCATTAAAACCTTGAGGTTTAGTTGACCCAATGACGCCATTCGGAGCAACTTTCATGTTGGAAAAAAGTCTATTTGAGTTATGCAAGGTATTGAACTTGACCTGTAATTTTATGACCTGTAATCATAGTTTCCCAACTCATTGATAATCTTCAGTTGGCCTCTAAGTCAGGGGATGAACCCCACACAAGCATCTGAACTTCTCAAGGGCATGAACCACTTCCTGGTGACTTTAGTGACTCCTCAAGCTCGAATAAAACCTCTAGATAGGCCTCTCTCGATGTATATCACACTTGATCCCCTGCATAAATGCTAATGCAATGCTATGATAATGCTATGATGATGTTATGCTAATGCAAAAACAAGAAGGAAAAGGTTGGGCAAATTTTGGGGTGCAACAGCTGCCCCTATTCAAGCGACTTGGATCTGAATGAGTGAAAAGCGAACAACTTTCAATCAATCAAGGTAAAAGACGATTGAATACCAAAAGAACCCGGAAATTTTCCAACCGCAGAAATAAAATGCAAACTCTGATTGGGATAGAATCTCCGGAGAAACCGAACATAATGAACATCTTGAACATCCTACCAAGGGAAAAAGAAACTTAATCAAGTAACTCTGCTTTAGGCAACACGTAACTGGCCATGGTCTGAACACCACATGGGCCAAAGAACAATCTTTCGAATCGTCGGAATCTGAATACTCAACGCACGATAGGGCCACATCAAAATCTGTCAGAATCTGGATACTCAACGCACTGACCGGAGCCTGGATGCTCGATGTAACTGATGATTTCACTGGGGATTTACCGGAGCCTGGATACTCGACGGATGAAACAATACATCACAAACCGAACATTCACCGGAATCTGGACATTCAACGGAGAGAGAGTACTATCGCAACACTTACTAGGATCTGTATACCCAACTGCCTTTATCGGAGTCCGAACACTCAACGGACAAAGTAAAACGTTACAAATTGGAAATTTCACCGGAATCTGGATATTCAACGGAGGAGCCGGAGCCTAAACACTCAACGTAACACATCGGAGCCTGAACACTCAACGCAAAAAACCAGAGTCTGACAACTCAATGAAAACACACCGGAGTCTAAACACTCAACGCAACAAACCGGAGTCTGAAAACTCGATGAAAACACACCGGAGCCTGTATACTCAACGAAACTACAAATCGGAGCCTGGATACTCAACGAAGCAACAAATCGGAGCTTGGATACTCAACGAAAACAAACTGGAGCCTGGACACTCAATACAACAAACCGGAGTCTGAACACTCGACGAAAACACACCGGAGCCTGGATACTCAACGAAGCCACAAACCGGAGCCTAGATACTCGACGGAAGAAGACGCACCGGAGCCTGGATACTCAACGAAGCAACAAACCGGAGCCTAGATACTCGACGAACGAAGACGCACCGGAGCCTGGATACTCAACGAAGCAACAAACCGGAGCCTAGATACTCGACAGACGAAGACGCACCGGAGCCTGGATACTCAACGAAGCAACAAACCGGAGCCTGGATACTCGACGAACGAAGACGCACCGGAGCCTGGATACTCAACGAAGCAACAAACCGGAGCCTGGATACTCGACGGACGAAAGCGCACCAGAGCCTGGATACTCAACGAAGCAACAAATTCTTTTCCTCATAGGGTGGCATGCCCCAGCCTTGTAATGGCTTTGCCTCTGATTGACTAGTTTGCGGAGCGGTACCCCCGATTGCGAGAGATTTACCAAATCTCGACCTGATTGCCCCAGATTAACTGATTCTTGGATGGCTGACCTTACTGGGGGTTATTTGATATAGCTGGCCACAGCTCAACAGAGTATTCAGGCGTTCTACATTCTATCCTGATCAAACATTCCACTGTGGAAACTTTCCTGCGGTCGAGCGCTTACTCGCAAGGAAAACAAGTTGTTCTGCATAAAAGATATATTAAATGCAATGCATATGACAGTTTTTTCTTCAAAATCCAATCCTGTTCACCGGAAAAATTTATGACATATAATGAACGAATCAATTATCAAAGTGTCAAAATTAATACAATGCTGTAAGAGGAATCCTTTTTGGAGTCAGTTTCGATGTGATCTTTACCGAAGTATGCTCTCGAACTAAACCTGTTTCAATTAGGACTTTTGAGGGTTGTAACATGGTCGGGTTCACGGTTTTGAAAGAAAGGATAAAGGCTCAAAATTCGTTTTAACCCACCCATTCTTCGTGATGTTCTCCAATCCTATGTTCATCTAATTCGACCTTAGCGTTCACCTTTCAAAGGTGGAATAATAGGAGTGATGGTTCAGGAAATCACATGCTTTCTGAAGTGACAGTCATTCCCTTTCCGTCTTTGTAGTGCTTGGGTCACACGATTTCGTTCTTGCTTGAGGATTTTTCTCTTGTAATCCTTTTCGTTTTTTCGCTTTTTCGCTCCCTAATTTTTGCCTGGACTAACTCTTTTGAGTTTTTGATTTTGAAGTCCAGCGGGATACCCTGATTTTTGCCTAAGTCGCTTGTTCCCAAGATTCGACTTATCGGGCTTTTTCTTTTGATTTTTTCTTTTTGAACAAATCATGTGACACCGGCTTGTCTGACTTGTTAAAAGAGATTGTGACTGTTTCACTCCTTATCGGCAAGGTTTAACCATTTTGGTCCTTTAGGCACGACCTATACAAGTGTGATTGATCCTTGAACGGACATTCCTTTTGTAATTCGGACGCTTGGTCAAATTAACTGACGCCTACCCTGCCCCAGGTTAAGATTGAGGGTTTTTCATTTTCAGAAAGAAACTCCTACTACAAGGCTCAACGGGGTTGACAAGGGATTATCTTCCTTATATCTCCGACGTTTATGGATTTGAAACAATACCTGTATATGGTCAACAGGTTTTTCTATCCAATAACATACAATCGGAAGCTTACACGTCTTTTGATTTCGTCATCCTCCCCGAATTCCACTTAAACAAGCGTTTGAAATAAAAGATAGCAATAAAGTGAACACGAATGGATTAATTCAAAACATGCATATTTATTTCATTTTCAATATCAATTGAGAAACAAAAAGTTTTTACAAGTGAGAATTGCACATAGACAGGAAAGAAACTACAAATGTAAAGAAATGACATGCAAAATGCAGATTGCCAGCTTCTGAGGACTGGGCTTCTTGTATCTTGACTTGTGGGCGACTCAACCGCTTCCGGCTTGTCCGTGGTTTGGCAGAGGATCCTGTACCACATTGGGTGCTTCATGCGAGAAGTTTATGGCTTTACTGTCAATCAAATCTTGTAGCTTGTGCTTAAAAGCCTTACAATCGTCAATGTTGTGCCTAGGTGCCCCCGAGTGGAACTCGCAACGGGCATTTGCATCATAGCCAGGTGGTGGTTGGCCTGTCAGAGGGGCCAAGGTTCTCTTCTGAATTAACTGCAGCTGTAGTAACGTCTGAAGCATCTGGGAGTACGGCATTGGCGGCGTATCGAATACTCTATTTGCTCCCCTCGAATTTTGGTACTTCCTGTAGCCCTGTTGATTCTGCTGCTGTTGTGGTTGTTGTTGTTGTGGTGGTATCAAAATGATAACACTTGCAGCCTGATGATGATGACACTGATCTTGATATCTACCTCTGCCTCTACTCCGAGAGCTTGATACAGAATTAGCGTCGCCTTCACGCTTCTTATTTCTGAACACTTTCTTTCCTCCACCTGACGAAGGTACTTCTACGACCTAAATTTTCCCAATCTTGATGCCGTTTTATATACGCTCACCAGTGATGACAAGGTCAAAGAAACTCCCAGACATACAGTTGACGAGCTTTTCATAGTACATCCCAGATAACGTCGATACAAACAAGTCAATCAACTCTCTCTACCATTGGGGGTTGCACCCTGGCTGCAAGCTCACGCCACCTCTGGGCGTACTCTTTGAAAGATTCCCCGCTATTCTGGATGACATTCTGAAGCTGGACCCTGTTGGGAGCAAGGTCACTATTGTACTGGTAATGCTTCAGCCAAACCCTTCCAACTACGAACCTGAGAGGGTTCCAAACCCATATACCATTCGAGCGACGGCCCTGACAGGCTATCCTGGAAAAAGTGCATGACCATCTTCTCATCATTTGAATAGGCTGACATTTTTATGTAGTATGAACGTATGTGCACCTTTGGGCAAGTGACACCTTTGTATTTATCGAAGGTAGGAACTTTGAACTTGTACGACACTCGTAAATCAGGGATCAGCCCTAAATTTTCCATGTCGAGCCCCATGGAATCCTGATTTGTTATGTTCCTCATCTGTTCCTCCAGCATCCTGAATCTACGATCAACTTCAGCAGGCAGCTCAGCGTCCAAATCCCTCATAGAGAACACGTCGTCCTGACGATCTTCATTCCATTGTTGGTCCCTATTGCCATACCCAACATAGGCACCCTCTGAACCATAGACGTTTCGATTGACGGTGTAACCATACCCAGCGTTACCAAGACCATGGTTAGCAGCACCAGGTCCAAACCCATCATTATGAGTACCATTACCATAACCCAAGTTAACAGTATTACCAAGACCTGCGTTACCAGTATTACCCAAACCTGCATTACCAGTAGCATTACCCAGACCAGCGTGGCGGACGCCAACATCACTACCATTCCCGGCCCCTGCAGCAGTTGGGGTGCATCCGGTAGGCCCAAAGTGGCGTTAGGAATTTCTGTATCGTTACGGGGAGTATTAGCAGCAATACCTCCGTGAAGAACTCCATTAAGATCAACCCTAGCTACCAGGGCTGAACCATTATTCTCAGTTGCTCTTGTCCTTGAGCCATACCTTGCATGACTTCCATGAGCTGAGTCATGCGCTCCCTCATCTCTTGCATCTCAGTCTGAACGTGATCCATGGCTTTCTTGAGATTGTTTCTAGTAGGATACCGGTGAATCTTCAGGTCAGCAATCCTGAAACCACTCTCTGAAAATACAACAGAACATGAGAATGAGGCTTAAGAAGGTACCTGCAAATGCAAAGAAGAGTATGCAAAACTGCTAACAATGCATATGGAATATTTCTCTTGATTCTAGTTCCGGGTGAAACAATGGAAACCCCTCAGACATTAGTAGTAGAAAACTCCTCATGTATACAAATGGAAAACCACACGGGCAGTTGCAAGCACAAGTATCTGAGCACGAATGGCGGCAAGCGAGATAGCTAGAATCAAAGGGAATATGCACCTCCAATGTTAATGCAATGTCATGTAATCAATGCAGATGAGAAATGCAAAAATGCAAGGATGCTATAGGGGATCAAGGTAGCTGTGTTGTGCTGTAGCAATAATAATCAGAAGCTGATTGTGCTATAGCTTGAGAATAACCAGAGCTTCGCCTTTGCATAACATATATCACTGCATGACATAGATCACTGATACTGAAGACCTCTGATATCAAACCCAAAAGTTCACACTGTAGAGAAAACCGGGTGATCTGGAGCTATGGTTTCCTGCATAACCCAATCCCTCTCACAGGTATGGACTTATCCACTGATAAGGTACGACATCCTATGCGTTCATCAGCCTCACAGACTTTCAAGAGTGATGATACGATACCCAGAAGGTGTGGCATCATCATCTCTTGAAGCGGCCTCACTTAGCTGAATCACAAATGATCGGTCCCCAGAGTCGACAACCCTCCAAACCAACAACCCCTCAAGCCCAAAGGGCTAGAAAAGAAGTTAACCGGGAGAATCTCGTCTGAGCGTGGATTTCGTGAGACACTAGTACCTGCAAAGCAAGCACGCGCCCACTACTTTCCACAACTAATGCTAGGTACACTCAAGCCTGGGTTTGGCTTATCACTCATCAGAATCAATCCCCTCCCACAACAGCATAATAAGGATATAATATAATGCTGAAAATAAACTGCGGGAAAATAAAATGCGGGAAAGTAAAGCTAAGATACAACAGGTATGTACAAAACCCACAAGATAAACAAACAAGCGCTAGGACTGACTCGCATAAGGGACGTTGGATCCCCAGCAGAGTCGCCAGCTGCTGGGGATGACCCAGATAGCTAAGAGGAAAAACCTAAGGCGAGACTCGCATAGGGAACCATCGCAGTCCCCAGCATAGTCGACAGCTGCTGGGGATGACCCAGACAGCTAGGAAGAAAATACAAGGCGAGACTCGCATAGGGAACCATCATAGTCCCCAGTAGAGTCGCCAGCTGTCGCTACTGCAAAAATCGGCGCCGGCTGAACAGAAGAGTCGCCACCGTGCGTTATTTATCCCAAAGGAGGGAAAGGAAACGCTCAGAGAAAACCTAACGAAAGAGGGAAAAGGAATGGTCATCGCAACCAAGTCCTGGATTCGGGAGTCGGTTACGCAAGGGGGAGGTATTAGCACCCCTCACGTCCATCGTACTCGATGGGATCCATGCTTAATTGTTTATCTCGAAGGGTTGGTTAATACTATCTAGCTAAAGGCTTAAGGACAAAAGAAAAGAAAAGTGACTCGGCAAAGTATCACACTTTATGCCTACGTATTCCCGTCTGGAACGAGAAATCAGAGTCAACGTAGTTCGCCTAACTACGGGTGAAAGGGGGGAAGGTTGCTCGCCGATATATCGCATCTCGTGCCTACGTACTTTCATACGACATGAAATATCAGAGCAAACGTAGTTCGGGCTAACTAGACCACAGGTTTGGTTTAAGTTGTTTTTAACCCGAGTAACAATCGGTTCTAGCAGTTTGGTGTATGCAGCTCGACCATTGGAGACTTAGGCGTTACCGTTTGCGAGAGAACAGAGAGTTAAAGAAACCCTCATTACGAAAAATGGTTTCTAATGATTAAAGGTCCAATAGGACAAAAAGAAGTTGAATGTTGGTTTTGTGTCTTTTAAGAAGAAGTGTTTTGAATTTTGTTTGTAACTCGTGTCGCACTAAAGACTTGGACTTAAGAGTGAATGCGTCGCATGTCACCTAAAGGGTGCCACACTAAACATTCAAGTTATGTGAGGGAAAACCTCCCACAACTCTTTCTCAAGTAGCTTAAGGCTCGTGGCACACAACACGCGTTATCCTTTATTAAGTATTTTCGAATGTTTGAAGAAAGGAAGAGAAAGAGACTCTCTAAGGGAAACTACACAGCCCTAAATGTTAGCATGCACTGTTCGTCCTATGGTTAAAGTTTGCAAAGGGGAAGACTACCCTAATGTTGTCATACATGGTTGCAAAGTCTAATGTCTATCACATTCTACCTTGAACAAGGAAGAATGGAGATCCTAAGGGAAAGGCAAAGGAAGCAACAGAAAATAGATGAAGTAACAGCATACAGGAAATGCGGATTCATAAAGGTAAACGTGGAATGCAAGTGAGGGAGGAAGAACCATCTCAACCTCAAGCCCATAATGAATGGAAAATGGCCTATTTTAAACACGCAATCTTGACCACAAGTGATTATAAAGTGATACGAGGCAATAAAACCTACGAATGACATTCGTATACTACGATTAGGAATCATAACGCATTATCATGGAAATATGGAACCTAATGGGCAATTCATGTATGATAAAAACAGCCATCCAATGATATAGAAGTCGTATACAATGTCTACAATAAGAAATAGGAACCACTATCGTTCACCACACAAACAAATCAAGGCCGTTGGAGCCGAAATAAAACCGAAGTCCGTTCGAATGTCCATATTACAAGTCTGAATACAAAAATATAAGAAAAATAGCAAAAGGTGCTAAAAAATTCAAATAAAAATCTCCAATGCCCTACATCAAGTCACAAACCAGGGGTGAGAGATACAATAAAAATATCCACAAGGAAATGGTCAAACAAGATGAAAACATTGCAAGATATCTCATGTATACCAAAGGAAAGGTTAAAATGGAGCATGTTAAAGAAAGCATCCAAAACCAACTAAAATGGTATAATAAAATTCCCACAAAAATATATCACAATACCTCTACATGTGTATGAGATCCCTGCAAAAGGTTAGGCAAAAATATGTAATTTTGATGCCTCAAAGAAAATCCACAAAATTGTTACACAATTAGTACGATTTTAATGACCATAAAAATAAAAGAAATCATAACAAAATGAAAAAAAAAAGATAAAAATGAAATTTAAAATTCCTAAAATATCTAGACATGGAGGAATTTGGGTCGCGCGATGATGATGCTGGTCAAAGGTAAAGACTCGATCTGACGGTGGATTAATCATCTCCACCAAATGATTTTTGCTGAACCGTGAATAGTGCTCGACGGACGCCGGCCACGGATGCTAACAGTCGGAGCTTCTTCGGGAGGGCATATCTCTTCCGTTTCTCAACCAAATCCAATGTTCTTTAGACCAATCTTGTGTAGTTTTTCGAGGGGAATCCAAATATGTACTTATTTTCCATTGAAATGGCCTCTAACTCAAAAACCGTGTATGAATCTCAAACTTTCAAGAACACAAAAATGTCATAAAAATGGATCTTTCTTTACCAGAAACGATGTACTATTCCAGGGGAATGCAATGCTATAAAAATGGCATGGAAAAGACTCATAATTAGGGAGAAAACTTGAATTTCCATTACCTTAGAATTTGACTTCCTAGAGCTTCACACAACCACTAAACCTTCAAGAAAATTGTATGAACACGTTCTAAAATTGTTGGTGGAGATGTTTGAATCGAAGAACAGCCTTGAATTGCAGTGGAACTTGAAAATCAAATTTGAGTTTTTCACCATTTTTTCATGTTGCTACAATTCTATTCTTGCTCCAATTCTCTCCAAAAAGATGATGAACAATGTGTATAATTGTTGTGTGATTGATTGGTAATGAGAAAATGAATGAAAAGTGGGAGAATCCAAGGATTGAAAATTCAATTTTTTCAAATATGTGAAGTGTGAAAAATGATCATGGAAGAGGATTTTTGCCTTGGCTCCATTTGGTTTTATATCTTGCATCATAAGATACATCTAGGGTCCAAAATTAATCCTTGTTTCAATCTTAAGGGCCTAGATTCAAAGTGTTACTTAAGTGTGAAGAAATCTTGGAATAGGTCATGAAGAAAGCTTCAAATGAAAAATGTAAAAGTGTCATTGTTCTTAAAATGAGATTTCCACTCAAAATAAGTTCAAACATGGACTTATTTGATTAAATTTTGAAGAAATACCAAACTATGCCTTTTCACATGTTTTCACCAAAGTGACTTTTATCAAACTTCCACCATGAGCTAACCCATTAAAACCTTGAGGTTTAGTTGACCCAATGACGCCATTCGGAGCAACTTTCATGTTGGAAAAAAGTCTATTTGAGTTATGCAAGGTATTGAACTTGACCTGTAATTTTATGACCTGTAATCATAGTTTCCCAACTCATTGATAGTCTTCAGTTGGCCTCTAAGTCAGGGGATAAACCCCACACAAGCATCTGAACTTCTCAAGGGCATGAACCACTTCCTGGTGACTTTAGTGACTCCTCAAGCTCGAATAAAACCTCTAGATTGGCCTCTCTCGATGTATATCACACTTGATCCCCTGCATAAATGCTAATGCAATGCTATGATAATGCTATGATGATGTTATGCTAATGCAAAAACAAGAAGGAAAAGGTTGGGCAAATTTTGGGATGCAACATTAGTCAACAAGGAATTGATGTAGATCCTGATAAGGTCAGAGCAATCTAAGAAATGCCTGCTCCTAAAACAGAGAAACAAGTCAGAGGTGTTCATTGACGACTAAATTACATCTCCAGGTTCATCTCCAATCTAACACCTACTTGCACACCGATTTTCAAGTTGTTACGAAAAGATCAAACGGTAGTGTGGAACGAAAACTGCCAGTCGGCGTTTGAGAAAATCAAGCAGTATCTACAAGAGCCTCCGATATTGATTCCTCTAGTGCCTGGAAAACCATTGTTCATGTACATGACAGTATTAGAAGATTCAGTGGGTTGCGTCTTAGGCCAAACTGATGAGTCAGGCAAGAAAGAGCATGCAATTTATCATCTAAGCAAGAAGTTCACAGACTGTGAGAGTCGTTACTCTCCACTAGAGAAAGCCTGTTGTGATTTGGCATAGGCTGCCAAGCGCCTAAGACAGTATATGATCTGCCATACCACAATGCTGATTTCTAAGATGGACCCAATCAAATACATCTTCGAAAAGCCAGCTCAAACTAAAAGGTCGGCCAGATGGCATATGCTCTTGTCAGAGTATGATATTTAGTATGTTGCTCAAAAGTCTATCAAAGGAAGTGTCTTGTCAGAACACCTCACAGAGCATCCTGTAGAACATTATCAGCTGCTCAAGTTTGAGTTCCCCGATGAGGATGTGATGTAAATTCAACGAATGAAGCTAGAACCTGGCCCTGAAGAAGGTCCTGAGCCTGGATCCCGATGGGAAATGATGTTTGATAGAGCATCAAACAAAAATGGACATGGTGTGGGAGCTGTTTTGAAAAATCCGACTAGATGGTATACTACTGTCACAACCCGACTTTGTTTCTCTTGTACTAATAACATAGCCGAGTACGAAACCTGCATCCTAGGATTGGAATCTACCATTGATCTCCGCATCAAAATCCTGGAAGTGATCGGTGATTCAACTTTGGTGATCTATCAGCTTAAAGAGGAGTGGGAGACCCGAGACGAAAAGTTGATCCCTTACAAAACTCACATTCTAGAGATGGCCGAATACTTTGATGAAATCACTTTTAAACATGTGCCAAGAGCAGAAAATCACATCGTTGATGCTTTAGCCATGATGGCATCAATGTGGAAAGTCCAGTTTGTTAACGAGGCGCCCCTGACCCGCATTGAAAGAAGAACAGTACCGGCATACGTTATGGCAATAGAAGAAGAGTCTGATGAGAAACCTTGGTTCTATGACATCAAGAACTTTCTTCAAAATCAGGAATATCCAGCTGAAGCATCCAGAAGTGACAAAAGAGCCATACGAAGGTTGTCATCTAAGTTTTTCGTCAGCAATGGCATCTTATACAAGAGAAACCACGACATTGTTCTACTCTGATGTGTCGATGAGAAAGAAGCAAGTCTCTTAATGATTGAAGTACATGAAGGAACATTTGGTACCCATGCCAGTGGCCATGCCATGGTTAAAAAGATCTTAAGAGCTGGGTATTTCTGGTTGACTTTAGAGACGAACTGCATCCTTTTCGCTCGAAAGTGCCACAAATGCCAAGTCTATGCGGACAAAGTGCATGTTCCTCCACATCCTCTCAATGTGATGACATCACCGTGGCCATTCGCAATGTGGGGCATAGACATGTTTGGGGAAATAGAACCAAAGGCTTCCAATGGCCATCGTTTCGTCCTTGTTGCAATTGATTACTTCACCAAATGGGTAAAAGTAGCATCGTATGCAAACGTAACAAAGCAAGTGGTCGCCCACTTCATCAAGAAAGAAATCATCTGCTGGTATGGTATCCCTGACCAAATCATCACCGACAATGGGTCGAATTTGAACAACAAAACAATGAAGGAGATTTGTGATAACTTCAAAATCAAGCATCACAATTTGTCTCCTTACAGACCCAAGATAAATGGCATTGTCGAAGCTGCAAACAAAAATATCAAAAAGATAATACAGAAGATGGTCGTAACTTACAAAGATTGGCATGAGATGTTACCATTTGCTCTACATGGGTACAGAACGTCAGTGCGAACTTCAACATGGGCAACTCCCTTTTCCTTGGTCTATGGGATGGATGTCGTACTACCCATCGAAGTTAAGATACCTTCTTTAAAGATATTAATGGAAGTCGAGCTTGAAGAAGACGAGTGGATAAAAGAAAGGTTCGATTCATTGAACCTCATTGATGAGAAAAGGATGACGACGATGTGTCATAGCCATATCTATCAATAAAGGATGATAAGAGCGTTCAACAAGAAGGTTCGTCTCATGGAGTATAAGGAAGGAGAACTTGTGCTTAGAAAAATCCTACCAACACAGAAGGACATGCGCGGTAAGTGGATGCCCAACTATGATGGACCTTTTGTTGTAAAGACCGTCTTCTCCGGAGGATCTCTAATTCTTGAGACCATGGATGGAGAACGACTCAAGTACCCTATTAACTTAGATGCAGTGAGAAATTACTATGCCTAAATGGAAAGCATAGAAAGTTGGATCAACACTTCAGCAAGACAGAAGCCTGAAGAGCAAAAGCTGACAAATGCAGGGGCAAGATTTTATCCAAAGGGTTAAAAGAAAATCAATAATTATCATTTTTTCCAGAAGAAACGAAGTTCCTGGACTGCTAGTTAGTAGGACTAGATCATCGTGGGATTCTGTAACCCCTTTTACTTGCCATTTTTCAAATGTATTTATTCCCGAGACTTTACCCTTTGTAAAATTCTCATCTATTAATGAAATAAGTTTTTGGACCAATCATTGTTATGATCTTCTGCTTTTGTTATGCAATTTCACTTATTTGTTAATAAAGAATTTTTTCGAAAAGCAAAGTGTTTTGAAAAACTTAAATTTTTGTTTTAAAGAAAAACGATTTAGCAAAGCATGTTGAAAAGCTCTAGAGGTAATCTGTTGGTGTTACACTACTCTCAGAATCGTAAAAGTTTGCTGCCTCCAACAAAAAAAAGATGCGTCTAACAGCAGTCATCGCTCTTAAGCCAGGATTTCTCCTCTACAGATTTGCAAGAGTATCGATTACATCGAAAAATTGTTATTTCCCCGAAGGAAGTGCCTTCTAACTTGAAGTATCGAGACTCAGCGTGTTGGGTTCCCTCTTTGTGTTCTTTTCTATGCTCTTTCTTTCTCCTTCGTGGGTCGGTCTGTGTTTGTGCATTTGCATCATATCAGCATAAGCATATGTTTTGCATTTGCCTTAGGTTTCTGACTGTTGCCTTTGAAATCCTTTGGTTTCTACCACCCTCTTTATTCTGTTTGCCACGGTTTTCACTGTGCGGTTTTTACCCCAACTTTATCGGTGATCTTGGGATTACTAGTTTCCATCCTGGGGAGCTAGTTGTGACTGACAATATCGAATCATCAAGATGATCAGTTGTTACTAATCTTTTCTCCTGATTTGGTTACCACCAATAACCTTTGAAAGTCTAGTGATTACTAGCATTGTTAAAAACCAATTGTTATGGGTACCTTGATTTGGTTATCACCAATCATTCAAAACCCAGTGGTCACTGGCTCTGTTTAACGCCAATCATTATTGGAACCCCGTTTGATTTGGTTATCACCAATCCTCGTTGAAATCTAATGGTTACTAGTATTGTCTCTTAAACCCAATTGTTACTGGTACATTGATCTGGTTAATCACCAAACCCTTTAAATATCCAATGATGACTGGTATTGCCTAAATCCAATGGTTATTGGAATTTCTTGACTCGGTCATTACCGATTCCCCAGGGAGTCTAGTGGTTACTAGTACCACTTGAAACTGTCTGTTTAAAAACTGGTTGTTACTAGTATCCCCAGCGAAGCCTTTGCTTTCCTCAATCGAATCTCGGAGATCTAGTGGTTACTAGCATCCCCGGTGCCTTTAGTCTTGTTTCTAGTCTTTTCCTGAAGATCTCGTTCGAACTCTTTGTTATAGGAGGTCTCTCATTTTGGCTTATCCCTAGTGAGGATCGTGTCTCTGGTCTTTTGCTTCCCCGGTGGAGATTTGTTTTACTTCCCCATTGGAGTTCTCCCCTTTTCCCCAGTGAAGATTGGTCTTCCCCTGTGGATTTGTTTGTGTTCCTGTGTGAGAGATTCCCCTTGAAATACTATCATTAGTCATGATTGAACTATTGATTGTTATGCCTTGGGTCTTTCCCAGTGTGTCGGGTTTCCTGTGAGTAGTTACTCGTTGTTTTGTCGTTCTTTTTTTCTTTCTTTTACTCGTGTGTCCGCTTTCGTCTTGCATCCAATCATCATAAAACATCATTTAGAATTAATTTCATTTTAGCATTTGTCCTTTTGCATATCATCGGATCTAAGGGACAAAATTTCTGGTTTGCTATATTTAAATACCTTTCACTATGATTCTATGAGGATTGTCATCTCTCATTGCCATCTAGTGAAGATATTTAAATAGGGGCAGCTGTTGCACCCTAAATTTTGACCCCTTAGTTCTTCATCATCATTCTAGGATCATCACCATCTGTTTATCTAACCATAACCTAGTTCAATTTTATCTTTGTCAAGATACAGGTGAATCAAGGTTCCGTACAATCAAGAATCGAGGTTTCAACAGTTGATCAGTCAATATCTTGGATTGATTCTCCATGAAATAGGTCTCTACATCATAAAAGATACTACATTGGGTCAAGTATGAGTCCAATTTGAGGTTGTCTCCCAAAGATCAAGAACAGTGCAGTCCAGGACTCCCGATTAGGGTTTCTGATCAGAAAAAGTCAACTATAGTTTGACTTTTGATTTAAATAGCACTCCAATGATGGAGTCATGATCCATGAAGCTCATATGGCTTAGTTAAATCCACTTAAGAAGTTCCAAGACCTCAAAAGACCCAAAACGCCAACAGTCGATCCGGTAGTTATCGATCGATCAATTCGGTTGACTGAAAAGTTAACTCTCTGACCATAAGGAATTTGACCTCAAAGTGTGAAGCAAATATGTTCCTAATAACATATTACACCTATATGTTAAGTTTCATGACCATTGGATCAAGGATTGAAGAGTAATTGAAAAAGTCGAGAATTAGGGTTTCGAAAAGGACAAGACCATAACTTCCTAACCACACATCCAAATGAGGTGGTTCAAAGCTTGTTGGAAAGTTCTTCACAAGTACTACAAAAGTCTCACAGTGGTCCATTTGCAAAAAAATCATATATTTGGAGTTATAGTCAAGATCATCATAAGAGGGAGAAAACACTTGGAAAATTTCTAAGTTTCTGGCCTTTTCAGGCATGTTTCCAACCAAATTTGAGGGGTTTTTTAACCTAGTTTCACTTGGAGTTTGAAAATTTAGTGAACATGAAAGTTGTAGAGATCCATGAGGGCTTTCCAAAAAGTACTAGAACTCTTCCATAGCCCTTGTGAGCTGAGAGTTTTGAATTGAGCAAGTTGGGCATGTGCACTAGTTTGTCAACTTGTCAAAACTCAACATAGACTTGGTTTCCAACCATGTGGTTCATTTCCAACCATGAGGGAACATCTGGTTTGATGTTTAGATGGAACTTTGTACCATATTTTGGGATAGAATCAAAGCAAAACTAAAAATCTAGCCATAATCCCTTTTGTTTATTATAAGAAGTACATAAGTGTACTTGAGAGAGAGTGTGGTTTTGCTAAGTTTGATTTCAACTTCATTTGAATATGATTTGCAAATGAGGAATTTTGATCTCAATCTCTCTTCTCTACCACAATCAACACCAACCTTGCACCAATGCAAGTTGTATTCAATATATAGAATGGTTTAGAAAGGTCTAGAACCATCTAGAACAATCTAGTGAGAACTTGAAGTTTTCATGTCATGGTAATTTGCATTTTCACTTCTCATATCATGGTATCTCATGCAAAAACCCTTGTAACTTTGGTAACCAACTTGAATTTATCCCCAAATGATATTTTGGACAAGTTACAATGCATATCTTCCTTGTTTATTAAGCTTTTTCTTGTTTTGGTTTGGTGCCTTATTATGCAAGCAAGACTTTTACAAAGCAACCCTATGATGAAAGCCTCAAATCAAAATTGTGGATGAACCATTGTTCTTAGAATGTCATTTGGAGTCAAAATGACCTATCATATGACATGGTTTGGATTTATAGCTTGGGATTTATGATTTTCAACTTCACTTGAATTAACTTATGCCTCATTTTTAGGCCATTTTTATCGCTTTTTGATATGAGCCTTTTCAACACCTCATGAACACCCTACTAGCCTTAAAACATCATTCTAAGCAAGTTTGATGTTGAAGATTTTTCCATTTGGAGCTTGGAAGTAGGAGATATGGCCTTATGCTTGAAATGACCTATAACTTCCAAATGACCAAAATGCTCTTGGCTTGTCAAAGCCATAAGTTGAGTTCTACAAATCCTATCAAGGACTTCTAGTACTCTCTATAAATATAAGAATATGCTCTTCAACATTCATGTTGACCAAGAGTCCATAGGAATCATCCTACTAGGGCAAAAGTTGTCTGCAAGTTGGGTGACTTTCAAGGACCCAGATTCACATACCTCAGATGACCTGTAATTTGTCAAAACCATAACTTGAGCTCTGCAAATCCTATCAAGGACTTCTACCACTCAAATTAAATCTAAGAACAAGCTATACAACATTCATGTTGTGGGGAAGATAAGATGACAATCACATCTTAAGCTAAACTGCCTGGAAGATAGGGATCAAACTAGGGGATTTTACACTGTCAATCCTTAGAAACCCTAGCTTGAAACTTCTCAAACTCCTCAATCATGATGAGTTGGTCTAGGAATCATCTAAATACATCATTCCATGATCACATGGCCCTTGGATTAGGTCTCAACCCTCTCCAAATCATCAGTTGACCTAGGGTTGACCCAATCAAAACCCTAATTCTACCACTCATGGTGGAATCTTCTGAATTCTTGTTCAATGATCTCTCTAGGCTTCATGATGGCTTTCAAGACATCTCATAAGCTTTCTCAAAGCTTCAAGTCTATCCTCATAGTCTCAGAATCATCTGAGGAGCTCCCACAACTCTCAAGTTATGAAGCACACAACCTTGGTTTCAACCAATTCCTCTGAGGATCTCTTGAGTTTTCTGACAAAGGTATCAATTTTTGAACATTGCATATCTCTCTTGGCTAACTCCATAGCCTCACACAACTCTTGATGAGTAAATAATTGTTGGTCAAATTTTGGGGTGCAACACCTGGTATGTACAACACATTGGAAATTGTTGACCTTTTTCCATCTTTCCTCATAATCAGAACATCACCAACACCTTCGGCTGCTAGAGTGTTGTAATTTGCAAACTTCACGGTGTTCTTCGACGAGGGCTTCATATTGACAAACCAATCTTTCTTTCCAGTCATGTGTGACGAGCATCCTGAGTCCAAGTACCACTGATCTTGGAATCTTTCTTCATCTTTTGTTGTGACCATTAGCAACGTTTCTTCTTCTTCATGTTTCGCCAACTTTGCATCAGTCTCTTGATTTCTCTTCCTTTCTGGACAATCACTAGCATAATGACCATACTTCTGGCAATTGAAACATTGAATGTGGCTTTTGTTAGAACACAGATTGGTTCTTAATAATATCTCTATGTTTTGATGATAACTAATATGAAATTTTGTAGTTAAGAATTATATACTCTAAAATTTTCTTGAGAATTTTTACTGCAGATAGTAAAGGAATTAACACTCCAGAAGCAAATCAGAATTGAACATAAGAAATTTCCTAGAATCTAAAGCGCCAGATGCATCCATTAGAAGACTCTGATTGCTGCCAACAGAAGATCCTGAGCGTAGCCTCCAGAAGATTCTGAAGTAAAAGCTCCAGAAGGATCTGAAGCAGAAGCTCCAGAAGAATCTGAAGCAAGTCAGAAGCATCTGAACCAAAGAAGAATTCTGTATGAAGAGTTTTTCAAAGCATAGTTTCTACAGAAGATTATGAAAGTACTAAAGCTGCCAGTACTGAAGTTCTGTCTCAAATATGCTCTGATCTTAAACACGCTGAAAGCACACCTGCTGCAGAAGACTCTGATTCAGCAAGACTCTGATCATCATCAGAAGGCTCTGATCTATTTAGACTCTGATGCATTTGCTGAAAAACTAAAGAAGAATTATTCAAAGTTTATATTCGTTGGAGTGAACCAAACGTCTCTTTCCTCATTTATGCTAGACACAAGAACACAGACAAAAATGATTTTTCTGTGCTTTCTTCTTCTAGGAAAGGTCACTTGATGTGAAGACAAAAAGGCTCAGACCTTTTGGACACTCTTCTCAACGTGAAGCTCACCTTGGATCAGCTGCCTATAAAAGCAAGACTTCACCAATTTCTTCAGTTGACGAATTATTGAAAAGAAATCAACATTCAAGCTCTCATACTATTTCATATTCTTTCTAAGAATTAATTTCTTTGTTCTTAATAGTTAAGTGAAAAATCACAGTTGTGATAAAGCTTTATAGAAGCAATTTTAAACACTTGTACTTGTATTACATTTGATTGTAATCCTTAAGAAGATCCAGTTAGGATCAGTAGTTCTTAAGAAGACTTTGAACAGTTGTTCTAAGTGTTAACTATTGTAATCAGTTGATTTAATAGTGGATTAAGTCCTTGATTGAGAAAGGCAAATCACTCTAGGAAGGGTGGACTGGAGTAGTTGAGTTCAACGAACCAGGATAAAAATACTTGAGTTTTTATTTCTAAGTTTTTAATCTTCATACTTATTCAACCCCCCCTTCTAAGTATTTTCTCACCTTTAGTTGGCATCAGAGCTCCGGTTCTGTGTGTGCTACCACTTAACAGTGACAGTAAAGATCCAGAGAGAAATACTTTGATATATATATTTGGTTGTTACTATGGCTGATAATACAATGTCTAACATTAACAACAAATATGAAGAAAGGGACAGAATCAGCCCCAAACCCCCTATGTTTGATGGGGAGAAATTTGATTATTGGAAAGACAGAATTGAAAGTTTTTTCCTTGGATATGATGCTGATGTATGGGATCTGGTCATAGATGGATATGTGCATCCAACTGATGGGAATGGCAAGAAGATAGACAGAAAATCTATGGCAGATGCTCAGAAGAAAGAATTTAGAAATCATCACAAGGCCAGAACAATATTGTTGAATGCAATATCCCACACTGAGTATGAAAAAATTACAAACAGGGAAACTGCATTTGATATGTTTGAATCCTTAAAGATGACTCATGAGGGAAACTCTCAAGTCAAGGAAACAAAAGCTCTGGCTCTGATCCAGAAGTATGAAGCCTTCAAGATGGAAGACTCTGAATCTGTTGAAGCTATGTTCTCCAGATTTCAAATACTTACAGTTGTACTAAAGGTTCTGGGTAAAGGATACTCTACTGCTGATCATGTGAAAAAGATCATCAGAAGCTTACCCACCAGATGGAGACCTATGGTGACAGCGCTGAAGATGGCTAAAGATCTGAACAAGATCTCCTTGGAGGAATTGATCAGTTCACTAAGAAGTCATGAAATAGAACTTGAGGAAGATGAACCTCAAAAGAAAGGTAAATTTGTAGCTTTAAAATCTAATAAATCTGCTAAAGCATTACAGGTAATAGAGGAAAGCTCTGAAGAATCCTCATCTGAAGATGAAGATGAACTATCCATGCTGTCTAGAAGAATAAACAAACTCTGGAAGCATAAAGGAAAGAAGTTTAGAAACTTCAAGAAGCCTGACCAAAGAAAAGAATCTTCTGGACACAGAAGATCTGGCAAAAAGGAGGTTGTCTGTTATGAATGTAAAGAACCTGGACATTACAAAAATGAATGTCCAAAGGTGCTGAAGGAAAAGCCTAAAAGAAAATTTGATAAGAAGAAAAAGGTTCTGATGGCCACCTTGGATGATTCAGATACATCTGAATCTGAATCTGAGTCAGAAGAAGAATGTGCCAATGTAGCTTTGATGGCAAACATAGAAGATCAGGAGGAAGGAACTTCAGGATCTGAATCTGACTCTGAATCTGACTCTGACGCTGAAGAGATGTTCTTAGCAGCAAGGTCAGGACACCAATCATGGTACCTGGACTCTGGATGCTCACGACACATGACAGGAGAAAAGTCCATGTTCCAAAGCTTGGAGCTTAGATCTGGAGGTGATGTGAAGTTTGGAGGGAACCAGAAGGGCAAGATTATTGGATCTGGCACCATTGGAAATGGTAAACTTCCCTCTATTACTAATGTTTTACTTTTTGAAGGGTTAAAGCATAACTTATTGTCCATAAGTCAATTAAGTGACAATGGTTATGATATTACCTTTAATCAAAAATGTTCTAAAGCTATTAGTCAAAAGGATGGCTCTATCCTATTTAGTGGAAAGAGGAAAAACAACATTTATAAAATAAATCTTTCAGAACTTAAAGTTCAGAATGTTAAATGCCTCTTGTTTGTTAATGAAGAGCAATGGGTCTGGCACAGAAGATTGGGGCATATTAATATGAGACGTATATCTCAGATTAATAAACTTAATCTTGTCAGAGGACTCCCTAATCTGAAGTTCACCTCAGATGCTCTTTGTGAAGCATGCAAAAAGGGGAAGTTTTCAAAATCATCTTTTAAATCAAAAAATGTTGTTTCTACTTCCAGACCATTAGAATTACTTCATATGGATCTGTTTGGACCAGTGAAAACTGCATCCATCAGAGGCAAGAAGTATGGATTAGTCATTGTTGATGACTATAGTAGATGGACATGGGTAAAGTTCTTAAAACACAAGGATGAGTCACATTCTGTGTTCTTTGACTTCTGCAAGCAAGTCCAGAATGAAAAAGATTTCAAAATTATAAAAGTCAGAAGTGATCATGGTGGTGAATTTGAAAATAAATATTTTGAAAAATATTTTAATGAAAATGGCATTGCTCATGATTTTTCCTGTCCTATAACTCCACAACAGAATGGGGTTGTAGAGAGGAAAAATAGAACTCTGTAAGAAATGGCCAGAACCATGATCAATGAGACAAATCTGGCAAAACACTTTTGGGCAGAAGCAATCAATACAGCCTGTTACGTTCAGAACAGAGTGTCTGTAAGACCTCTTCTGAAGAAGACTCCATATGAACTGTGGAAGAACAGAAAGCCCAACATTTCATATTTTCATCCTTTTGGATGCATTTGCTATATGTTAAATACTAAAGAAAATCTGAACAAGTTTGATTCCAAAGCACAAAAGTGTTTCATGCTTGGATATTCTGAACGCTCTAAAGGCTACAGAGTATACAACACTGAGACACAGATTGTGGAAGAATCTATTCATGTTAGATTTGATGATAAGCTTGGCAATAAAAAGCCAAAGCAGTCTGAAAACTCTGCAGATAGAGAAGTAGTCTTCACAGACTCTGAAGTCCCAGAGGCAGACAAAGCTCAAGTGAAGGAACCAGAAGCAACGCCAGATACTATTCCTTTAACTTCTCAGATGAACAATCTAAACATTTCTGAAGAATCAACTGTTAGAGGATCATCATCCAGAATTAAAGCTTCTCGTCTAAAGAATGTCATTATTGGAAAGAAGGATGATCCCATCAGAACAAGATCCTTTCTAAGATCATCTGAAGCATCATTATTTGGACTGGTGTCAGAAATTGAACCATCTTCTGTAGATTAACCTCTGCAAGACAATGATTGGATTATTGCCATGCAAGAAGAGTTAAATCAATTCACCAGAAATGATGTGTGGGATTTAGTTCAAAGACCATAAGGATTCAATATAATTGGAACAAAATGGGTCTTCAAAAATAAGCTAAATGAGAAAGGAGAAGTTGAAAGAAATAAGGCAAGGCTTGTTTCTCAAGGGTATAGTCAACAAGAAGGTATTGATTACGCTGAAACTTATGCTCCAGTGGCAAGGTTAGAATCTATACGCCTTCTTATTTCATTTGCTGCACAAAATAACATCACTCTGTATCAGATGGATGTTAAAAGTGCCTTTCTAAATGGTATTATAGAAGAAGAAATTTATGTCCACCAACCTCGTGGTTTTGAGAATGAAAAATTTCCAGATCATGTTTTCAAATTAAAGAAATCTCTGTATGGTTTAAAACAAGCTCCCAGAGCTTGGTATGAGAGATTGAACAATTTTCTTCTGGAGAAAAATTTCATCAGAGGCAAAGTGGACACAACACTCTTTTGTAAATCAATTAAGAAAGATCTTCTAATTTGTCAAATTTATGTGGATGATATAATATTTGGATCTACCAATACTATGCTGGGAAAGGAGTTTGCTACATGTATACAGGAAGAATTTGAAATGAGCATGATGGGAAAACTCAGATTCTTTCTAGGAATCCAAGTCAATCAAACTCCAGAGTGCACTTACATACATCAGACCAAATATGTTAAAGAACTTCTGAAGAAATTTAACATGACTGATAGTAAGCTGGCTAAGACTCCCATGCATCCAACTAGCTCACTTGGCAAGGAAGAGGTAAGTAAGAAAGTAGATCAGAAGCTCTACAGAGGTATGATAGGATCTCTTCTTTATTTAACTGCTTCTAGACCTGACATATTGTTCAGTGTATGCTTGTGTGCTAGATTCCAATCAGATCCTAGAGAATCACACTTGACAGCTGTCAAGAGGATTCTAAGGTATCTGAAAGGTACTTCTAATCTGGGTTTGTGTTATAGAAAATCTGATGATTTTAAATTAGTTGGATTCTGTGATGCTGACTACGCTGGAGACAGAGTGGAAAGGAAAAGTACTTCTGGAAGTTGTCAATTTCTAGGAAGAAATCTAATCTCTTGGTACAGCAAGAAGCAACCCACAATTGCATTTTCAACCACAGAGGAAGAATATATAGCTGCTGCTGGATGTAGCACGCAGATGCTCTGGATGAAAAGTCAGCTAGAAGATTATCAAATATTTGAAAGTAACATTTCTATCTTCTGTGATAATACTTCTGCTATATGTTTGTCTAAAAACCCCATTTTACACTCTAAGGCAAAACATATAGAAATTAAGCATCATTTCATCAGAGACTATGTTCAGAAGGGAATCATAAATTTAGCCTTTGTTGATATAGATCATCAATGGGCAGATACTTTTACAAAACCCCTTGTTGAAGATAGATTCAAATTTATTCTGAAAAATATTGGTATGGATTTTTGTCCAGAATGATATTTGTCAGAAGCAAATTTTTACAGATGCAAAAATGCCTAATGCTCTGAAGTATTTCTTCTTATTGCTTATTCATTATTTTTAATTATTTTTGTGAAACTATGAACTAACAATCCTTAGAGGATCTGAACGTTGGTTAATGTTTCATTTCTCAAGAGAATTCAGAACACATGCAAGCAAACACGTGTCACTCCAAATCTGCAAAGGTGGCGTGTACACTACTGAAGAGACGTTTGAGGTGAAGTTTGAATAGTGAAAATCTTGATTTTCCCCCCAATTTGTCAGAAGCAATAAATGCTTGAAATGATTTTTATTCTTTTCATTTAATACTTTGTTCAAACGTGCAAAATTCTGACTGTTTGTATGCCTATATGTTTTAGTATAAATACATCTCTTCTCTTCACATTCACACTTTCCACATCTCATACATTTTATGCATTTCCATCTTTGCTTCTCTCTTCATAAAAACCCTAAGCGTGTGACAAAACCATCTTCAATGGCAACTTCATCATCAACTGCTGCACAATTTCAATCTACAATGGCTGCAGTTACCTCTGCTAACATGGGCGTAACTCCTTATTCTCCACCAAAAAGAACATTGCTCACACCTGTTGAAAAGCTGGAAGTTCTGTGTGAATCAATGGTGGAATTTGATTCACTTGCTGAGAATGGATTTGAGTTTCGTTCCATTATAGGTGCTCAAGGATGGGTGAAGTATTTTGATAGACTTTTTGGACCAGTTTACCCCCTTCTTGTGAAAAAGTTCTGGATCCATGCTTCAGTTTACCCTAAGTTTATCTTATCTTCTGTTCTGGGGTAAAGAGATAATTATAACAGAAGATCTGATCAGAAAACTTATTGGCTATGAGGAAACAGATGGAGTATCACACTTGCCAACTGAGCGTGTGGATATGGATGAAGTGTATGAAGAAGTGATGACTGCTGGACAAGCTTCTAACAAGGTCAAGGATCTGAAGCCTGACTACAAGATCTGGGCTAAGATCTTCATGAGATGCATTCATCATACGAAGTCAACAAACTCCCCAGGCTATGTCAATAATGAACATCTTTACTTTATGTATTGCCTCAGTCAGAGCACCAAGGTAGATCTTCCATATATTCTTTTTATGCATCTATGGAATCATATAAATGCTTCTAGAGAATATGTGAAAGAAAAAGGTCAGAAGATCAGAACCTGGATTCCTTTTGAAAGGTTAATCTCAGATCTTCTAACTGAGAATGGACTTGTAACTGCTCTATACGCTGCTGGAGTCACAGAGGAATTGGAATTTATTTTGGGAAAGCCTCTGAATGCCAAAAGTCTTCAGAGACTTAAGATTGTGGAAGAACTCACAACAGCTCCCAAGAAGCTGAACATTTCTGAACTGAGTAAGAAGAGAACTCCTATAGATGATTACCCTCTGTTCTATGCTGAAGAACCAAGGGAAATTGTTGTAATGTATATTGATGATTGCAAGAAAGAAGGAAAGCCTATTCCTGCAGACATTATAAAGAGAGCAAGACAACCATTGCCTGTTGTAGAAGAAGAAGAACCACCAAGAAAGAGGACTCAACCAGAAGCAGAAGCTGCACCTGTTCAGAAGAAGATCAAGATTGCTGAGAAGCCACAGAAGCTGCTAAAGAGGAAAGAATCTGGAGACACTCCTTCTGTACCTGCTAAACGCATCAAAATCAAAGGTACTAAAACTTCTGTATCTTCTACAAATCCTATTGTTATAAATGATTCTAATGTTAAGTCTATTCCAAAACCACCCTCTACACAAAATAAATCTGTTCCAACACCAACAACAACAAAAACAATTCAAATTCCACAACCAGAAGTTCCAACCAAACAATCTGTACCACAAAAACAACCTTCAGAAAAACATCCTTCAGAAAAACAACCATCAGAAAAACAATCCACAGAACAACAACAAACAACAAAACCATTTGCACAACAAAAACCATCTGAACCACTTAAAGAAAAGCCATCTGAACAACAAAAACAACCACAAGAAAATCAACCACAAAAATCATCTGAACCTCAAATACAACAATAAAAGACACAACCACCATCAGATAATCCACCATCCAAATCATCTGAACACACTAAATCTGTTCCAATTTCATCTGAACCAATAAAAATTTCATCTAATCCACTCACCTCAGAACCCCCATCAAAACCCTCTGAAAATCCTTCAGAATCAACCAATCCTTCTAAAAACAACATTCTTGAGACAGAAGTTCTTGATGTTACACCTCTGAAAACTGTTTTTCAAGTGTCTTCTACTTCTTGCACACCAACCGCCTCATCAAACTCAGAATCTGACATTCACCCAGATTTTTTAATCTCTCCTTCTCACAGAGACTCTGAGGTAAACCAACCAGAACCCCCTGTTTCATCCAAAGTTCCTATTCCAGATCCTATTCCCACACCTGCACCATCATCTGAAATCCTGATTCCAAATTCTAACCCAACATCTAACCCAAGAGCATTTATTTCATGTGCACAAGTCTCATCTCTTTTTCACAATCTTGCCTATGGTTTCAAACTCAAAGATTTTTATGACAGAGTTGAACCATCTGAACCTATCAATCCCTTGAAACCCAAACTTACAATGACCCTACCATCTGTACTTCTCACCTACATTCAATCCATGTCAGATGTAGGTTCATTAGCAACAATATCATATTCTGCTAAATCTGCAAAAGCTGTTACTTCAGCTATACCAGTTTCATCTGATAAAACTGCTGCTTCTGATGAACCTCCAAAATCTGCCTTCCAACCTTACTCCAATAAACCCTTTGATGTGGTTTTCTATCACACCAAAGCAAAACCAAATCTGTTAAATGCTTTAAACAGATCCAAACCAGAAAAAGCCCCTGAAATTTCTTTCATTCCATACTATCCTCCTCCTCTGATCTCCATTCAGAAACCCATCTTTCCACCTACTCCCCAACCAAAACCAATAACATTGGAGACTCTGTTACATCCCAAACCTAGACTTAATGTTAATCATTTATTTCAATCTTTTTTGCAAGAAACACAGTTGTATTTAGGTACTGTACAAAAGAAGTGTTCAGTAACAATGGATGCACAAGAATCTGATGTCATCTGGAATGGATTCATAAACAGATTCAACTCTGTAGCATCAAATATGAAGAACATATGTTCTGATGAGGTGAAGCTCAGATTTGCTGAAGCTGCAAGAAATCTGGTCTAGACTGTCAAGAGATCTGGACCACTGCTTCTTACAGATGCTCCTCCATCATCAGAAGAAACTCCTGAATCTACATCTGAAGACAATCCTTTGGCCATGACTCTGGTAGAACTTCCTTCTAGCTCTAATGCTCCAAGCTCTACAGATCCTATGGAAATTGACTTTGTTCAAGCTCCAGAAAATGATCAACCTTCTTCATCTGAGATAAAGAAAGAACATCCAGATTTTGAGGATAAAATTGCTGCTCTGGAAGCTGGTCAATTAGAGATCAAGTCTTGGATGGCCAAACAGGATAAGAAATCTGAAGACATGACTGAGTGGATGTCAAAACAGGATCAGAAGAATGAAACAATGGCTAAGTGGATGTCAAAACAACAACAATCCTCCTCTGAGATCACGGATCTGTTGAAGATGCTTTTGTCAAAACACTCTTAGTTTTTCATTTTTTTTTCATTCTGATGTTTTTACATCTGATGTTTGCTTATGTATTCTTGAATATCTCCTGATGCATGTACTTTTACTCTGAACTCATTGAATGAATCAAAGTTTTCTCCACATGATTTATCTTCCTTACTATTTCCTTTTATTTGTCTCTTTAAAAGTTTTTACTTTTTGCTTATGACAAAAAAGGGGGAGAAAATATAGATCTGAACTATTTAATTAAACTTCACCAGAATGAGACTTCAGACATATCTATTCTATCTAACATTAAATCTGAGTATTTCAGAACATTTGATAATTACACTCTGTAAGAGAAACTCTGAGACTCTCAGATTATTTGACAATTATCAAACTCTGACACTGAAATTTGCAAGACACTCTGACTCTCAAATGTTAAAAGAACAATCAAGATCTAACTCTGAAAATTACTCAAGACAAAAGGGAAGTTTCTATTCCTTATTTGTATTTAATCCAGGGGGAGATTCATCATCTCAGGGGGAGTTATAATTATTATATTTTCAATTAAACAAAATTTCTGATGTTTTTGTCATCATCGAAAAGGGGGAGATTGTTAGAACACAGATTGGTTCTTAATAATATCTCTATGTTTTGATGATAACTAATATGAAATTTTGTAGTTAAGAATTATATACTCTAAAATTTGCTTGAGAATTTTTACTGCAGATAGTAAAGGAATTAACACTCCAGAAGCAAATCAGAATTGAACATAAGAAAATTCCTAGAATCTAAAGCGCCAGATGCATCCATTAGAAGATTCTGATTGCTGCCAACAGAAGATCCTGAGCGTAGCCTCCAGAAGATTCTGAAGCAGAAGCTCCAGAAGGATCTGAAGCAGAAGCTCCAGAAAAATCTGAAGCAAGTCAGAAGCATCTGAACCAAAGAAGAATTCTGTATGAAGAGTTTTTCAAAGCATAGTTTCTACAGAAGATTCTGAAAGTACTAAAGCTGCCAGTACTGAAGTTCTGTCTCAAATATGCTCTGATCTTAAACACGCTGAAAGCATACCTGCTGCAGAAGACTCTGATTCAGCAAGACTCTGATCATCATCAGAAGGCTCTGATCTATTTAGACTCTGATGCATTTGCTGAAAAACTGAAGAAGAATTATTCAAAGTTTATATCCGTTGGAGTGAACCAAACGTCTCTTTCCTCATTTATGCTAGACACAAGAACACAGACAAAAAGGATTTTTCTGTGCTTTCTTCTTCTAGGAAAGGTCACTTGATGTGAAGACAAAAAGGCTCAGACCTTTTGGACACTCTTCTCAACGTGAAGCTCACCTTGGATCAGCTGCCTATAAAAGCAAGACTTCACCAATTTCTTCAGTTGACGAATTATTGAAAAGAAATCAACATTCAAGCTCTCATACTATTTCATATTCTTTCTAAGAATTAATTTCTTTGTTCTTAATAGTTAAGTGAAAAATCACAGTTGTGATAAAGCTTTATAGAAGCAATTTTAAACACTTGTACTTGTATTACATTTGATTGTAATCCTTAAGAAGATCCAGTTAGGATCAGTAGTTCTTGAGAAGACTTTGAATAGTTGTTCTAAGTGTTAACTATTGTAATCAGTTGATTTAATAGTGGATTAAGTCCTTGATTGAGAAAGGCAAATCACTCTAGGAAGGGTGGACTGGAGTAGTTGAGTTCAACGAACCAGGATAAAAATACTTGAGTTTTTATTTCTAAGTTTTTAATCTTCATACTTATTCAACCCCCCCCCCCCTTCTAAGTATTTTCTCACCTTCAGCTTTTGTCTGTCTTTAGATCACCACCTCTTCCTTTACCTGCAGCACCACCTCTTTGGTTGCCTTGGTTCCAAGGTTTCTTTTGATTCGACTGGTTTCCTCCTTTGTTGCCATTCCATCTACCTTTTCCTTTTCTCTCCTTTTCCGTCTGTGCCTGCAAAACCATATCTTTCGACTTTCCTGCAGCTCTCTCAGCCATCCTCTGTTCATGAGACTCAAGAGTCCCTTTAAGCTCTTCCTTCGTCAACACTGACAGATCTTTCGACTCTTCTATGGCAACTACCACGTGGTCGAATTTTGGAGCCAACGATCTCAAAATCTTTGAGACAACTGCTTTCGTCGTTAGCGCTTCTCCACATACTTTGATTTGATTCACCAACTTCGTAACTCTGGTGAAGAAATCTGTAATGCTTTCGTTGTCTTCCATCTGAAGCAACTCATAGGTTCTCTTGTGAGTTTGTAACCTCACCTCTTTCACCTTCTCTGCGCCTCCAAACGACTTTTCAAGAATCTCCCATGCTTCTTTTGCTGAATCAACATCACTAACCTTTTCAAAGTTATCAGGATCAACACATTGATGAATTATACAAAGTGCTTTATAATCCTTCTTCTTCAATTCTTTATGCGCAGCCTTTTTCGCCTCCGTTGCGTTCTCCACCAGCAATGTTACTCCGTCCTTCACAAGATCCCAAAGATCTTGATAACAGAAGATCACCTTAACCTGCTTGCACCAATTCTCATAATTGTCTTTCTTGAGAATTGGCAGGGTCGCCGGAAAGTTGCCGTTTGGATAGTTCATCGCCATCACTATCTTCCTTCCTTGAATCTCTTAACCGGAGCTCTAGATACCAGATGTTTGAAATTCACCTCACACCCTATGAAGAATTCCCTTCAATCTTGATCTCAAGATTGATGAACAAACCCACAATATGATAATGATGGTAATAACAAGTAATTATCAAGAACAACAAAAGAGAAGAAGAATAACAAACAAGAAAGAGAAGAATGAGAGAAGAAGTATTTGGAGAGAATGTGTTACCCACAACTGTGGGATTTCTTATTGAACTTTCACTTGCTAACTGCAACTGTGAAATCTGTTTTGTTGTGATGTAGAATACAAAGCAAGGCACCCTATTTATAGTTTTAGGTTTACACTAGCCCAAAACATAAAAGGCCCAAAGTATTCTAAATCAAATCTAATCATATGATATCAAATCTAATCATATGATATCTAATCATATGATATCTAATCATATCATATCAAATTAATCATATGATATCAAATCTAATCATATGATATCAAATCTAATCATATCAAATCACAATGAATTATATTTAACAACCAGGTTCCAAACTTGATACTACTCTCTTCTTCTCTTCATCTTTAAAGGAAAGTAATGCCTCTTTCTTATATAGCTGAATGTTGGCCTTTGTGTAATTGTTCACTAACACCTTTTTAAGGCCATCTTTTGTTGTGATATCTAGAGTTGAAGTATAGACAATACACATCATTGTCTTCAAGTTACACCCTTCCACTTGAGGGACTTTAAGAGTTACAGAAGAACCTTCAGAATTAAAGGTTAACCAATCTGGATAACTATCACCAGGGAACAAACAATCACCGCTCCCATTGACATCCATATTTTGTAAAAGAAAATAAAAGGGTCGACTACATCGAAGCTTTATCCCATTAAATGGGGTTGACTGCATGGATCAACATTCTCTATAATGTTCTATCCGGCCAACTAAGTGAGGGTCGGCTATATGAAAGACAATTTAACAATAATTATGTTAAAGGATTTCAATTTGTCCCCCTTACATGTATTTTACTAGACTTACGCTAACAAAATTCAAATGAATGACGTGACACACATACAAAAACACAAACATGAAAGGGGGACAAAGAGAGTATGTCAAACCTGTAAAATTTTCTCTTTGAGAATATTGGTGACTTGGCAATCCATTCCCATTTTAATCAAAAGAGACTTCAAGGAATGTTTTGATCCCAAAACCTGAACTTGAGTGCAACGTGAATTAATGTAGTAGTCATATTTGATACTTGTGATGTAGTAGCAGTTGATTCCAATTCCTTAGAAACCGTGGCATATAAAGTATCCACAATTATTTTTGCATCTAATTCTTTAATGCTAAGTGCTTGAAAACCTTCAATTATGACAATCACTTTATTTGAAATATGAGATTTTGATTAATGTGTAAAAACATGATTGGATAACAGTGTAAAATAAGTTTAAAATTTATAATTTTAAAATTAATATGAACTATTATTTCATAGCAAAAATAATATGCCTTCCAACTTGAATATTTGGAAAACTTTGAGTACTTGCAAAATTAGAAAGACTGAAGACACAAGGACGAAAACAATGCCTATGCCTAAAAGTGTCATATAATAAAATAGTATTGGCTTAATTGCAATTTTGGTCCCCCTATTTTGTGTTTTTTTGAGTTTTGATCCCCCCATTTTAAAAACCACGATTTTGGTCCCTTTTTTAGGTTTCAAGATTAATATTAGTCCCCTTGTCACTTTAAGTCATGTTTTTAATGAGGTGGCGCTTTGAATGCTGATGTGGCATTTCCATGTCAATTAAAATAATTTTTTTTTAATTTTTAATATAATTTCCATGTCATTACCTTAAATATTATTTCATTTTTACAAATTTAATAAAATAAAATTTAATTATAAACATTATTTCATACCCAGTACCCATTATTTCATTTTGACATTAACGTACAAGGTGAATCCAGACCTTCAAAGGTTCATCTTCAAACAACGTAAACAACTCGCTTCAAATCCAAACCTTCATTTTCAAGCCGCTTCAGAATCCAGTTCATCTTCAAACCGCAGTTCATCTTCCGACATGTCAGAAACGAATTTATCTTTTTCCTCAACAAACCAGTCTGGATCTGGTATAAGAAGAAGAGGTAATAGATGTTGGTGTGAGCTTGAGTCACCGTTGATGACGTCATGGACATACGATAATCCCGGAAGAAGATTTCATGGGTGTGGTAATTTTAAGGTGATGAGAAAAAAGGATGTAATTACTTTCAGTGGGTTGATGAAGACATGAGCAGTCGTGCTAAAGATGTGATAAGATCTTTGAAAGACAAGAATGAGGAGCTCATGGATGTGATTAAGGACATCAAGAAAAATGAAGATTTGTTGAAGATGAAAATTAGGTTTATGTATTATTTTGTGGGGTTATCTTTGATGGTTGTCTTTTTAATTGTGTTTGCGTTAGTTGCAACACATGTACTCAAATGATGTAATGTCAAGTGTTGTAGTTATTTTGATGTTTATGTAGTTTCCAAATGAACTAATTTCAAATGAAGAGTTATGTTGTAGTTACTTTGATTGTCTTCAAATGATGTTTATTACAAATTTTATGCAGAAAGATAGTTAATTATCTGTATAACAAATTTTCTGCAGAAAGATAGTTAGAAACAAATTTCCTGCATAAGCAGATTTGTTTCAAGTTGGTAAGCCCTTGTTATGATGTTATGAACTGCAGCTGTTATGATGTTATGAACTGCAGCTGTTATGAGATGTTATGATGTTATGAACTGCATCTGTTATGTTGTTATGATGCTATAGCATATGTAATTAATTAGTTAGCATGAAAATTGGTATGATTCAGTTAATTTGTTTTGAAAAGGTCATTTGATGTAATTAGTTATGACTTGCATGTTTGGTTATTATACGAGTGAATCAATGATTTAGTTCTTGAAATTATAGGCCTAAGACAATTTGGTATCTGTTATTGAGGTTAGGTATATTGATTCATACTAGTGTTGTTAATTGATTTTTGCAGCCTCATTCGGTTCGGCTAAACCATCATAATCTGAAGCTTCTGAAATATTGGACATGGCAGTTTGTTTTTACTCGAATTGGTTGAGCTGGATCTTCACCATCATTCTCAGTATTTCTCTTTCATTGGCCTTGTTTCATTGGCCTTGTTTTTACTCGAATTGATTTTTGTATTGGAACCACACAAGCCTCTAGAGAAATTCCTATGCATCAAAGGAATCCTTTTCTTCTGCTTTAGAAGCTAACTGATACAAACAATTACAGAATTTAATAAAGCTACTGATATATACTCTTAATGCATATAACCAACCCATGTAAAGAACACTTCATAAGTTATCTGTTATCAAAAAATTAATAGTGAATGTATACACTTCATAACAGCAGAAGTTCTGTTTTGGCTCTTGCAACAGAAGTTCAAGACCGATGTATCATTACATTGATGACAACATTAAAGACAACATATTTTAACAAAAAGTAAAGTAAATCATATGCTATAGCAGCATCCCAAAAAGTAAAGCAAAACATAGAACTATTCTTGGGTTGGTGGCGGTGCTTGCGACCCTCCGTCTACAACAGTTTCTCCCGCTTCCTTGCCCGACTTGTCACCATTTTTTTTAGATTTTTTGTTGCCACCTTTAGGAATCGCTCTCTCTGCAGCTCGCTTCCCTTTACACGTTCGTTTGTTATGGCCAAAACTCCCACATTTCTTGCACTTGACAGTTTGAAGAGTTCTAGGTAGTGTATTTCTTATCCTCGGTTCATCATTCGCCTTGTTACGATTCTTCTTAGGACGACCGATAGATCTTCACATGACTGGAGGGCTGATTGGGTTAGCAACATTAACAGGCCATAGTTGTGGGCCATTGGTTGGCATGATGATATGACTATAAGTAGCCAGAACAATAGATTTCCTAGACAATATGACACAATGATTTTAGTTAACGTACAAAATATAATATACGAGTAGGTGATACCTATGAATGTAAATGAACATAATATACGAGTAGGTGATACCTATAGAATGATGAAACGTAATCTTCGGGCTCCTTCTTGTTATACCATATGCATGCAATAGCATGACAACATGGTATTCCACTTAAATCCCACTTCCTACAACCATATTTCTGTCGAAGCAAGTTCACAACATATGTCTCAACACCGTTTGAAACTCTGAATATTGCAAAGTCATCATCTGCATTCCATGTTGCAATCCATCCTTCTGCTGCCCTCTTTGTTTTTTCCAAGACTTTTTGAATGCTAGGACTTGTAACACCTATGTACCTACTTAATTTCTCCTTTTGAGCAGATATTCTCACTGGTATGTAATATTTGATTCCTTCAAGTAGTGAAATGATCGGCTTATCTCTATACTCCAAGATTGCACGATTAAAAGCCTCACATATATTATTGACTTGCAAATCACATTGTGTGTCTGTTTTGAAATGAGACCGAGTCCAACATGCAGCTGGGACATCCATCATGTCTTTCCAAGCATTGACATTGAGCTCTTTCATATGATTCATTGCTCTTTCCCATGCAGGAATTGTTGTGGCTCTAGCTGCCCGCCATAAAGCCTCCTTCATAAATATCCCCGAATATTTCTTTCTCCAATTTCCATACAAGTGTTTAACACATAGTCTGTGTTCAACATGTTGGCTTGTCTCAAGAATAGTCGGTACCAATCCCTGAAATAACAGCATATATCAGTATATAACAGTTATAATAGCAGCAACATATATCATCGTTAACAGCAGCATGTATCATTGTTATAACAACAACATATAACATTGTTATAACAACAACATATAGCATTGTTATATCGGCAGCAGCAGCAGCATATAAGTACCACACCAGCATATATCAAATTAACAGCAGCAACAACAGCATATAGCATTGTTATAATTATATAACTTGATCAAATTATAACAGCAACATGTATCATTGTTATAATTATATAACTTGATCAAATTATAACAGCAGCATGTATCATTGTTATAATTATATATCAAATTATATAGCATTGTTAACAGCAGCATGTATCAAATTGTATAGCATTATCAAGTTATATCAAGTTATAACAACATTGTTAACATATAGCATTGTTAACAGCAGCATGTATCATTGTTATAACAACTGCATATAGCATTGTTATATCGGCAGCAGCAGCAGCATATAAGTACCACACCAACATTTTTATAACAGTAGCATATATCATTTTTATAATTATATAACTTGATCAAATAATAACAGCAGCATGTATCATTGTTATAATTATATAACTTGATCAAATTATAACAGCAGCATGTATCATAGTTATAATTATATATCAAATTATATAGCATCGTTAACAGCAGCATGTATCATTGTTATAACAACAGCATATAGCATTGTTATAACAGCAGCAGCAACAACATATAAGTACCACACCAGCATATATCAAATTAACAGCAACAACAACAACATATAGCATTGTTATAATTATATAACTTGATCAAATTATAACAGCAGCATGTATCATTGTTATAATTATATAACTTGATCAAATTATAACAGCAGCATGTATCATTGTTATAATTATATATCAAATTATATAGCATTGTTAACAGCAACATGTATCAAATTATATAGCATTATCAAGTTATATCAAGTTATAACAACATTGTTAACATATATCAAGTTATAAGCACCACACCAACATTGTTATAAGCACCACACCAACATATATCAAGTTATAAGTGTCGCTTGCGCAAAAATAAGGTGCCGGCATGGCAGAAGAGTCGCCACCTTTCGTTATTTATCCCTCAGAACGGGAAAGGAAACGATCGGAAAAACCTGACGAATAAGGGTAAGACAAAGTCATCGCAACCATTGTCTGGGTTCGGGAGTCGGTTACGCAAGGGGAAGGTATTAGCACCCCTCACGTCCGTCGTACTCGACGGGATCCACGCTTGTTTGTTTACTTGGACGGGTTGGTTATAATCTATCTACCTATCACGGCTGGCTGAAAAAGAAAAGAAAAGTGACTCGGCAAAGCGTCGCACTTTATGCCTACGTATTCTCATCAGAGAATGAGAAATCAGAGTCAACGTAGTTCGGCCTACGAAGGATTGTGGGGGAAGGTAGCTCGCTAGGATATCGCATCCTATGCCTACGTACTTCCATACTACATGGAAGATCAGAGCAAACGTAGTTCGGGAAACTACGGTTTATTTCCTAAAAGAAGTGTTTTTTATTGTGTTTGCGATTTCAACCGCACTAGAGACTATGACCTGAGAGTGAATGCGTCGCATGTCACCCAAAGGGTACCATACTAAACATCCAGACTATGGAAAAGAAACTCTCCCACAATCCTTTCTCAGATAGCTTAAGGCTCGTAACGTACGAGAGAAATCATTCATGATTACTGTATCTTAAACTCCTTTGAGATGAGAAGAGAACAGGCCCAACTAGGAGGGAGACTATCAAGTCCTACTGTTATCATGCCATGGATTCATCCTATGGTTGAAGTTTAAACAGGGAACTCCTAGAAGTTGTCATGCATAGGTTTCAACCTAAAAGTCTATCATCAAATCCTTATCAAAGGAAATGAGAGTCCTAAGGGATCATGTCAATGATACACCAAAACAGACAAAGCATCAGCTTAACAGTAAAATGCATGCAATGCAAGTGAGGGAGGAAATGTGTGTGGGGCTTCATCCTCCACAAGCTCGTCTCAACCTCAAGCCAGTCATGAAATAACAGTAATCATACTGAAAATAAACAACATGCTATCAAGCAATATACAGATAAAAGAAATGAAGTGCCATCAGGCAAACAAACCACATGCTTGAGAAAGAAATGATCTACATCTAGACTCTAATCCTAGAACAAAACAAAACCCTAATCAGATCTAAGCAAAGCCCTAAAGCAAAACTCTACACAAGAGAAATCAATCCCAGTCTTCAAGCTTCAAAGCAAGCTTACCAAAGAAAGGGAGCTAAGTAGGCAGACTCATAGTGCCCTCCTCAGGAAAGCACTAGGAGGCTTATACTCAGGAATCATATCCTATGTGGCTCAACAACTGTGATCAGTTTACATTCCTCCTCAGGAGAAATTAAACTCACATGAAGGCTCCAACATCATTGGATACTTGAGAAATCCTAGATGAACTAAGGGAACTAAGTGAATAGACCCATAGGACCTTCCTCAGGAAAGTACTAGGAGGTTTCCACTTAGGAATTGTATCCCATGTGGCTCAACAACTGTGATAAGTTTACATTCCTCCTCAGGAGAAACTAAACTCACATGAAGGCTCCAACATCATTGGATACTTAAGAAAACCTATATGAACTAAGGGAACTAAGTGAATAGACCCATAGGACCTTCCTCAGGAAAGTACTAGGAGGCTTCCACTTAGGAGTCGTATCCCATGTGGCTCAACAACTGTGATTAGTTTACATTCCTCCTCAGGAGAAACTAAACTCACATGAAGGCTCCAACATCATTGGATACTTAAGAAAGAGGTGAGAAGAAAGAATGAAAGACATCCATAGTGCCTTCCTCAGGAAAGTACCATGAATTTCCCTCAAACTTCAGGATCTCAAACCTCACAAACAAGGGACAAGCTCCAACCTCTGAGTCTCTGGGTCTTGATCTTCAATCTTCTCCTTCATCATGCTCCTTCAACAAGGTCTTCAAGACAAACCAAGCCCCACAACAATTCCCCAAAGATAAGCCCCAGAGATAGACAATCAATCACAGAACAGTCAATACAATCAGTCAACTTCAGAAAATATCTAAAAATATAAAGACCAAGGGGAAAATTCTAACAATCATTCACAAGGGTCTATCACACCTACCCATAACATCCCTATATGCCCATACCCAAAAATCAAGACAAAACTCTCAAAAGAAAATGAATTACTTCACCTATGCATAACCTAAACCCTGATTAGGTACCCTAATGCTAACCTAATTAAACTAATCAAATTTTAATCTAAAAATCAAGAATTAAATCCTATGGGAAACTATGATTCAATATCTAACTATGCCAAAAAGAATGGCTCAAAAAGCCTAAGGGAAAGTCCTAAACTAAATTCTACAAAATTGAGTACAAAATTAAACCTATTTAAAAGCTATTTAAAAGAATAATGTTCTAAAAATACTAAACTAAAAATAAAATGGAATTTTTATTTTTATTAATTTTCTAGACAAAATTATAAACCTATAGAAAAAACAAGAATTAAAAACAATGATTTTTCTATTTTATATGAATTTTATAATATGCAAGAAAAATTAAAAGAAATTAAAATAAGAAAATAAAAGAAAATGGGGAGGGGGTGAGAACAGTAAAGCGCCCTAGTTGTTTATGATGGTGGGCCAAGAACCCAGGGGTGCAGATAGAAACTTCGCTAGGCCCATGCGTTCAGAAAAATTAAAAATGAAAATTAAAAGAAAAAAGGTAAACATTCGGTGCAATTAGTAAGTTTTTTCAGTTCAATATTGGATTTGGGCCGCTGGTGGGGTGCGAATAACAATGAATTGCTGAGCCCAGGATTCACCACTTAAGTAAACACTGCGTTTTGGCATTGAGGCTTCCCTCCGTTTTCTCGTTTGAATCGCAGCCGTTGGATGAAATTAAAAAGTCAAGTTCTGGGATTGATCCAATGGCTAATGGATTGTCTTCTCCAAACTTCCATTAGGGTTTCAGCAAAACAGAACTCATGCATGACCCTTCTCCAGCCTCGTGCTCCCTCAATATTCAATGAAAACTAAAAATTCCAAAGCCAAAAACGATCTACTAATCACCAGGAACATAGCCATGCGTGTAGTTTTCTTTGAACCATCGCGTATCCTCCAAACAGCATGCATCAAGGTTAGGGTTCCACCATTTTCTTCTGGCATCAATCTTGCTAGAGCTTCAATCTAACGGTATAAACTTGGTCTTTGCATTACCCTTATCAATCTATGCCATCTCATATCAATTAAAACCTACTAAACAGCTTGTTCTTAAGATTGAAAGAAAATGGAGTCTGCCATGGAGCCTCATGAAACTCTCTCAAATCTTCAGAAATCGATCATCTACCATGCCTTAACAACCCTATACCCAAGAATCTAGCAGAATGCACATAAATAAGGATCTATGGTGAAAGTTTCAAACCTATCAAGTGGCTATGGCAGGTGCAGTTAGGGGTGGCTTCAAGTCTTGTAATTGGTGCCAAACACTCCTCTAATGGTGGAAATGATTCTGTTTGCAATGGTTTTGATGGAGGAAGCTTGTAGAGATCCAAATTGTGTCTTGCTTGTATTTGAAGAAACTTTGAAATCCACTTCTCTCCCTCACTCTTCACCAATGAATTCCCCAACCTTTGATCACATTGTGAGCCTCTCAATTTATAACCATCAATGGAAGAACCTAGAAGCTTTTAGAATCATCTAGAAAGCCCTAGAAAGTCTTGGAATTTCTCATGAAGTGACATATGGTATCATCTCATATCATGCATTAAGCCTCTTAATTTTGTGCCAAAATATCCTTACATGAGATATTGAAAGGGAATGTGCAAAAAACAAGCTTATCTTTGCCTTGTGTGAAGATTTGCAAAGGTTCCTTAATATGCAAGCATCAACTTTACAAAGTAGCCCCCATTTTAAGACCTCAAATCAAAAATCTATTTGAACCATTGTTTTTAAAATGATGTTTGGATTCAAAATGACATATTGGATGACCTATTTTGGATTTGTACATCTCCCAAACCAATTTCCAACTTGGATCCATTTAACTTATAAGTCATTTTTAGGTCATATTCAACCATTCTTGTAAATCCTTTCTACAAGATTTTTCAACAACTCATGACCACTTTTCTAGGCTTAAAATGCCATTTTGAACAACTTTGATGTTTTGAGTTTTTTCATTTGAGGCTTGGAAATAGGAGATATGGCCTTTGCTTAAAATGACCTATAACTGCCAAATAACCAAAATACCCCTGTCTTGTTCAAACCATAAGTTGAGTTCTACAAATCCTATCAAGGACTTATAGTACTCTATAGAAAGCTAAGAAGATGCTCTTCAACATTCATGTTGATCAAGAGATCATAGGAATCATCCTACTAGGGCAAAAGTTGTCTGCAAGTTGGGTGACTTTCAAGGACCCAGATTCACACACCTCAGATGACCTGTAATTTGTCAAAACCATAACTTGAGCTCTGCACATCCTATCAAGGATTTCTACCACTCAAATTAAATCTAAGAACAAGCTCTACAACATTCATGTTGTGGGGAAGATGAGATAACAATCATATCCTGAGCTAAAACTGCCTGGAAGATAGGGATCAAACTAGGGTTTTTACACTGTCCATCCTTAGAAACCCTGACTTAAAACTTCTCAAACTCCTCAATCATGATGATTTGGTCTAGGAATCATCTTCATAACATCTCCATACATCATTCCATGATCTCATGGCCCTTGGATTAGGTCTCAACCTTCTCCAAATCTTCAGTTATCCCAGGGTTGACCCAGTCAAAACCCTAATTCTACCATTCATGGTTGAATCTTCTGAATTCTTGCACAATGACCTCTCTGGGCTTCATGATGACTTTCAATACATCTCATAGGCTTTATCAAAGCTTCAAGTTTATTCTCAAAGTCTCAAAATCATCTGAGGAGCTCCCACAACTCTCAAGCTATGAGGCACACAACTCTGGTTTCAACCAATTCTTCTGAGGATCTCTTGAACTTTCTGATGAAGGTATCAACCTTCAAACACTTGATGGATGAATAATTGTTGGTCAAATTTTGGGGTGCAACAATAAGCACCACACCAACATATATCAAATTATAAGTACCACACCAACATTGTTATAACAGCAGCATATATTAAGTTATAACAGCAACAACATTGTTAAAATATATCAAATTATATCAAGTTATAACAGCATCATATATCAAGTTATCAGCAGCAGCATATATCAAATTAACAACAACAGCAACATATATCAAGTTAACAGCAGCAACAACAACATATATCAAATCAGCATTGTATAATTAACAGTCTTAGCATTGTATATAACAGTTATAATTAACCTTCTGTTGATCTAATATAAATCTATATTTGTTATCTTGTATAGATTGTAAGTCTTCTAATAACAAATTAAGGAACCATTTCCATGAGTCTTTCGTTTCAGCTTCCACTACGGCATAAGCGATTGGATCAATCTTGTTATTTCCATCCTTACCAACAGCACCTATTAATTGACCTCCAAAGTCCCCTTTAAGAAAACAAACATCCAGTCCTATTAGAGGCCTACACGTCGTTGCAAACGCTGCCTTACAAGCTTCTAAGCATACATATATTCTTTCAAAGACAGGACCACCATCTGAATCAGCACACTTAATTTTAACAGTGGAGTTTGGATTTGACTTTAACAACTCCTCACCATAGCTTCTAAGGTGTGTGAATTGTTCACGACCAGCACCTTGAATTAATTCCATTGCCTTTTTCTTGGCTCTGTAAGCTTGATCCTTTGACAACTTCACCCCCACTTCTTAATAGCTTCTACAATCAGCCCTTTATTTTTTATTTCAGGAGTGTGTCTTATGGTGTACACAAATTGGCGACCCAACCAATCCGTTTTTGCTTGTCTATTTTTGGCTGTCCTATGACAGCCATGACGATCCGTCAAGCTAACAAGTTGCCAATATTGATTGGTAGTCCTCATGCTAAACCTAATATGAAATGGACAACCATCTACACACTTGACAACCATTCTCTTCTTGTCATTTTTCTTAAATACAAGATTCTTCTTGTTCTCCATAACATACTCCTTTATGGCATCTTTGATTTGTTGTTTATCCTTGAACATCATGTTAGAATACAGGTTGGTTCTTATTAATATATCTATGTTTTGATGATAACTAATATAAAATTTTGTATTTAAGAATTATATACTCTAAAATTTGCTTGAGAGTTTTTACTGCAGATAGTAAAGGAATTAACACTCCAGAAGCAAATCAGAATTGAACACAAGAAATTAGCTAGACTCTGAAGCGCCAGATGCATCCATTAGAAGACTCTGATTGCTGCCAACAGAAGATCCTGAGCGTAGCCTCCAGAAGATTCTGAAGTAGAAGCTCCAGAAGGATCTGAAGCAGAAGCTCCAAAGGAATCTGAAGCAAGTCATAAGCATCTGAAGCAAAGAAGAATTCTGTATGAAGAGTTTTTCAAAGCATAGTTTCTACAGAAGATTCTGAAAGTACTAAAGCTGCCAGTACTGAAGATCTGTCTCAAATATGCTCTGATCTTAAACACGCTGAAAGCACACATGCTGCAGAAGACTCTGATTCAGCAAGACTCTGATCATCATCAGAAGGTTCTGATCTAATTAGACTCTGATGCATTTGCTGAAAACTGAAGAAGAATTATTCAAAGTTTATATCCGTTGGAGTGAACCAAACGTCTCTTTCCTTATTTATGCTAGACATAAGAACACAGACAAAAAGGATTTTTCTGTGCTTTCTTCTTCTAGGAAAGGTCACTTGATGTGAAGACAAAAAGGTTCAGACCTTTTGGACACTCTTCTCAACGTGAAGCTCACCTTGGATCAGCTGCCTATAAAAGCAAGACTTCACCAATTTCTTCAGTTGACGAATTATTGAAAAGAAATTAACATTCAAGCTCTCATACTATTTCATATTCTTTCTAAGAATTTATTTCTTTGTTCTTAAATAGTTAAGTGAAAAATCACAGTTGTGATAAAGCTTTATAGAAGCAATCTTAAACACTTGTATTTGTATTACATTTGATTGTAATCCTTAAGAAGATCCAGTTAGGATCAGTAGTTCTTGAGAAGACTTTGAACAATTCTTCTAAGTGTTAACTATTGTAATCAGTTGATTTAATAGTGGATTAAGTCCTTGATTGAGAAAGGCAAATCACTCTAGGAAGGGTGGACTGGAGTAGTTGAGTTCAACGAACCAGGATAAAAATACTTGAGTTTTTATTTCTAAGTTTTAATCTTCATACTTATTCAACCCCCCTTCTAAGTATTTTCTCACCTTCAGTTGGCATCAGAGCTCTGGTTCTATGTGTGCTACCACTTAACAGTGACAGTAAAGATCCAGAGAGAAATGCTTTGATATATATTTGGTTGTTACTATGGTTGATAATACAATGTCTAACATTAACAACAAATATGAAGAAAGGGACAGAATCAGCACCAAACCCCCTATGTTTGATGGGGAGAAATTTGATTATTGGAAAGACAGAATTGAAAGTTTTTTCCTTGGATATGATGCTGATGTATGGGATCTGGTCATAGATGGATATGTGCATCCCACTGATGGGAATGGCAAGAAGATAGACAGAAAATCTATGACAGATGCTCAGAAGAAAGAATTTAGAAATCATCACAAGGCCAGAACAATATTGTTGAATGCAATATCCCACACTGAGTATGAAAAAATTACAAACAGGGAAACTGCATTTGATATGTTTGAATCCTTAAAGATGACTCATGAGGGAAACTCTCAAGTCAAGGAAACAAAGGCTCTGGCTCTGATCCAGAAGTATGAAGCCTTCAAGATGGAAGACTCTGAATCTGTTGAAGCTATGTTCTCCAGATTTCAAATACTTACAGCTGGACTAAAGGTTCTGGACAAATGATACTCTACTGCTGATCATGTGAAAAAGATCATCAGAAGCTTACCCACCAGATGGAGACCTATGGTGACAGCGCTGAAGATGGCTAAAGATCTGAACAAGATCTCCTTGGAGGAATTGATCAGTTCACTAAGAAGTCATGAAATCGAACTTGAGGAAGATGAACCTCAAAAGAAAGGTAAATCTGTAGCTTTAAAATCTAATAAATCTGCTAAAGCATTGCAGGTAATAGAGCAAAGCTCTGAAGAATCCTCATCTGAAGATGAAGATGAACTATCCATGTTGTCCAGAAGAATAAACAAACTCTGGAAGCATAAAGGAAAGAAATTCAAAAACTTCAAGAAGCCTGACCAAAGAAAAGAATCTTCTGGACACAGAAGATCTGGCAAAAAGGAGGTTGTATGTTATGAATGTAAAGAACCTGGACATTACAAAAATGAATGTCCAAAAGTGCTGAAAGAAAAGCCTAAAAGAAAATTTGATAAGAAGAAAAAGGTTCTGATGGCCACCTGGGATGATTCAAATACATCTGAATCTGAATCTGAGTTAGAAGAAGAATGTGCCAATGTAGCTTTGATGGCAGGCATAGAAGATCAGGAGGAAGGAACTTCAGGATCTGAATCTGACTCTGAATCTGACTCTGACGCTGAAGAGGTAATGGCTAAACTTACTAAAGAAGAACTTATCAAAGTGTTATCAGAAGTTCTGAAAAGCTATAACAATATTAAGCTCAAATACAAGAAGCGTCAAAGCAATCTTGTATCTGAGAATAATATTCTCAAATCAGAAGTAGCTGAGCTAAATGAAAAGAACTTAAAATTGAAAAATGATTCTGAATTAGCTCAACAAAACTCTGATTCTGAAACTGAATCTGAATGCAAAAAATATTTTGGAAAAATATGATTATAGCTTTCAGAAGTTTCTTGCTAAAAGCATAGACAGAAGCAAAATGGCTTCTATGATCTATGGAGTTAGCAGAAATAACAGAAAAGGTATTGGTTATGAATCCCCCTCTGGAAAGGATTTAAATCCAAAACTTGTTGATAAAATTATCATTAAGAAAACTCCTTTATATTCACACTTTAAATTTGGTTACTTGAATGATATTGAACAAACACGCTCTGAGAAGAATATTCATGTGTTTAAATCTAAGGCTAGTCAGAATAAACCTTATGTTGAAAAACAGAAGTTTAGACAAACCTTCAGAACTACTAACCCTAAAGGACCCAAGAAGATTTGGGTACCTAAAAGTAAAATAATTATTGTTGCAGATGTTCTTAGCTGCAAGGTCAGGACACCAATCATGGTACCTGGACTCTGGATGCTCACTACACATGACAGGAGAAAGGTCTATGTTCCAAAGCCTGGAGCTTAGATCTGGAGGTGATGTGAAGTTTGGAGGGAACCAGAAGGGCAAGATCATTGGATCTGGCACCATTGGAAATGGTAAACTTCCCTCTATTACTAATGTTTTACTTGTTGAAGGGTTAAAGCATAACTTATTGTCCATAAGTCAATTAAGTGACAATGGTTATGATATCACCTTTAATCAAAAATGTTGTAAAGCTATTAGTCAAAAGGATGGCTCTATTCTATTTAGTGGTAAGAGGAAAAACAACATTTATAAAATAAATCTTTCAGAAATTAAAGTTCAAAATGTTAAATGCCTCTTGTCTGTTAATGAAGAGCAATGGGTCTGGCATAGAAGATTGGGCCATATTAATATGAGACGTATATCTCAGATTAATAAACTTAATCTTGTCAGAGGACTTCCTAATCTGAAGTTCACCTCAGATGCTTTTTGTGAAGCATGCCAAAAAGGGAAGTTTTCAAAATCATCGTTTAAATCAAAAAATGTTGTTTCTACTTCCAAACCATTAGAATTACTTCATATGGATCTGTTTGGACCAGTGAAAACTGCATCCATCAGAGGCAAGAAGTATGGATTAGTCATTGTTGATGACTATAGTAGATGGACATGGGTAAAGTTCTTAAAACACAAGGATGAGTCACATTCAGTGTTCTTTGACTTCTGCAAGCAAGTCCAGAATGAAAAAGATTTCAAAATTATAAAAGTCAGAAGTGATCATGGTGGTGAATTTGAAAATAAATATTTTGAAAAATATTTTAATGAAAATGGCATTGCTCATTATTTTTCCTGTCCTAGAACTCCACAACAAAATGGGGTTGTAGAGAGGAAAAACAGAACTCTGCAAGAAATGGCCAGAACCATGATCAATGAGACAAATCTGGCAAAACACTTTTGGGCAGAAGCAATCAACACAGCCTGTTACATTCAGAACAGAGTGTCTGTAAGACCTCTTCTGGAGAAGACTCCATATGAACTGTGGAAGAACAAAAAGCCCAACATTTCATATTTTCATCCTTTTGGATGTATTTGCTATATGTTAAATACTAAAGAAAATCTGAACAAGTTTGATTCCAAAGCACAGAAGTGTTTCATGCTTGGATATTCTGAACGCTCTAAAGGCTACAGAGTATACAACACTGAGACACAGATTGTGGAAGAATCTATTCATGTTAGATTTGATGATAAGCTTGGCAATAAAAAGCCAAAGCAGTCTGAAAACTCTGCAGATAGAGAAGTAGTCTTCACAGACTCTGAAGTCCCAAAGGCAGACAAAGCTCAAGTGAAGGAACCAGAAGCAACGCCAGATGCTATTCCTTTAACTTCTCATATGAACAATCTAAACATTTCTGAAGAATCAACTGTTAGAGGATCATCATCCAGAATTAAAGCTTCTCATCCAGAGAATGTCATTATTGGAAAGAAGGATGATCCCATCAGAACAAGATCCTTTCTAAGATCATCTGAAGCATCATTATTTGGACTGGTGTCAGAAATTGAACCATCTTCTGTAGATGAAGCTCTGCAAGACAACGATTGGATTATTGCCATGCAAGAAGAGTTAAATCAATTCACCAGAAATGATGTGTGGGATATAGTTCAAAGACCACAAGGATTCAATATAATTGGAACAAAATGGGTCTTCAGAAATAAGCTAAATGAGAAAGGAGAAGTTGAAAGAAATAAGGCAAGGCTTGTAGCTCAAGGGTATAGTCAACAAGAAGGTATTGATTACACTGAAACTTATGCTCCAGTGGTAAGGTTAGAATATATACGCCTTCTTATTTCATTTGCTGCACAAAATAACATCACTCTGTATCAGATGAATGTTAAAAGTGTCTTTCTAAATGGTATTATAGAAGAAGAAGTTTATGTCCACCAACCTCCTGGTTTTGAAAATGAAAAATTTCCAGATCATGTTTTCAAATTAAAGAAATCTCTGTATGGTTTAAAACAAGCTCCCAGAGCTTGGTATGAGAGATTGAGCAATTTTCTTCTGGAGAAAAATTTCATCAGAGGCAAAGTGGACACAACACTCTTTTGTAAATCAATTAAGAAAGATCTTCTAATTTGTCAAATTTATGTGGATGATATAATATTTGGATCTACCAATACTATGTTGGGAAAGGAGTTTGCTACATGTATGCAGGCAGAATTTGAAATGAGCATGATGGGAGAACTCAGATTCTTTCTAGGAATCCAAGTCAATCAAACTCTAGAGTGCACTTACATACATCAGACCAAATATGTTAAAGAACTTCTGAAGAAATTTAACATGACTGATAGTAAGCTGGCAAAGACTCCCATGCATCCAACTAGCTCACTTGGCAAGGAAGAGGTAAGTAAGAAAGTAGATCAGAAGCTCTACAGAGGTATGATAGGATCTCTTCTTTATTTAGCTGCTTCTAGACCTGACATATTGTTCAGTGTATGCTTGTGTGTTAGATTCCAATCAGATCCTAGAGAATCACACTTAACAGCTGTCAAGAGGATTCTAAGGTATCTGAAAGGTACTTTTAATGTGGGCTTGTGTTACAGAAAATCTGATGATTTCAAATTAGTTGGATTCTGTGATGCTGACTACGCTGGAGACAGAGTGGAAAGGAAAAGTACTTCTGGAAGTTGTCAATTTCTAGGAAGAAATCTAATCTCTTGGTATAGCAAGAAGCAACCTACAATTGCACTTTCAACCACAGAGGCAGAATATATTGCTGCTGCTGGATGTAGCACGCAGATGCTCTGGATGAAAAGTCAGCTAGAAGATTATCAAATATTTGAAAGTAACATTTCTATCTTCTGTGATAATACTTCTACTATATGTTTGTCTAAAAACCCCATTTTACACTCTAAGGCAAAACATATAGAAATTAAGCATCATTTCATCAGAGACTATGTTCAGAAGGGAATCATAAATTTAGCCTTTGTTGATATAGATCATCAATGGGCAGATACTTTTACAAAACCCCTTGTTGAAGATAGATTCAAATTTATTCTGAAAAATATTGGTATGGATTTTTGTCCAGAATGATATTTGTCAGAAGCAAATTTTTACAGATGCAAAAATGCCTAATGCTCTGAAGTATTTCTTCTGATTGCTTATTCATTCTTTTTAATTATTTTTGTGAAACTATGAACTAACAATCCTTAGAGGATCTGAACGTTGGTTAATGTTTCATTTCTCAAGAGAATTCAGAACACATGCAAGCAAACACGTGTCACTCCAAATCTGCAAAGGTGGCGTGTACACTACTGAAGAGACGTTTGAGGTGAAGTTTGAATAGTGAAAATCTTGATTTCCCCCCCCCCCCCCCCCCCAATTTGTCAGAAGCAATAAATGCTTGAAATGATTTTTATTCTTTTCATTTAATGCTTTGTTCAAACGTGCCAAATTCTGATTGTTTGTATGCCTACTTGTTTTAGTATAAATACATCTCTTCTCTTCACATTCACACTTTTCACATCTCAGACATTTTATGCATTTCCATCTTCTCTTCTCTCTTCATAAAAACCCTAAGCGTGTGTCAAAACCATCTTCAATGGCAACTTCATCATCAACTGCTGCACAATTTCAATCTACAATGGCTGCAGTTACCTCTGCTAACATGGGCGTAACTCCTTATTCTCCACCAAAAAGAACTTTGCTCACTCCTATTGAAAAGCTAGAAGTTCTATGTGAATCAATGGTGGAATTTGATTCACTTGCTGAGAATGGATTTGAGTTTCGTTCCATTATAGGTGCTTAAGGATGGGTGAAGTATTTTGATAGACTTTTTGGACCAGTTTACCCCCTTCTTGTGAAAGTGTTCTGGATCCATGCTTCTGTATATCCCAAGTTTATTCTATCTTCTGTTCTGGGCAAAGAGATAATTATAACAGGAGATCTGATTAGAAAACTCATTGGCTATGAGGAAACAGATGGAGTATCACACTTGCCAGCTGGGCGTGTGGATATGGATGAAGTGTATGAAGAAGTGATGACTGTTGGACAAGCTTCTAATAAGTTCAAAGATCTGAAGCCTGACTACAAGATCTGGGCTAAGATCTTCATGGGATGCATTCATCATAGGAAGTCAACAAACTCTCGAGACTATGTCAATAATGAACAGCTTTACTTTATGTATTACCTCAGTCATAGCACCAAGGTAGATCTTCCATATATTCTCTTTATGCATCTTTGGAATCATATAAATGCCTCTAGAGAATATGTGAAAGAAAAAGGTCAGAAGATCAGAACCTGGATTCCTTTTAGAAGGTTAATCTCAGATCTTCTAATTGAGAATGGACTTGTTACTGCTCTGTACGCTGCTGGAGTTACAGAGGAATTGGAATTTATTTTGGGAAAGCCTCTGAATGCCAAAAGTCTTCAGAGACTTAAAATAGTGGATGAACTCACAACAGCTCCCAAGAAGCTGAATATTTCTGAACTGAGTAAGAAGAGAACTCCTATAGATGATTACCCTCTGTTCTATGCTGAAGAACCAAGGGAAATTGTTGTAATGTATATTGATGATTGCAAGAAAGAAGGAAAGCCTATTCCTGCAGACATTATAAAGAGAGCAAGACAACCATTGCCTGTTGTAGAAGAAGAAGAAGAGCCACCAAGAAAGAGGACTCAACCAGAAGCAGAAGCTGCACCTGTTCAGAAGAAGATCAAGATTGCTGAGAAGCCACAGAAGCTGCTAAAGAGGAAAGAATCTGGAGACACTCCTTCTGTACCTGCTAAACACATCAAAATCAAAGGTACTAAAACTTCTGTATCTTCTGCAAATCCTATTGTTTTAAATGATTCTAATGTTAAGTCTATTCCAAAACCACCCTCTACACAAAATACATTTGTTACTGCTCCACCTCATGTTTCTACCCCATCACCACAAAAATCTTCTAATCCAATTTCCATTTCACCTGAAAAACAATCATCTGCTCCAACACCAATAACAACAAAAACAATTCAAACTCCAAAAGTCTCTGTACCACAAACAATTCAACCAAAAGTTCCAACCAAACAATCTGTACCACAGAAACAACCATCAGAAAAACAACCCACATAACAACAGCAAACAACAAAACCATCTGCTCAACAAAAACCATCTGAACCACTTAAAGAAAAGCCATCTGAACAACAAAAACAACCACAAGAAAAACAACCAAAAACACTCTGAACCTCTACAAGAAAAGGACTTTGCACATCAACAACCACAAAAATCATCTGAACCTCTGACACAACCACAATCTCATAATCCACCATCCACCACATCTAAACCCACTGAATCTGTTCCAATTTCATCTGAACCAATAAATATTTCATCTGATCCACCCTCATCAAAACCCTCTGAAATTCCTTCAGAATCAACCAATCCTTCTGAACCCAACATTCCTGAGATAGAAGTTCTTGATGTCACACCACTAAAAACTGTGTTTCAAGTATCTTCTACCTCCTGCACACCAATCACTTCATCAAACTCCTCAGAATCTGACATACATCCAGACTTTCTGATATCCCCTTCTCACAGAGATTCTGAGGTAAACCAACCAGAACCTCCTGTATCATCTAAAGTTCCTATTTCAGATCCTATTCCCACACCTGCACCATCATCTGAAATCCTGATTCCAAATTCTAACCCAACATCTAACCCAAGATCATCTATTTCATGTGCATAAGTCTCATCTCTTTTTCACAATCTTGCATATGGTTTCAAACTCAAAGACTTTTATGACATAGTTGAACCATCTGACCCTATCACTCCCTTGAAACCCAAACTCACAATCACCCTTCCATCTGTGCTTCTCACATATATTCAATCCATGTCAGATATAGGTTCATTAGCAACAATATCATATTCTGCTAAATCTGCAAAAGCTGTTACTTCATCTATACCAGTTTCATCTGATAAAACTGCTGCTTCTGATGAACCTCCAAAATCTGCCTTCCAACCTTACTCAAATAAACCCTTTGATGTGGTTTCCTATCACACCAAAGCAAAACCAAATCTGTTAAATGCTTTAAACAGATCCAAACCTGTTGAACCTAAAATTCCTTTCATTCCATATTACCCCCCTCCTCTGATCTCCATTCAGAAATCCATTTTTCCACCCCCCAACCAAAACCAATAACTTTGGAGACTCTGTTACATCCCAAACCTAGACTTAATGTTGATTATTTATTTCAATCTTTTTTGCAAGAAATACAGTTGTATTTAGGTACTGTACAGAGGAAGTGTTTAGCAACAATGGATGCCCAAGAATCTGATATCATCTGGAATGGATTCATCAGCAGATTCAACACTGTAGCATCAAATCTGAAGAACATATGTTCTGATGATGCGAAGCTCAGATTTGCTGAAGCTGCAAGAAATTTGTTCTGGACTGTCAAGAGATTTGGACCACTGCTTCTTACAGATGCTCCTCCATCATCAGAAGAAACTACTGACTCTGCATCTGAAGACAACCCTTTGGCCATGACTCTGGTAGAACTTCCTTCTGGCTCTAATGCTCCAATCTCTACAGACCCTATGGAAATTGACTCTGTTCAAGCTCCAGAAAATGATCAACCCTCTTCATCTGAGATTAAGAAAGAACATCCATATTTTGAGGATAAAATTGCTGCTCTGGAAGCTGGTCAATCAGAGATCAAGTCTTGGATGGCCAAACAGGATAAAAAGTCTGAAGACATGACAAAGTGAATGTCAAAACAGGATCAGAAGAATGAAACAATGGCTAAGTGGATGTCAAAGCAAGAACAGTCCTCCTCTGAGATCACAAATCTGTTGAAGATGCTTTTGTCAAAACACTCTTAGTTTTTCATTTTTTTTCATTCTGATGTTTTTGCATCTGATGTTTGCTTATGTACTTTTTGATATATCTTCTGATGCATGTACTCTTGATCTGAACTCATTGAATGAATCAAAGTTTTCTCCACTGAATTATCTCATTTACTGTTTCCTTTTATTTGTCTTTTTTAAGTTTTTACTTTTTGCTTATGACAAAAAAGGGGGAGAAAATATAGGTCTGAACTGCTTAATTAAACTTCACCAGATGAAACTTCGGACATATCTATTCCATCTAACATTAAATCTGAGTATTTCAGAACATTTGATAATTACACTCTGTAAAAGAAACTCTGAGACTCTCAGATCATTTGACAATTATCAAACTCTGACTCTGAAATTTGCAAGACACTCTGACTCTCAAATGTTAAAAGAACAATCAAGATCTAACTCTGAAAATTATTCAAGACAAAAGGGAAGTTTCTATTCCTTATTTGTATTTAATTCAGGGGGAGATTCATCATCTCAGGGGGAGTTATAATTATTATATTAAACAAAATTTCTGATGTTTTTGTCATCATCAAAAAGGGGGAGATTGTTAGAACACAGATTGATTCTTATTAATATCTCTATGTTTTGATGATAACTAATATGAAATTTTGTATTTAAGAATTATATACTCTAAAATTTGCTTGAGAGTTTTTACTGCAGATAGTAAAGGAATTAACACTCCAGAAGCAAATCAGAATTGAATACAAGAAATTATCTAGACTCTGAAGCGCCAGATGCAACCATTAGAAGATTCTGATTGCTGCCAACAGAAGATCCTGAGCGTAGCCTCCAGAAGATTCTGAAGCAGAAGCTCCAGAAGGATCTGAAGCAGAAGCTCCAGAGGAATCTGAAGCAAGTCAGAAGCATCTGAAGCAAAGAAGAATTCTGTATGAAGAGTTTTTCAAAGCATAGTTTCTACAGAAGATTCTGAAAGTACTAAAGCTGGCAGTACTGAAGATCTGTCTCAAATATGCTCTGATCTTAAACACGCTGAAAGCACACCTACCGCAGAAGACTCTGATTCAGCAAGACTCTGATCATCATCAGAAGGTTCTGATCTAATTAGAGTCTGATGCATTTGCTGAAAACTGAAGAAGAATTATTCAAAGTTTATATCCGTTGGAGTGAACCAAACTTCTCTTTCCTTATTTATGCTAAATACAAGAACACAGACAAAAATGATTTTTCTGTGCTTTCTTCTTCTAGGAAAGGTCACTTGATGTGAAGACAAAAAGGCTCAGACCTTTTGGACACTCTTCTCAACGTGAAGCTCACCTTGGATCAGATGCCTATAAAAGCAAGACTTCACCAATTTCTTCAGTTGACGAATTATTGAAAATAAATTAACATTCAAGCTCTCATACTATTTTAGATTCTTTCTAAGAATTTATTTCTTTGTTCTTAAATATTTAAGTGAAAAATCACAGTTGTGATAAAGCTTTATAGAAGCAATCTTAAACACTTGTATTTGTATTACATTTGATTGTAATCCTTAAGAAGATCCAGTTAGGATCAGTAGTTCTTGAGAAGACTTTGAACAGTTGTTCTAAGTGTTAACTATTGTAATTAGTTGATTTAATAGTGGATTAAGTCCTTGATTGAGAAAGGCAAATCACTCTAGGAAGGGTGGACTGGAGTAGTTGAGTTCAACGAACCAGGATAAAAATACTTGAGTTTTTATTTCTAAGTTTTAATCTTCATACTTATTCAACCCCCCTTCTAAGTATTTTCTCACCTTCACATCATCCCTACTTCAAGTTGTGTGGGTTCCCTAAAGATTGGAAACTTTGTCGTATCACCTTCAGCATCACTACCGGGTGGAGTTTGAAGCACATCTGAATCACTATCATTATCAGAATTATCATCCAACTTTGAAGGTTTTTCTGCATTAGGTAAAACGGTCTTCCAATTTATACTAGCATCAACACCTAAATTCATCACATCAATTTCATCTTCCAAATCTTCATCCTCGTCATCCTCACTGCCCATGCTATAATCTGGATCTGTTTCACTCTCGTCATCTACGTCATCAATGCTAACCTCTTCATCAACTCTAACATCATTATCCTCCTCAACATTAACCTCTTCATTATTTGCTCCTTCACCATTGCCTTTGTCACCATTATCCTCCTCAACATTAACCTCTTCATCATTTTCTCCTTCACCATAGCCTTTTTCACCATTATCCTCCTCAACATTAACCTCTTCATCATTTGCTCCTTCACCATTGCCTTTTTCACCATTATCCTCCTCAAAAATAGCATCCTCAATACTTATTTCTTCAACTTTGTGTTCAACATAAAGATCAACTACCTTAAATCCTCTAACATCCTCCATTAACCTTAAGACATCATTGTCATTGTTAAGAGGCCGAAGTCCACGGGAAAAGGAAAAATTAGGATTCCAATACCATAAACACTTTATATTACGATACCCCTCACTCTTGATCAAATCTTCAATTTGCATGTAGGACATCAAGTCCACATCCCAATCCCAACTCATTTCACTTACAACCCCATCAACATACAACAGAACTGGATTCTGAATTAAATGTCCCCTATGGTGTACTCTAAATCTGACAACTTCCGTATCAGAGGGCCTACAAAAAAAAACAGCAGCTGAATTAAACCATATATAAAACCGGGAGTTGGTATTAACAATTCATATGCTATGATAGAACACAAACGCCATTTGCATGTTTAGGGTTTTTGTATTCAGAGGTGAGTTACGAAACATACCTCGACACGTAACTTCGGTTTGCCATTTCAGAGACGACGAAAAGCGAGTTGCAGTTTGATTTGAAGCGAGCTGCGGTTTGATATAGAACTGGGTTTGGGTTACAACGGGAAGAAGATGAAAATGAAGGTTTGGGTTACAATGGGAAGAAGATGAAAATGAAGGTTACAATGATATAGAACTGCGGTTTGAAGATGAACTGGATTCTGAAGCGGTTTGAAAATGAAGGTTTGGATTTGAAGCGAGCTGTTTACGTTGTTTGAAGATGAACCGTTGTTTGAAGGTCTGGATTCACCTTGTTCGTTGTTTGAAGATCACCTTGTACGTTAATGTCAAAATGAAATAATGGGTACTGGGTATGAAATAATGTTTATAATTAAATTTTATTTTATTAAATTTGTAAAAATGAAATAATATTTAAGTTAATGATATGGAAATTATATTAAATTAAAAAAAAATCATTTTAATTGACATGGAAATGCCACATTAGCATTCAAAGCGCCACCTCATTAAAAACATGACTTAAAGTGACAAGGGGACTAATATTAATCTTGAAACCTAAAAAAAGGGACCAAAATCGTGGTTTTTGAAATGGGGGATCAAAACTCAAAAAAACACAAAATAGGAAGACCAAAATTGCAATCAAGCAAAACTAGTATTCAAATCACAACTAAATTAATGAGTGTTAACAAATGGCTCGAATTTTTTTGTTTTCCTTTTTCAAGCTTTAGATATTTTAAATCAATAATTAAAAAATAAGTAATGAAGTTCTTACAGATGGATCTGATAATACGTCATGCACATCATCATGAAACCATAGCCTGCAACGCCTCTCAGGCTCATTTGGTGATTTCTCACGAATGATTTCTCTTCCCATATCTCGCTGCAAATCATGCATTCCAAATTTGTTCTTATCATCAACCGTTACAAGGCTTCGCTTAATAAGAATACTTATTTCAATTTCAGTCCACAACCATTTAATACAAGCATAACATTATTTCAGTCCATCCCAATAAAGAAACAAGCTATGTCAAGAAATATTTCTTTTTCGGTGTTATCATTTAAACCATCATAGTTTATTTTTAACTTCTTTTGTAATTGGTCATTAGGAATTCTTTTGAGTTTCTCCAATACACAATATCATTCGGTTACCGCCCTATCAAACAAATACGACCCAAGGACTTCCAAAGCCAACAACAATAGAATACTTAACTACATTTTTGGAAATTGCAACAAACTCTTCAGTAGGACTTGCTTACTTGAATGCATGCCAATTAAATAGCTCAATTGATTCCTTTTTAACCCTATTCCCACGAAGTATATGTCTATCTCTTGTTGTGATAATTATTCTACTCCCCGAACCAAAGCATGTATAACTTCCACACAAAGCATTGAATTGGTCCAATGTATTAACATCATCAAGTACAATTAGTATTCTCTTCTATCCTTTAATATGATTTTTTCGTTTTCAATGTTTTGTATTTTGGTTGTCATTTCTTTGCAGATATCAAAGAGAAGTTGTTCTTGTAACTTCACTTGACCAACATTATGCTCCCAAACTTCCCTAATATTTGATAGGAAGCTTCCACCATTAAATTTGCGGCCAATTTTATTGTAAATGGCTTTTGCAATGGTTGTTTTCCCAACCCCACATCCCTAATATGAGAACATCCTTTGATTGTTGGGTATCTCGTTCTAGCAATTGAATCATATCTTCCACTCGAGATTCAACACCCACGGGAGCAAACGTGTAACATTTTTAACAATATCCTTGATGGCCTCACTTTTATTCCTACATAAAACAAACCAAAGTCGGTCTACTTTTCATCAAAATCCACATGTTAAACGGCCTGAGTTGGACCATCCGCAATTATTAACAGATTCTTATACATTGGTTTGAGTTTGGCCCGCCTTAGTCCAAGGGTAAACCGTGGACCTTAACAAAATAAATAAATAAATGAATCTTTGTGATTTAGGATTTTTTTTTAACATCTATAGTTGTGATATCAGAAATAGGAAATAACAGTAATAATTATGAAAATGGATTGTGTAACTTCAAAATTACCTGTAATTTAGGACTACGAAGCCAGAAAGGCTGGCAGCCTGGAGAAGCTGAATTCGAAAAGCGAGTCCCCCCACCCCCTTCCTAAATTAGAATCATATTCATTCCCCTCCATTGAAATCTTATCCATAAGATTACAAAACGCTTTTCCAAATTCACCAGTTTGATGACGTACTTCAAATGGATCTACGCCGTATGTCCATCCATTTAGTTCTTAAACTAATAAAATTAAGGAAAATTCTTTCATAGTAATGAGTTTTTGTTGGGTATCTAGTATAAATCAATTAAAATTTTAATTTATTTTAAAATCAAAATTATATTGAAAAATAGCAAGACATTGAATATCTTTGTTTTATTTGATGAAGATAGTGATGCTCACTCAATTGTTCTCGAACCAAAAATGAAGAGAAGAATGATGGTGACGGTGAAATACGGTTTCAAATGCAGTGGAATTAGGGATTCGAAGAAAGTTTAGTACTCGGATGGATGCTCAAATTAGTATGTAAGTTAGAAAAGTGAAATAAATTTGAAATTTGTTCTCACAATTTTTTGCCTTTAGGCATGGCAAGAAAGTCTGGGTTCGCCTGGATCCAGTCCAAAGTTAACGGGAGAAATTTAATTTGATTGGGTGTGGATGTGGGAAAAATCTTAATTGTGGGCGCGAGGGCGGAGATATTACTATCTTCCCTGCATCTACCATTGTCCTGCCCGGTGTTATGAAATTTACTTTAATATTCATATTTAAATTATTTTATTACACATTTATTCACTTTTGGAGAAGTAATTAAAAATTCTCACTAGTCATTTCTCACCATTCACTCAAATTCTCATCTTTAGATAAAAGTTTGTTATTAAAATTGTCAAGTTTTTAATAAAATTATTAATTTTTATTACTATTTAAAAGAAATTATTTTTTTACGGGAGGGTGCGGGCAAACCCGTTTCTATCGGGGACGGGTCTGGGTGATAAATTTTTACCCCCGACTAAGTTGGGGCGGAGACGGGTCTGTAACAGGGAGGCGGGTACAAGGCTAGCTAAACCCGCCCCCGCCCCGCCCCGTTGCCATGCCTAGGTGCTTTCTCTATATAGGGAGAGGAAAATAACCAACTTGCTAGTATTTGTTGTTGTGATAAAATCTAAGTTTGTTTGTTTGTTATGCTAACTATTTGGGTTACAAATAACCTATTGTGTATAAATACATATGTACGTCGTTGGAATTTAGAATCACAAGATTGGTGAATGATGAAAAAAATGAGAGAGAGAGAGAGAGAGAGAGAGAGAGAGAATATTGTGGTGAGAATATTTTATTAGTATTGATGAGGATGCCTCCAAGACATTTATACAAATATTACACAATGATTGGGACACAATTTACATATTCTAAATAACTGAAAAACTGAAAACTTGGGTCTGTAACCAGTTACAGCTGACACAAAATAATTATCTTTTAGTGATAACTGGTTACGTGATTACGTTAATCGTTTACACCCGCAAAGTTTTCCCTGTTTCATCAGCTCAGAAGTGGCTTTTGCCTTGTTGTAACCGATTACACCCACGTGTTAAGTGGTTACATCACTTGAATTATCAAAAAATACTTTTAATATACCACTTTAATTCAAGTGCTTCAAGTCTTCCATGCCATGTTCATCTTCAACCTCTTGAGCACATCATTCGTGACTGCCTTAGTCAACAAATTGGTCACTTGGTCTTCACTTCTACAATATTTCAATATTAACTTTCATTCGCTAACAAGTTCTCTCAAGTAGTGAAACCTCATATCAATGTACTTGCTTCTCCCATGTGCAATTGGATTCTAAACAAGATTAATCTGGAAAACGTTGTCAACTAGGAGTGTAACAACCTTATCCTCATTTATGCATAACTCCTTTAATAGATTCATTAGTCACACGATTTGACACGCACACAACGAAGCAATAATGTCCTCGGCGTCACAAGACGACAATGAAACTATTGGTTCCTTATTCGAACACCATGAGATTGGTGTTCCACCAAACATGAAGATGTATCCAATTGTAGACAAAGATCGAGTAATTGAAATCGGTAAAATCGAGTCAATTGCATTTTCTACACGTATCCGCTTCGGAAAAGAGAATTATGTAGCCAATAGACTCTTTTACACAACTTAGGATCCTCTTGACTGACGAAGCAATAATGTCCTCGGCGTCACAAAACGACAATGAAACTATTGGTTCCTTCTTCGAACACCATGAGATTGGTGTTCCACCAAACATGAAGATGTATCCAATTGTAGACAAAGATCGAGTAATTGAAATCGGTAAAATCGAGCAAATTGCATTACACGTATCCGCTGCGGAAAAGAGAATTATGTAGCCAATAGACTCTTTGACACAACTTAGGATCCTCTTGACTGCTTTCAAGTGAGACACATTCAGTCTCCCCATGAATTTACTTACAATACTGACACTAAACGCCAAGTCTGGTCACATATTGCAAAAATAACGCAAGGATCCAATCAACCTCATATACTGGGTTGGATCAACATCTCATTCTTCCTCATTCTTTGACAAATGTAGCATCGGTTCATCCGGAGTAATGGTCGTGGGATGATGCTCCATTTTAAACTTCTTCAATATCTCAAGTGTGTACCTCCTTTGGTGCATGAGCAGCCTCCTTTTGGACTTGTGGAACTTAATGCCAAGAAAGTATGTCATGAGGCTAAAGCCGGTCATCTCAAATTCTTTCATAAGTTCACTCTTAAACGTAGAAATGCACTTTCTGTTACTACTTGTCATCAACAAGTCGTCTACATATAGACAATGGATAATCACACATTCACTTGTATTCGTCTTCATATACACGTCACGCTCATATGCACATTTCTTAAAGCCAACCTCCTTTAGGAAACCATCAATTCTTTTGTTCCAGACTCTTGGAGCTTACTTCAAACCATATAACATTTTCTTCAACTTTTAGAACTTTACCTATTGGTTTCTCACAACAAAATCAGAAGGTTGTTCGACGTACACTTCTTACTCAAGTGGTCCGTTCAAAAACGTAGATTTAATATCCATTCAGCAGATGAGCCATTTGTTGTTATTCATAATACCAACAACTAACCTTATGGTTTCAATCCTAGAAACTAATGTAAATACCTCTTCAAAGTCTATGTCTTCTCTTTGCAAGAATCCATTTGCAACTAATCGAGCCTTATGCTTGATTATTTCACCCTTGGGATTTGTCTTCACTTTAAAGACCCATATCATTTTCATATTATTTCAAAAGTGTATGATTTAATTCAATATAAAATTGAGTATGATAGTATAGCTATAATACATCGTCAATTTCATAAGTGCATCTCAAAAACAAAGTCAAAATTTACTGTCTAGTGAGAATACATAAATGCATCTTCGTGTTCTGTCTGAGGTGAATACGAAGATGCATATCCAGATCAATTTATCTCAAAATGAAGGTGTTTTAGTGAGGAATACATGGGGTGCAGGTGAGGTAGGTCTGGAGATACATCTCTAGACTAAACTTTAGAGAAGGGCGAGGCTTAGTTTGGCGTATTTTGATTAGACTAAAGATACGTCCAAAAATACATTTCTTAAATCAAAAGGGCATTTTCAGATTTCTACATAGTGTTTTTCCACCATTTAGGGTGGGATAAACAATTCTCTGTATTAATTACAATCGGCTCTAAAACTTTATCCAACAAGAAAGAGGATACTTTTTTAATGCATCCTATAAAGTTCTTAGCCACCACGTGAAATTATTTAAATGCTCATAGTTTCCGGAGATGCATCTCCGAACGCACCTATTTCTGAATAAACGTTGAAATATTCTGAAGATGCATCTTTAGAACAATTTTAAACATTTAATAAAATCCACTCAGAAGCCATTTAAATTTGAATTGGACCGAAGATGCATCTCTGGTAATATTCCGGAGATACATCTCTAAAATATATCAGAACAGATATTTGATGATATAAGTTGTTTATTTGTGTTCAGATGAAATATAACGTAGGATCGCAAATAAAAAAAATAGACATGCAAAACAATAAGACACTACTGCTATGTGTTTCGAAAATAGAATAGCAATATATGTAGAAAATATCGTACAATCGAGATCTAAAATGTAGCAAGACCATCAGAATAAAGTATAAAGTATAATACTACAACAAAATAATAAGAGACTACTTCTGCGTGTGTCTGACAAAATCTCATTTACCTCATCTGCCTGCTTTACCTCATCGGCCATCAACCCCCCTCATCCTCTGGCGATGTCTCTGGTACAACAGTGCTCCATGTGCCTCCGTCATGATGGCGTCTGGGACTCGCATGACATCAGACCATCAAGGAAGATACTTTCGTCAATGCTTGACCGCACAATCTTCACTATGCAACGACACCTAGGCAAGACATCATCAGTATTAGGGATGGCAAACAAACCCGGGCCCGCCCACACCCGCCCGGGCCCGCCCCGAAATTAACGGGGGAAATCCGATTTAATTGGGTGCGGGTGCGGGTGCGGGTGAAACCCGGTTCTTAACTACGGGTGCGGGTGCGGGTGCGGGTAGACACTAAGACCCACCCGCCCCCGCCCCCGCCCCGCCGCAAATAATATATTTTATTTTGATTTCCTTATTTTATTTATTTTAATATTTATTTATTAATTATACTTTTAATTAAGTTATTAATATTCTTATTGCAATTAAAATAATAAAATTAATCAAGTTAATATTTATTTATTAATTAAAATTTTAATTAAATAATTAATTAATTTATTAAAATAATCAATTTTTTAATTAAATTACTAATTTTTATTATAATTAAAATAATAATAATTTTTTGCGGGTGGGGGCGGGGCGGGTGCGGGTGCACCCGTTTTTTACTGGGGGCGGGTCTGGGTGGTAAACTTTCACCCCCGATTGGATTTGGGGGTGGGGGCGGGTCTGTTACATGGAGGCGGGTGCGGGTGCGGGTATAGTTAAACCCGCCCCCGACCCGCCCCGTTGCCATCCCTAATCAGTATGATCTAGTTGAGCCTGCTCCTCCTCTAGTATCTCTTGATGAACTGGTCTCGACGGATTTCCTGGAGCAGCATGCACCATGTACGGATGTGACACCCTGAAAAGCTATTTGATGTACCTTTCGACGTAGCTCCAATTTCTCAGGGCTATGGTAGCCCGTGCATCCTCTGGTACCATATGGCTCTCATAACCATTAAACATATCCTCAATCTGTCTATGTGTCAAGGCATGAGGAACGGAGACAACATAGTTCCTGGGAATGGTCTGAGTATAGTCGAACTGCCGCATGACACGCTCGGGCAGATGAGGAGTAGTGAGACGCGATCCACATGCCAACCATCAAGAAAATAACATTATCTCGTCAAATGGCCATGTTTGACGGGGATCAACGTAGTTGTTGAAGTGCATGTCCTCAGCAACCAAATGATCAAGATAGACTCTGAAAGGCTCGACTACCTAGTTCCCTCTGAGCGGGATAAAAGCAATAGCACATATCCTTAGTGTACTCAAGCACACTCCTCCAGCCAGCAATGCAAGAGATGTGTTGGAGGATCCAAGCCTGAAATAAAAAAGTTTGGAACACACGAATCATCTGTAATGGTTTTGAAAGTATGAAGTGAAAATGACAAAAAACATTAAAAGATCAAGAATTATTACCACCAGTAGTGTAACGTTGCATGTGACATGCTTTGTCTTCTACACTCAACCATCTCTCAACTTCGAATACAGATAGACCAGGAAAGTCGCTCCCCCAGTTGTACTCATGGATTCGAGTGAGATCCAAGAAGTATTGTAGGTAGACAACATCAGTATAAATGTCACTCTTGTCTATAAAAATCGAAGTGTTAACCAAAAAAAGGAAGTATGCTCATAAAGTATGCATCATGTGGATTGCCACCTACTCATCATCACCGTGAGCCTGGTATGCCTTCTAGATCTCAACCTTATAGAGCTTCTCCAGGAACTCAAATCTAGCATGAGCACCCATGGTCCTATCCACCTCTTCCGTCGCCTCCCCTGGATCAGTCCCCATATGCTCTACTATCATCTTGACTGCCTCGTCTTTGGTCATTCTCCTATGATCTAGGAATCTCCCCCTGATCGAAAGATGTAGCAAACACGAGACATCGTCTAGTGTGATAGACATCTCACTATGCGGGAGATGAAACAAAGAGGTCTCTGAGTTTCATCTCTCCACGAATGCATTAGGCATATTGTGATTGACCAGAGTGTAATCGGTCATGCATAGGTCCTTCAGGCCAAATAAGGACAGAACCTTCTGAAACCAATCCACATTCGATTGAGGCAATGCAACAATCTTCCTCTCGTAGTTAAGAAACTTCTAGGGATCACACTCCTGAAATTGTTCAGAAATAATCAATGTCATGAATAATAAATGTTAGAAATTATCAATGTCAGCAATTAAAATTAACGCATAAAAAATAAAGAATCTAATTAATGCTACCTCTCAGTCCCAGATATGTTTGGCAGTAAGGTCTGAATATAGAGGAAGTAAAGATAAATCAAATGGACCTCCTCCAAAAGCCCCTAGCTCGGCATCCCCAACATCCTCATCCTCCGGAGGTGGCACTAGATCAACATCATCACCAATGGGAGGTGGGACTAGATCATTAGCATCATCCACAGGAGGTGCCACTAGTGAATCTAGACGCATGCAGGAGGATGGCGGAAATGATGCTTCAGATGAAAAATCTCGTCTCCTACGGGAAGAAGAAGGTGGAGTGGCCTGAGGTGAAGCATGAGCCTCAAAAGTAGATGGCGCCCCAGAAGTAGACGACTCTGGCTAACCAGAGGTACCTAGAGCCTCCGGAATCTGCTGGCTCTGCTCCCTCCGAACAGACGCGTGTTAAGCAACCCTAGCATGTCTTAGTCTGTCAATTCTGTCAGACATTATGCCTGTAAGGTAAAGTAAGGCATGTCATTAGTGCACACAAACAACATACATAAGCAAGAAAATTATAAAAAAACATACTGCAGGAAAATCTAGAGATGCATCTCCTAAAGCACTAGGAAACTAAAACGTTGAAACATTATGTAGATGTATCTCCGAAAGCACCATTTAACTAAAACGTTGAACAATTCTAGAGACGCGTCTCCAAAATTTCATGCAGTATATGAAACGCTGAACAATTTCGGAGATGCATCTCCGGAATTTTCTGCAACTCAGAAGTTGCGTCAATAGCAAACTGACCCCATGCAAGTTGAAAAATTATGTCATGATCGCCATTTTTAGCCAACAAACAGTTTATACACTATATCAAAACTATATTACATGTGATTTCTAGATATTTCTAACCCTAATCATTGATTTCTACTCATTTACACCAAAACTCAAACATTTATCAAAAATTTGAAAAACTTACTTGAAATTGTTGGTTTTTATGAAGTTGAATGATGTTATAGATGAAGCTTGATGTCCTTTTGAGTTCCTTTGAGTATTGTTTGATGTAATTTGATTTAGTGTAAGGAAGTGTGTTGAGAGTTTGAAATTGTGGTTGAAAAAAATGTGAAATGAGAAAGGAGAAGAGTTTAGCACGACTTATACTCCAAAATGTTTCGAAGATATATCTCCGAAATATTTCAACGTTCACTTACATTTGAATACGTCTGAAAATACATCTCTAAAAATAGGGAGCATTTATAAAACTTTACATGGTATAATAGAAATACTAAAAATGTCATAAAAAATTCTCAGAAAAGAGTCCAATTTAGTTATTAAGTCCAAAAAATCTTAGATATTTATAACAAGAATAATGACATTAGAAGGCAATGGAGATAGGTCTATTTTGCTCAATTTTATGAGCTTTAGAAATTCAAAATTTTAATATCACAATGTTCCCATTCCAATTAGATAATTATTCTAAAAAAAAAAAGAGTAAGATTACGATATAAACATTCTCACCCACACTAAACTACTAGTGTGGATCATGATGAAGTACAAGTTAATCTCCAGACACCTTTGATAGGACCTCAGTATACATTTATTACCAAGCCAACAACTACTCATAAAACAAGATTAAATAAACCTAATGTCAAACGAACGTAATCAGAATACTCAAACTATTCAAAAATATTTTTGACTCGTACTATATATATCAGCAAACAACATCAGGAATTGTTTACTTAATCAGAATACTCAAACTATTCAAAATAACCAACTTACACATATAAGTTAACAAAAGAACAAAAACTAAACCAAAGGCACACAGTAGAAACAAATTTAATAAAACCATTTAACAGCATATCACAAATTTCACACAGATTGCCAAGTTTGTTCTCAAACAGAATGACTTCTGGAAAAATGATTGATTTCCACCTACCAACTAAGTCCAACTTGACTATCTCCAACACTCCACTAATCTACACATAAAATTTGTAATCCACTGTCTAAAACCATTCTCGACAAATCCACAACAGTTACCAGTGCCAACATTTTCTTTCTCGAGTTCCACTTGTGGAGAGCTTGTCCTGACCATGCTTTCATTTTCATCAGCACTACAAGCATTAGTTTTTTCTTCTGGTGCTTCACATTGTATGCTTTCATTTTCATCAACACTACAAGAAACCGTATTTTCTTCTGGTGCTTCGCATTGTATGCTTTCATTTTCATCAACACTACAAGAAACCGTATTTTCTTCTGGTGCTTCGCATTGTATGCTTTCATTATCAACACTACAAGCAACTGTATTTTCTTCTGGTGCTTCGCATAGTATGCTTTCATTTTCATCAACACTACAAGAAACCGTATTTTCTTCTGGTGCTTCACATTGTATGCTTTCATTTTCATCAACACTACAAGCAATAGTGTTTTCTTCGGGTGCTTCGCATTGTATGCTTTCATTTTCATCAGCACTACAAGCAATAGTATTTTCTTCTGGTGCTTCGCATTGTATGCTTTCATTTTCATCAGCACTAGAAGCAATAGTATTTCCCTCTGGTGCTTCGCATTGTATGCTTTCATTTTCATCAAGACTACAAGTAACCGTATTTTCTTCTGGTGCTTCGCATTGTATGCTTTCATTTTCATCAACACTACAAGAAACAATATTTTCTTCTGTTGCTTCGCATTGTATGCTTTCATTTTCATCAACACTACAAGCAAAAGTATTTTCTTTTGGTGCTTCGCATTGTTCCCTTTTTTCTCCCATCGGTTCATCATATACGAGATAAACTGTAGTTTTCTTCACAATGAAACCATTCCCAAAAACAACAACAACTTCCACTCTGTCTCCAGGATCTATACTTGATACTACTCTCTCCCCCTCCTCATCCTTAAAGGAAGCTAATGTCTCTTTCTTATAGAGCTGAATGGTGGCCTTTGTGTAATTTTTCACCAACACATTTTTAAGACCATCCGATGTTATGTTATCCGGAGTTGATGAATCGGCAATGCAGATCATTGACTTCAAGTTATGCCTTTCTACTTGAGGAACTTCAAAAGTAACAGAAGAACCATCACAATTGAAGCTTAACCAATCGGGATAACTATCACCCAGAAGCACACAACCACCGCTCTCATCGCCAGTCATATACTGTACAAGAAAAATAGGATCAAAATTCAATCTAGCAAGATATTTATTGGGTCACAGGGGAAACCTCAACATCATGAGATCATCACATTGATTTAAGAGAAACTACGCAAGTGGATTAGATACACATTTTCATTGAAAACATTAAGGCATTGGATATATGAATCACATCACTTTTATGTCACTTAAAAGTCAATCACATTTTCTTCTAACATGTGACTTCTTATTTACATTTGGCAGAACAATAATATTAACAATAAAATACATGCAAAGGAGAACGAGCAAAACCTGTAAAACTTTCTCTTTCAGAATATTGGCAACTTGGCAATTCATTCCCAGTTGAATGAAAAGAGATTTCAAGGAATTTTTTGATACTTGTGATGTGGTTGCCATTGGTTCCAATTCTCGAGAATTTATGGCATATAATGCCTCTAAAATTATTGTTGTATCATGAGAAAGCCGATCTTCTGAGCTGCATTCCACCCAAAGACTTCTGAGACTTGGAAGGTACTTGGAAATCGACGATAGCTCCTGGGAACTACTATGTGGTACATCTAAAGAAGCAAGAGATGACATAATAGAAGTTTGAAATTGTGATGTAAGATTATTTGTTGGAGAGATCCAAGACGAAATGATAGCTGGAAACACATCCCGTGAGAAACCTTCATAGCCGCACAAACAAATGTAGCCAATGCTTTTTGATTTCACAATAGAAAATGGAACTCTTGTTATTCCAGTGTTATTTGCAATCAGAGTCGTTAAAGATTTCATTTGTTCTATGTCCTCTTCCAATGTGTCAATCATTAAACACCCTGAGAGAATTAGAGTTTTAAGAGATGTCAACTTATAAATGCTTCTTGGAAGATTACATAGGCTAACACAGTCTTCCAAATTTATTAGAAGAATTTTCTTGAGATCTCCAATGCTCTTGGAAACCTCAGATAACATTGGACAATCTACAAGTATTAGCTTTTCAAGATTAGGCAAATTTGAGAAGTCTGGAGTTTGCGTCAGATAATGAGAATGACTAAGGTTTAAGATTTTCAGCATCTCCATTCTCTACAAGAGCATAAATAATAAAAAGAGAATTTAGGGAATAAGCTTACAAAAATAAATAGAAACATTTACCATGAAAGTGAAAAAAAATACGTTCAATGCAAAAAACTAAAATCAATATGAATACCTGGGCCACTTTCCACACAAATCTCATATTACTGTTTTCTAACTCTATGGAAACTAATTTTCCTTGATAAAAATTTGAAGGTAGGCATGTTAAAGGAAATCCATTCCAACATAGCCATCTTAAATTTCTTGAAAGATAGTCAAAATCTCCATCAAGCTCTACTCCAACAAGTTGAAGCAATCTGAGTTTCTTCATCTTCTTAAATGCTTTAGTGCTAAAACATTCTGAATTAGCTATTGGAAACTTCAAAGCTAGTCCTTCAACAACATTTGTTCCCTGTGGTAAAACATGAAGAACTTTAAGAAACAAAACTGGTTAAAAAACTTGTGACTAAGCTGATTGTTTGTTAGAAATCTGAAAGAAAAACAATTTTAACTCTCAACAAGACTAATTTTCAAATTTCTTATGTTAATTAACTCAAATGATTTTTTTCTTTTCTTTTTTATGCTATAGATACTTTAAATGCAAAAATAAGTATAAAAAGTGCTTACATTTCTGTCGCGGTGAAATTTGGATACCAAACTATTGATTAGTTTGAATCTTTAATTCATTTTGCAACCGAACTTTGATTTGTCCAAAGGAAGGGATAAAGATCGAAATTCCCACAATGCAATGCAAATGCAAGCTAGATTGTTTTAGGTTCGGGGGTTGGTTAAACTTAGGGAAGGTACTAGCATCCTAAGTTTCTGTAGTACTCTACAGGAACCTCTTGTTTTATGTTTGTTTATTGCTAAGTGTTTATCTGCTTAAAGGTTTAGAAACCCTAGAGGTTTATATCTAAGTATACTCGATAAGGCATCGCACCTTGTGCCTACATATCCTTACGGGAGTGGAATCAGAGTATTTTGTAGTTCACCCTAAAGGGTTTGAGGAGGTCTTTGACTGTGGTCAAAGTTCCTACGGGTTCAGGGTAGTTGTTTGATTGGGTTTAGGAGAAGAGATGAGTCTTCATTTTAAGGGAGAGATAACCGCCACAAGTGTAAAAAAGGGAGGTTGTAGGAAATGGTCTTTGCATCATCTTAAGAAAAGGTCTTACATACTCGGATGGTCGCCAAGTATGCCTTTGTCGTTCTTAAGGCAAAGTCCCTACATGTTTGATTGTATTGTTGTGGGGGTGGAGATTATATCTCGCTTAAGATGATTAACATCTATTCTCAGTTGTGTTTGAAAGGTTGTATTGTGTTGATTATGTGTTTGTCTAAGTTGTAAAGAATAAAGACAAGGTCCTTCCTATGGGGTAGGATCTATCCTATGGAGATCGACTTGAATGGCATCAAGGATCAAGTGGGAGCATGATGCATATGATGTGCAACTACACACAACATTGAATTATGTGTAGGTTTTTCCTTTGTACGGATGCAATGCGATGCAATGATGATAGATATAGATTGCGGTGAATAAAGGAATTGCGGGTAAGTAAAGGCAAGAATAAAACCATACACATACGCATGAAAGCGCTAGGTGAATGTGTGCATTGTGAATAAAAGCAGAGAGAGATAAATAATATATACGCATGAAAGCGCTGAGTGTAGGTGCATGTGTCGTGAAGTGAAATTGATTTGTATGTTTACGCGGTTGATTGATTTTAATTGATTGTTTTTAGATGAGTGATTGATTTTATGAGAAATGATTAATTTAGTGAGATGTTGAATTGATCTTAAGTTGATTGATTAGTTCCTAAGGGTGGAATTGATTTAGAGAAAAATGGATTGGTTTTAGGAACTTATTATTTTCAGAAGATTAATGTTGATGATATTGATAAAAAAGGTTGAATTTATATTTAGGTAAAAATTTGATTTTATGAAAAAGGTTATTATTAGTTTTAATAAAAAGTTTAGATTAAGCGGTGAGGTTGATTTATAAAAAGTCAATTTTTAATTATTAAATTAATTAATTAAAAGGTCAATAAAAGGTTGATATTAAATTGATTAACAAATTACATGAAGAGATTGAATTAAAATATCATCATTTTAAAAAAGGATTAAAGTTAATTTAACCAATTATGAAAAAAAAGATGAGTTAATTCAGTTAAATAAAAAGTTAATTGAAAAAAGTTAATTGGTAATTGGGTTAAATACTAAATATCAGGTTAATTATGGGGTTAATGATTGGTTTAGTGTTTTAATTAGCAGGTTAATGAAGTTAATTAGGGACTGATGGTTATCGTGTGTGTGGCGCATGGGAGACTATCGTAAAGGGGTTTCGTGGCCGTACGATGATGATCGAGTGGCAGTGATTGTGAGAGTGCACTGTGGTCATGTGTGTGCACATACATACAATTACAACTAAATATCAAACAGAAAAGGAAAAAAAACCTAATCTACTTCTTCTCCATCGCGATTTCATCTTTCTCCTTCTTCGCCGTCTATCCCGTCTTCTCTTCGATCTCCTCCCTCTTTGACTCTTCTTTCTGTTCCGTTTCTTCTTCGCGTTTGCTATCTCTTCTCTCCGTCTCTCGCCGTCTTTCATCGCTTTCACTTCACCATTCTTCTCCCATATCTCGCTTTCGTCCACTCTTCTTCACTGCAAACCGCTTTCCTGGATCATACAAATCGAATAATAAAAATTAACTGTTAGCGATAAGCATCTCACAATCTGAGGTTATTGTTGTTTCCTTTGTTCGCAGGTTCGGAAATTGGCGGTGGGCTCGCGATGGATGAATGATTTGCGATGGTAACTTCCAGTGCAGGTGGTTTCGGCGATGATTTGGGTTGCGATTTCGCGGTGGAGGTTTGAGATAAGTTTCCCTTTGTGCGAATTCTATGTTTTTAGGGTTTGGGATTTTGTGAGGATGTTCGTATCAGGTTTCTTTGTGTATATTTTCGGTGGGTTTATGTGTATCTGAGACTTTTCTTTGATTCAGATGCGGATTCCTTTTATAGGGCTCAAGTTGGATGAATTTGGGAGGTAATGAATGAACCTTCCATTTCCGTATTGATGTATTCTCAATTGTTTTGGAAATTGTTTGAATTTGTCTGAGGCATATTGTCCGGTTTTTGAAAATGGTTTAAGACCTTGTTAAGACTAATTTGGAAAGTGTTTGATTGTGTCTCAAAATTTTCCATCTTCGACTGATTTCTCTTGAAACGTGTTTGGAATAATATCTTTTAAATGTTTGCCTTTGTGCGTAAATTTCAGTCTTCCTCTGACTTTGGTACTTTAAAGATTGTTTTGGAAAGCAATGATATGCTCAAATAAACTTGAATATGTGCTAAGGATTGTCACATTATTATTCATTCTTGTATTGATGACTTTTCCCCTTTTGTTTGCTGCAGTCTAAATCGGGACTACGTGGCCTGATGGTGGCGGTCTTAAAACTCTTCTAAAATCTCTGAGCTCCCCTTTTCGATATGCCAACAACACAGGACCATTTCATCTTTCTTAATCGGTGGCTATGGCTTGGGAAGCTTCGGCGAGGAGAAGTTTATGGCCGTTCTTCATGTGCGAAGCTTTGATGGAAAAAGGTGGCGACTTGCGGTTGAATTGGCTGGTGCTTGCTGAAATGCTGATGTTGAAACGCTGTGATGAATGCTTGCTATGCTGATATTATGCTGTCGTGAATGTAACGTTCGCAGGATGGATTCAGAAATTGATGACATCGTAAGTTGGTAGTTGTATGCCTTTGGTTAAACTCCTCGTGTTTTGAACTTGTTCTATAACCCAATGTATTTGTAATGGTCTGTAATATGGAACTTGCAGATGACAAAGACCTGCTCTGGTTGGTGAGGTACGGTTGTTATGGCTAGCAGTTGTTCACGTTGGTAAAGACTAACTAAACGAGTCATGGCTTCCTGCTAGGTCTGTTCTGGTTAATTCTCCAATTGTCGGTGGAAAATGCTATGCATATACATTGCTTTTTCGTCTGATGCTATTAGTCATTCATAGTTGCCATTACTGCATTTTTGGGTGCTTTGATTCTGAAGTATTTAGAAGCTTATTGATTGCCTCAAAATGACTATTTTATGTACTGAAGTACACAAATTTCCAACAGAGTTCCTAGAAGCTTTTCGTACATGCAGAGGGGTGAGTTGCATTAATATGTGGCCATCTGGAATTCAATCATTATTCTTCACAAGTCCTCAGCCTTGATCCTCTTTAGATTATGTCAAGAGTTCATTTAGTTAGACTTGAATTAAAGTTCTTCCTGTGACATCGTTTATGCATTACTCTATGTCCTGTGAATTGATGATATATTTGAGCATTGTCCTTGTTAGTGATTGCGTGACTGACATATTCCGTATCTTGTTTGATGAGTATTGCTTATAATTGATGATGATGAGTTTATATTTTTGAATGTTTGATGTGCCTGGTGTAATATTTTGCTGCCGCGTACTGACGATGTGCTGTAAGGCTGGCCTTCTCCTCTTTCATTTTTCTGGACTTCATTTACTTTCTCGCGGCATTCGCCGGTGCCTCTGACAAGCGCGTGTGAGACAACGGTGATTTGGCTCTTATCTCGTGTACATTGGATGTAGGTGTTGATGGATCAATTCGACCTTCTACAAGTTGTTGCAGCTGCTAACCCCGCCAGCAATCGTATAAGCTCACTAGAAGAATACAGCATATTTGAGGTAATCCTGTTTCGCAAATGTTAAATGGTCCTTGAATCTGCAACTGCATATTTGCTCAATGATTTTCTTCTGATTTTGTTGCAGGTTTTGAAGGGTCGTCTTCATCCTTAGCAAGCAGAGGTTCTCGCGTGAATTCTCATCCACAGATGGTTGTGAGGATTGGTTCGTAAGTGCTTTACTTAAGCATTGAATTTGTGTTATGCCTTGATATGTATGAATGTCGTAGGAGTCTTCAAGGATAGGCAATCGATTATGTCTCTCGTGACCTTTACGACCTCTGCCCCTGTTGATACCGGAGTGTCGCCATCTCTTAATCTTGCTAACAAAAGTCAGTCTTTACTGTACATTTCAGGATGTCAACCAAAGGGTCATCAACTGTCGAAGAATATGGGTTGTAATTGCGATCTGGCTCCTAATTTCTTTTTCGGTTGCCTTGGCGCGTACCAGTCATCCCGACATTTCCGTTATACCGTGATCGTGAAACCGCAAAGATCAATAAAACCAGTTAACTTCAAGGATGTGTTCCAGCAGTGTAGGTGATGGTAGCGGCTGAGAGGTGATTAACTGATTTGGTTGCATGTGATGTGCTTTTGTTATTCTTGTTGGTAATTCCATCGGATACTCTTACGGTAATTTGTGTTGTGCAGGGTGCTAGCTTGTTGTGTGCTGGTTTGTGGCCAAAGACCCAGACTTGTCGAAGAAACTGCTGAGGAAGCACGCGACACACGCGACAGTACTGCAGTCCGGCGTACAAAGGTTACTTGGAAAATTCTTCAAGTAGAGAAAATAAATAGTGGCAAAGTTGTAATCACTTCAAGTTGTGGTCTGTATTAAAACCTTGATACTGCTTGTGAACAAGCCAGTGGTGATAAATGTCAATTTTGAATTCCCTTACAAGTCCATATTCGCAAGATGATTGTTGTAATTGCTTTTAGATCTCAGCTTCAAAAAGAAATTTTGTCTTCACAAATTGTGTTGCAATCTCAAAAGGCAAAAGATAATTGTAGTTGTCTTGACTCATCTCGCCGCATGAATTATATAACGAACTTAGAATTCATGCATTAACGCCTCAAGGAATTCACGTGGGTCTTCTTTCCACATAAGCTCGGGTTTTCAAGTCTTGACACTTCATTATTTTAGCAAAATTATATTGAAAACGAAATACATTCGAACGGACATTTAGTCTTAAATCCAAACTTGCAATACAATGCCTCGATTTAAGTGGTATCCAAGAAGGGATGTTGATATATCCTGATGAAATTTGGTAGGGAAAGTACTCACGAAAGGGGTACATCAAACTCCCTCGCGTCCTTATAACAAAATCTTGATCCATAAACCACTGGAGTCTGTTCTTGACGAGATATAGCCGAAAAGCGCATCCAAAGAATATCTTTGGTGGATTGGTCCAATAACAGCTTAAGAGTGAAAGTAACGTTAGTAATAAAATGGATAACATAATAATAGTAAATATGATAGAAATAAATATAATATTAGTAATAATAGTCGCAAAGCACAAATATAAAAAATAAAGTCAAATAATAAAAAAACGCAAAAGGAGGCGGCGTCTTAGGGTCAAAAATTAGGGTGCAACAGATGCCCCTATTTAAGTTACTCCTATTCGGAGATATGGAGATTGAAATCTTCATCTCGACGAGATAGGAGGGACTTAAATACAAACATTGCGCAGATTTTTGGCCTTAAGAAGCCGCCGAAATGCACATGATATGCGATGATATGGAAATGCAAGACAAAGGATCTTGTGGAGAAATGGCGTCACAAAGGGAGAAACACAACACGCGGGAAGAACAGGCTCAACAAAACGAGACTCCACGGGGAAAGATTGACAGTCACTATGTTTGTAAGTATGTTGTGAAGAACATGGAAGGGAAATCCTCTTGAGGAATCTACTGTATATGTCCAAGGTAATGATTTCAAGATGTCAGCTGGAGAAGTCTAATGTCGAGTCTGGTAATTGTAATTGAGAATACTTTTGCCAAAGTATGTACTGTTAAAATCTGTAAGGAATCTACTGTCGAGATTCTATGTTGAAGTCTGTTGGAGAAATACTTCTGACGAAGTCTTCTGGAAATCTACTGCCGAGATTAACCAGGAACCACCTACTGCCGAGGTCTTCTGGGAATCTACTACCGAGATTAACCAGGGACTGAAATAGGACTACCTGCTGCCGAGGTCTTCTGGGAATCTACTGCCAAGATTAACCAGGAGCCGTGAGATGTTCGAATGATTGTTGTTGAAAAAAAACTTCCCCGTGCGTCATGGTATGGGTGCCATGAGCTGGTCTCAGTCTCTGCCCAGAATGAAGAAAACTCGCGAGAGCGTCTTCACAAAGGGGTTGTAGATGTTGTAGATTGTAGATGTAATTGTGAAGCTTTGGCTGTAAGCCATAATGTCATTGTAGATTGTATATGGAAGTGTAGATGTTGATGTAGACTGTAGAAATGTTGATGTAAATGTTGTTGGTGTAATCTGTAGATGTCGTTGTAGACTGTAGTTTATAAAGCTTCACCGGGGATCCTCAAAGGAGTTGTAAACCGGTTGAGTTGTAATGTATGTCTTCTCAAATAAAGAGAGACTATTGTGATAAACTTCTTCGACTTCTTCGGGGAGATGTCACTTGACGGAAGTAAACTTGTGTAATGAACTCACTGGGGAATAAATTCCTGAAGAGTATCTCGTTGTAGTTGTAAGTATGTAAGCTTTTGAGGTGAACGTTTCTCAAGTAAAGAGGAAACATCTGTGAAGTCTTCGATAAAACAATCTGATGGGTTTCCGGAGAGATTCCCTGAGTTGATAATCTTGATATCCCATTGTAGATGTACAAACTGTCTTGAGGAGACTGTCATTTGTCGTTTTAATAGAAAACCTGATTAAAACGAGTTGCTCAAATAAAGAGGTTACTTGCAAACCAGATGTAGATTGTTGGAAAGATGTCTTGTAATATTGTTGGAGAAATGTCCGTCTTCAATAATTATCTTCATGAAGACCTCTTCTGAGGAGAACAGTGCAAAATAAATGCACATTTGATCCATGTTTAAAGTTGGAAAAATGTCCGAAAAAGTGTGATTGTCAAGGACCGAAGTTCAATTCAGGAAATAACTGAAGAGAAAATGTCAAGCAAGACTCGACCATTGAGGTATGAACTCGAATGGGAATATACTAAAGCAACCGTCTTCCACGAGAATCGAACTTCGTGGGGAAAATAGAAATATTGCGCTTTTTCTTTTGCCTAAGGGTGACAACTCTACTTAGAAGGAGAAGACACGCCCAACCACTTGTGGATAAACATGACCAAAGCGACAGAATAACACACACACAAAGATGCACAAATGCAAATGTTATGTTATCTATTTATATGATATGTGTATGCTTATGCTGACAAAACAGACGAAAGCAACGACTGAAGATGGGATAAACATCCGACCAATCTTCAAAGATAGAAGTATCACTGGGGATATTGTAGAGAAACAGATATTGGATCTTAATCCTGTTTCAGAGCTTCACAAGCTTCTATTAGGGAATAGAGATCAGTCCATTCGGGGATATAACAACTTAATCTTGCCGGATAACATGGTTGTTGAATATGTCGTAAAAACTTCACGGGGATGAAATAAACATCCGCCTCGCTGGAGAAGATTAGCATTGTAGAGATCCACTAGGGTGTACAGTAACAACCACTTCGCTGGGGAGATGAAGAAGATCTAATGAGGAGTAAAATACGTCCACTTCACTGAGGAAGGTGAAGTTAGAGAAGCTTCACTGAGGATTAAAATAGCATCTACTTCATTGGGGAAGTGAAGTTGAGCAAATCACTAGGTGTTATGCATTGAAAAGCTTCATCGAAGAATTGTCATGACCACCAAAAATAAAATTTGTTGGGGACATGAAGAATGTTATAAGAACAAGGTAATCCTGGCTTAATGAATTGTGTAGTAGTCGCCATTTTGAACAAAACTTGTTATGCGGGAAAGATAATCTTCGCGTCTCAATTACCCCAAGTCATATGGATATGAGAAGAAGTTATTCCAAGAGGATTTTACAGAAAACAAGGCGTCCCACTGTTTTCAAACTCTTAGAGAGATTCGCTGAATCTCGACATAACGGACCCTGATTGGCGGTATTATGACGAGTCTTCAATCTTGCTCTAAAGGTGAAGTCAAATTTGCACCGAACAAACCACTTGGGAATAACTTGCCCCAGTTTAGCAGAGTCTTCGAATTCCAATAGGATACACTTGATGATGACGCTTGTATGTAATTTTCTATGATATCAGGCCGAATTAACATGCGTGAAATGTTATTCCTGAAACTGTTAATGCAACATATGTGTCTGTCTTGAAGTTTTTGAAAAAGAG